>JARKIC010000561.1:0-241111 GCA_029378375.1 Mycena olivaceomarginata | reverse complement strand
TCCGGATTGTGGTCGGGTCCTATTGACCAAACTGTGTGCCTCTGGGATTCTCAAACAGGCAGCTGTGGGTGAACCCTTGGAAGGGCACACTGGTCTGGTCACCTCTGTCTCTTTCTCGCCTGATGGCACCCGGATTGTGTCGGGGTCCTATGACCAAACTGTGCGCCTCTGGGATGCTCAAACAGGGGCAGCTGTGGGTGAACCCTTGGAAGGGCACACTGGTCCTCACCTCTGTCTCTTTCTCGCCTGATGGCACCGGGATTGTGTCGGGGTCCTATGACCAAACTGTGCGCCTCTGGGATGCTCAAACACGGGCAGCTGTGGGTGAACCCTTGGAAGGGCACACTGGTCCGGTCACCTCTGTCTCTTTCTCGCCTGATAGCACCCGGATTGTGTCGGGGTCCTATGACCAAACTGTGCGCCTCTGGGATGCTCAAACAAGGGCAGCTGTGGGTGAACCCTTGGAAGGGCACACTGGTCCGGTCACCTCTGTCTCTTTCTCGCCTGATAGCACCCGGATTGTGTCGGGGTCCGATGACCAAACTGTGCGCCTCTGGGATTCAAACAGGGGCAGCTGTGGGTGAACCCTTGGAAGGGCACACTGGTCCGGTCACCTCTGTCTCTTTCTCACCTGATGGCACCGGGATTGTGTCGGGGTCCGATGACAAAACTGTGTGCCTCTGGGATGCTCAAACAGGGGCAGCTGTGGGTGAACCCTTGGAAGGGCACACTGGTCCGGTCACCTTCTTTCACTTTCCTGATGGCACCCGGATTGTGTCGGGGTCCTATGACCAAACTGTGCGCCTCTGGGATGCTCAAACAGGGGCAGCTGTGGGTGAACCCTTGGAAGGGCACACTGGTCCAGTCACCTCTGTCTCTTTCTCGCCTGATGGCACCCGGATTGTGTCGGGGTCCAATGACCAAACTGTGCGCCTCTGGGATGCTCAAACAGGGGCAGCTGTGGGTGAACCCTTGGAAGGGCACACTGGTCCGGTCACCTCTGTCTCTTTCTCGCCTGATGGCACCCGGATTGTGTCGGGGTCCTATGACCAAACTGTGCGCCTCTGGGATGCTCAAACAGGGGCAGCTGTGGGTGAACCCTTGGAAGGGCACACTGGTCCGTCACCTCTGTCTCTTTCTTGCCTGATGGCACCGGGATTGTGTCGGGGTCCAATGACCAAACTGTGCGCCTCTGGGATGCTCAAACAGGGGCAGCTGTGGTGAACCCTTGGAAGGGCACACTGATCTGGTCACCTCTGTCTCTTTCTCACCTGATGGCACCCGGATTGTGTCGGGGTCCGATGACCAAACTGTGCGCCTCTGGGATGCTCAAACAGGGGCAGCTGTGGGTGAACCCTTGGAAGGGCACACTGATCTGGTCACCTCTGTCTCTTTCTCGCCTGATGGCACCCGGATTGTGTCGGGGTCCAATGACAAAACTGTGCACCTCTGGATGCTCAAACAGGGGCAGCTGTGAGTGAACCCTTGGAAGGACACACTGGTCCGGTCACCTCTGTCTCTTTCTCGCCTGATGGCACCCGGATTGTGTCTGGGTCCTTGGAGAAAACTGTGCGCCTCTGGGATGCTCAAACAGGGCACCAATGGGGCTGGTGGTGCAGAAATGGCACCTAGGGTGGGCACCCCAATTAATGGTAAACCTGAAAGCACAGAAAACAACAAGGAGGTATGTGCCAAGAGACATATAACCCTTCAGTTTCTGAAACCTATATCTCTCCCAGATCAAACTCCCAGCACAACATCCTCTTGGCAATTTCCCCACATTTAAAGATGAGTGGGTACTGAATACCGCTGGTAAACTCATATTTTGGGTCCCCCCGTGGCGTCGTAATGGTCTCTATCTTCCACAAAATACGCTTGTCATTTGCAAAGAAGGGACAACAAAACTTGATCTCAGTCAATTTGTGCATGGCAAGGAATGGCACAAATGTTTTGATCCTGCATTCAGGATACCCAGTAAGTCATGGCCAAATTGGCATTGGGTGAGTGATCTATTCCCCTTCCTCAGGGTTGCTAACCTTTTTTTGGTGGTGAGCTGTGATTGCTCTGTTCACATCATCTCAGTTATCTTGATTTTTCTTCAGATTCGCACCAGCCTAACCTGCTGTAGTCAGGTCGATTTCAGTTCCTGTATCCCGTACACAAAAAAGACCTGTCATGTTCTCTCACATTTGCTAGATTTGGTCGTGTCTATGGGTAAAGAAGTTGTAAGCAAATCAAGAGGCAGCCACCGGAAGATGCCGAGACACAGCTCATAGGGTAGGGTAGGGGGGTCTGGAGGTTCCATGTGCATCTAAGGAAAGAAGGTGCAACCAGGAAAAAGGAACAAAGATGGGTATAGTGTACCAGCGGGTCTCCTTCAACAGTAACTAATGCATTGGACTACCAAGGTTATATGTGCAAGTCACGTTCCAAGGACACCACTGAGTTTTGCACCTTGTTCGGCCCACCGGGCTCCACTGTTTTCTCTAATCCTGGCCATTTTTGAGCTGAAAATTTGGTTTTGTTCGGTGTTTTCAGAATGGTGGGGGCCAACTTGAACGATTTAGAAGGATTTTGAAGGTTTCCCTTTATCCCCTTCATGGTGATAGTCAGTGAAATTCACGCAAAATTGC
The DNA here is from genome assembly GCA_029378375.1 of Mycena olivaceomarginata. NCBI lineage: Eukaryota > Fungi > Basidiomycota > Agaricomycetes > Agaricales > Mycenaceae > Mycena > Mycena olivaceomarginata. The sequence goes on along the minus strand of JARKIC010000561.1, from coordinate 238,478 downwards.
GCTGACTACATTCATGTGAAAAGATATGAACTTCAGGTGAAGGAGGCTTCACCATTAGAAATACATGAATGGGTGCATGACCTCAGCACTCTGTACTAACAAGATGGCAAGTTCTCGCCACTCAAAGGTGCTGCTGTGGAGGATGTAGCATAAATATTTCTGTTGTGTCGCATTTGTTGTATTCAGTGTTTTGGACCATAAATCTCATGAACTTTCAGCATGACTTTTGTGCCTTCTGGGAACCCTACTCAAATATATGAATTAGGTTACATGAATTCTGAAGTGTATGAAAATGCTTTCACACAGATTGTTCATGAATTCTCAAATTCATGTGCCTGCTGCATGAAACCCATCTAGTTTAACAGCCCCAGTGCTGTTGGCGCGAGAGTGAAGACACCGTTGTAAAACTCGTAACCCCACGGTAAGGCGTGCTCATCGTGAAGGACGAATGGGTAAGAACCATGTGCGGGTTTTCCAGCAGGGAAAATGATCTGCCATCCCATGCATTCAGGTTCATTTTGCAGCTGAGCAGAGGGGAGTAGAGCCGTCCATTAATAGAAGGATCCGTTTCAAATGCCCGACGTGAATTTCCTTGATCCGATTCTAGGTAGATTCACTATTGCCGAAGTCCCGACAAACGGAACTATACCCTTGCGTGGATGGCTCGGGAAAATGTCAGTTTGGGAAATAATAGAGAGCTTGCGCAGAGCCACCTGAACAGCTACTGCGAACACCCTGCTTCTTTTGATCTAAACACCATCTCTCCATGTATCCGAATGGACAAGTTGGATGTTCGAGCCCATGGCTTTGCTTTCGTTCTGTTGCATAGATTTGTCCCAGATTTTCAGGCTACAAAACAAGGTTCTGCATAATCCACTGAAACAAGGTCGTCAATTCAGTCAAGGAGGAGCTCCATGCACAATGAAAGCAAAATTTATTAGCCGCCAGATAGCCACTACTTGGTGCCACTTGTTTGCGCATGGTCAATTCAGTCAAGGAGGAGCTCCATGCACAATGAAAGCAAAATTTATTAGCCGCCAGATAGCCACTACTTGGTGTAGCCACTTGTTTGCGCATGGTCAATTCAGTCAAGGAGAGCTCCATGCACAATGAAAGCAAAATTTATTAGCCGCCAGATAGCCACTACTTGGTGTAGCCACTTGTATACCTTTTCGGAAGTAGGTAGTGAGTAGACCTACTCAATGTCTATCGCTTCTTCCAACAGCCGAATCAGGTTGGCGACTCCCCCAGTGCCCCCGAATCAACGGCCATAAGTCCGTTTAAGTGAAAAAGCGAAAAAGCGTGGTTTCACTTTGAACTCCCCTAATATCTGTTTGTGACAGTCAGGGCACTCGAGTGTGCTCGTTGCGTCGAATCGGGGTCCATCCTGCGGAGTTCAAGTCATTTTGTATTTGCGGCTTGACAACTCTGTCTGCCTACATCTTTGTTACAAACGTTTTGCGGCACTTGCAGCTGGACATTAGGGTGTTTCATGACGGGTTTTTTGACCTTTTTTTGATTGTTTTTTACTTCGTTTTTCGAGTCTTTTATGAATGAAAAAGCATCAAAAAAGCATCAAAAAACACCAAAAAAGCTGCAAAAAAATGGTTCGTCATGAAATCCCTCACCGAAAAACAGCGTAGTGTCACAGTATTGGGTAATCGTGGTCACTCTACATCTCTGCTGACCCCATCTGTGTTGACGACTCGGTTTCAAGTGGGATAGCTGGAGAGCGACCGTAATTTAATGATTTTTACAACAACATGTAACTACTGCATTGCGTTCAAGTCCCAAGTGCTAAAATCATCATCGAACTGTGGTTCAAGGTAAAACTGCTGTTGCATAGATTTGGCATAACACGATGGGTCCTTGGGCCTGGGCGGCATGAGGGTAAGCCGCGGGTTGAGGCGGGACAACGAGCGGAGTCACAGTGCAGTGCAGAGATGTATTAGTCATCCGCCCTTCATAAGTACACCAGCGAAAAACGACTCAAAAAACGACCTTGAAAAAGGAGGAATGTGACATAAAAGGGGTAGGGGCCTTTTATGCATGAGGTAAAAAAAACGCGATGTTTTTTTCAACATCTTTTTTTGATGGTGATCGAAAAATGCTTCGGAAAAAGGTCAAAAAACCCGTCGTGAAACACCCTATTGCAACTAGCTGCAACTCCGAAATCGTCGGGAAATGATATGTTTGATCTGATGTCTGATGCCCCATCAGCCGAACTCTGACAACTGTTTGATTCAGGATGTTTTCCAAGTCTTTCAAGATCCTCACTGTGTTCCGCCCATGGGTAGACCGAGGGTGGTAGACCGACCCAGGCCTACGCATGGTAGACAGACCCAGTGTAGGTTGTCTACCCAGGTAGACGAAGGTACACAGACTTGGTCAAGGTGCGCCGATGAGACGTCAGTGTACCAAAATAGGCCGAGGTAGACGGACTTAGGCGAAGGCTGTCCACCTTACGTAGGCGGAGGTGGACAGGGGTAGACCGAAATAGACCTTACATCTGTCTACCTGCCGTTGTAGACCGATGTAGAACAAAGCCCAATCTCTTAATAAACCATTGTATGTGGCTTACCTCGACCTCAAGAATGCATTTCCAGGGACGACCGTTCAACACTCTGGGTAAAACTTGCGACCATGGGTATCTCAGGACCGATGATTGAATGGCTCAAAATTTTATACGACCGCATTCGCTATCTGGTTCGATTGGATGGGAAATTCGCACCTGCCTTCAGATCCCTCCTTGGAATTCTCACCGGCGACCCCGGCTCACCACATCTCTGGAACCTGTTCATGTCGGATTTCATTCTGGTGTTTCATCCAGATGATATCGAGCTCAATGTGATCCCAATTTTCAATGTTGAGCATGCAGATGATATTCTAACTGCATCTGGATCTGCGCCTCCTGGGTTTCAGAGTCACCTCAACGGCGCACAATCTTGGGCCAACAACAACGGCTGCGAGACTTCCATTGCAAAATGTTTGTATCAAATATTCGGCCCAGAAACACTACCCTTCTTTTAATTTGGGTGGTAATACAATCAAGCAAGTTGAAAAGGCTTGCTAGCTCGGAATCTGGCTGGAAACTGGCACCAAATTCATCTGGAGAGAACACTACAAGGTCAAGGCCAAAAAAGCGACCGTTGTGGGAACGTTATCCTAAGTCTCGACCGTTTTGTGGGCCACCTAACAATGAGTCAAGATCTACATTGCTTAGAACGATCGTGATGGGATATTGTTGATATGTCAACTTTTAGCCGACCTCCTCGTCAGCACTCCGTTACCCTCCTTGGTAACCATCCAACCAATTGGTGCCGCCTTGAACCACTACAATGATTTGTCTGAAAACAGTGATAGCCACCGCTTCCCAGTACCCGAGTATGGTTTCTTAGTCAATTGGTAGATCAACCAAGTCCAGCCTTCTCTTGGCAGTTCCAAAGACACCAGATGATGCCCAATAATGATCCCTCTGGTTCAGAAGGATAATCCCTCGTAATATGCCCTTAGTCAGGGATGTGCAGTAGCCCCAATCCGTTTCCAGGATGGTAATGCACTTTCCGTGATTGCTCCATTAGCGACTTCTCACGTCAACCCTTTACCAGGATCGTTGTCCAGCGCCTTTCTAATGGTTTGAGACACATTATATCCCTTTTAGCTAACTGCTCAGGCCAGCATTAGCCCTTGTGAGATGATGTCGTAATGTAATAAAGTACATTACAGTAGCATGTTGCAACTCAAGCAGATTTGAATAAATGCCTGGGTGCCCCAATACCAGGTCTGTCAATGGGCACTCATCCACTCCTCCCTCTCGACATATCAGAAGCGATATACCTTCTTCCTCCCCCAAATCTGTCCTATCCACCACCGAGCTCATCGCCCGCCGTGTCATTGAGCTACAGAATTGCCGGGAGCAGCTATCACAGCTCCATTCTGACCTGTATGAAGCACGGTTGCGTGCAGCACTCCGTTTTGAACATAAGCACGCATCCACGATTCACTATGATTTCAAACGAGGGAATCTCATCCTCATGTGAAACACGGCTATAGAAAAATTGCTTAGCAAGAAGATGCGGAAACGGTACCCCTCATTGTCATTTCCCGCAATCTAGGAGGCACATGTGTTCTCTGTAAACTTAATGGATCAGTATTCCACCGGCCTATCGCAGCTTACTGCATCATACCTTATTTTGCTCGCATTTCCATTCCCTCCCTCCACTCCATGATTTTATTGATATCGACACGGAACACCTTCATGCTTGAGCAGTCCACCTTGGCCGATCCGAGGAGCTCAAATTTGAGCTCACCGAGCATCCCCAACCCTTGGACGACAAGTCCTAGGCTCCTACTGTCAGAATTTCAGTCGGGAGGAGCTCACGCAATTTTTCAATCCTTCACAAGCTGCATACGCATTCACCACTGGTTTCGCAGCTCTTCAGAGTTCGGGCTATGATGATTACTGAGCCCTTTCATCTTCCACAAATTTTGGAGTTGAGTTCTCGTTGCTGGCTAGTGACCGAGGACAGTCACTTTTTCAGTCAGGAGGAGATGACAAGCATGGTAATGTGCTAAACCCGTAAAGCTGGCTTTCAGATTGCATCTCAACGCAATCTCAAATCAACAAGCACCCCGATAATTTATCTTTCTTCACTTCAACTTTAATCCTACCTTTCCATGTTTGCTCCTGTCTTTCTTCCACTCCATTTAAATTACTGCCTGCAATCAAACTCCAGATTGCATATTAACTTAATCTTGCCTTCTCGTGTATCCTCCCACCTTGCTCCCGCTCCATTTATACATTTCCATATACGTGCCAGCAGCATCCCTACCATCAAGTGCACCTCTAAGGAGGTAGATGCGGCACTTGACCTCCCCCCGTGCACAATAATCAGTCTGAGAGATGAACTAGACCCTTGTAACAACAAATTCTCGCTCACGACTTGTGGCACAGCCACAGATTTCCGGTTTTGGTATGTCTTCAATTTCTCGTGCTACCCGACGAATGGAGTGGGGATTTTGCGCACATAGGATTGTTGATATCCTGGGTAAGATGAATACAAAAAAGACTCAGGTCAATTGCATCAAATCTGGGCCTATAACTCGACATTTTTCGGATCTGGGTCTTTTCGGATCCGGTTTTCAATTCTGTATATATTGGCCAGACTGTAGGCCCAAAATAGTTAATTTGTTGGATTTAGAGGTTTCATGCAGTCTAGGGGCATTCCTTAAGGTCCACGTGTCCTGTTCTTCTGCGGCGGAAGTTTCGAAAGGAGAAGTATTACAGACATTTCATTGATCTTTTCCGCCTCCTGAACATCTCCGTTTTTCTCCAGGTTTTTTTTCCCCCTTTTCAATTCCACATACAAAAAGGGTGCAAATCCAAAAAAAATCTAGATCCAACATGCGATATTGGATTAGGATGAAATCAGAAGAAAAAAGGAATCCAAAAGGGCGGAAAAGGCTACTATGAACGTTCCGGTTTTCTGCTCTTTTTTTTTTTCGCTCCCTTCCGTTTTGGCTCTATTTCTCCATTTCATACTGTCTGTGTGCTCCTATCGTTGCTGAATGGCGGCATATTCAAGTCGTCAAAAAGGACTGGGGTGAAATTTTCTGGACTTTATAGCTCACTCGATTGCGTTATCTGCTAAAATGGGTACATTAAAAGGAGCAAAAAGGGCGCGAGGAATGGCTACTGTGAACGACCCTAATTTTTTCATGGAGCCCATTGTTCTGGTCAATGTGAACAGGTCGATCGAGCGAGCTTTGGGTTGTACCCGTACGCCGGCCCGTGAACCCGTAGCTCACGGTTACGGCTCACAGCCCTACGCGGTAGGAGCGGGTACATCATGTTGCGGCTAGGCTAATGTGCACACCCATCGTCGGCATCGTATTCCAATCAGGATTGCGAACAACGCTGTCGTCTATTCAGCAGGGATTGGTTCGGTACAGTTTGAACCAAGGGATGGCGACTGAATAGTGGTGTTTCATGACATGCTTCATGTGCCGGACCTTACCTCAAATTTATTGTCTACTTGCAATTTGTGTGCCTCCGTCGGGTGCGTTTCTCGTCATTGCGTCCGCATGATATATGCCTTACAAATGATTGGTCAGCGGTTCACCTGGATGATTGTGTGGCACTGATAACACAAACACAGGGATGATCGAGGCAGAAATTCAGGAATGGTTGGAGGACCTTGATGCTGATGATTGATTTGATCGGATTTGATTATTTCAGGTTTGTTATGTTGTGTATTCACCTCGTCTGGCGGTCCTACATACTGTGACATGTTATTCTTGTGTGTACAAACTCATGCTGACACTCTCCTTTCCTCTCCCACACCCCTATCACTGCTGTGCCAAAAAATTGATGCCGGTACAACAGTACCCAATGTTCGGAGTTCCCCTTTCAAGCGGCTTGAAGAACCGAACAATCCTTGAAACCAAAAAACTCTCAGTGTCCTCTCATCATGTGCGGGTTGGGAATTCTAGTTATTCCCCATTTCTTTCTTGCATAGAGAAAGCCATCTACATATATTAACATAAGCCTGTGCTGGATCGAGTTCAGACTCTCTATCCCACCGACTATTTTCTCAGCTCTACCGGGCTGTGCGCTCGTCGGCCTTACCTACTTTATATCATTATGTCATTTTATTTTTCCCATCTTTCTTCTCCGTTGATGATGGCATCCACTTATCCTACTTTCCGTCGGGAATCTCAGGCGCCCCAGCCATAATCAAACCAAAAAAATTTGCGCTGCACGGCTGATTTACTCTATGGCGGAGCGACGTGTTCCTAACCCTTTGTAACCTTAATCAAATGGAGGAGCAAGGGGCCTCCGATCTCGTTATCACGCCCACGCATCAACACACGTGACCATCTTATTATCTCTATTGTCTCTATTGTCTTGATAGCCATCTTATTGTCTCTATTGTTCTTATTGTTCTTATTGATCTAGCTACTCTATTGTCCTCATAGGTATATAAGTAGAGTAGCATTGCCCTGGATCTTCAGTTCTTACTGTTGACTCCAGACCTCTGTGCTTGCCTGTTTAACACTTTTGAGGTCGCCCAATTTCCTCAAAGAAGGAACATAACCAAGCTAGGTGTTGTCCGCTGTCAAGGACAGTGCAACCAACGATTGGCGGTGACTGGACCAGGAGAATTAGGGCAAGTGGACATTGGTGAATGTAGAGGGAAGGAGCGGGATTGGGTGGATTGGGAGGATGTACACTTGCTCTTTTTCTCTTGGGGGTAGAAGCAGCAGCCAATGCTCACGACAATCTGTGTAAAGAGACTGCGACAAGGCTATGGAATGATATTAGGAGACAAGTTCAAAGTGAACACAGTGAAAAGACTTGCCACATCTGGGATGCCAGCCATGAAAGTGTACTGGGGTCAATAGACTCAATGTAGACGTACAAGAGGACCGAGAAGAAGGCTGTACTGACCAGGAATTCGGGATGATTCCGCCTGCGGGCAGACTGCAACCAGGCCGTCAGCTGAGAGGGTGTGAGGCCCCCCCCCATCCGTTCATTGATGTAGTTCACAACTGAGGCGGTGAAACCTCGGGTTGATGGTGGAAACTCGCGAAGCCCTGGTCCATGAAGGTGAGCAATGAAGGGATCGCAGTTGTGCTGACCCACTGACTTGCCTTGCTCAATGGCCTGCTCAAGATGTGCGAACTTCTTGCGCCCATGAAAGACAGTCTTTATCAGATAGAATGTTGATCGTGCAACTTCAATATCGTCTGTGCCTTTCGGATGCAGCTAACGGATTAGTTCGGAGTGCGATTGGGGATTCAGGATGGGGTCGTACGACGGCGTATCGGCAGGGTAGAGAATACTGTCGAAGAGTACCTTCCCGTCCCGGCGATGGAGGCGGCCGGTGAGTCTTCATTATCGGACAGATCGTCGTCCGAGAGCTGATTGCGGCTCCGTTTGCCTCGTTGAGGATGTCGGAAAACATGGGAGGAATGTGGACATGGATCTCAGGGCCCCCGTTGTTGCGGCCCTTGCGTGTTCTATTGCGCTCCTCGCGTTGGGCGGCAACTTTCTCGAGGTTGTCGAGATGCAAAACATCGGGTGGCGTGAGACATTTATCATCGAGGACAGGTTCCTCTCGTCGCTGCAACCGCCTTCCGACTGGCTGGCGCGGCGAAGGAGTGCTCTTCCGATCTCCTGAGGCACTCCAGAGGGCGCACAATGTGGGTGTCATCGTCTTCGACAAGACTGGCACCCTTTCGCGCGGAATTTTCTCCCTGGAAAGGACAGAGATCCTTGCTCATGGGGTCGACAAGATCATCCTTCCCCTTACCTCGACCAATGAGCACCCCATATCCAAAGCGGTCCACGCATTCGTCCGGTACATCCCAAATGTCCACCCAGCACCACTCCGCCCAAGATCGTCTCCCTCCCGGGGATGGGTGTAAAAACAACCCTCGCGGGATACCCACTGCTCGGCGGCAGTGCGCAGTTCACCGGCGCATCACAGCACCCCCGTTCAGGAATTAACCTCGCTCGGGCTAACACTCTTCACCGTCACCATCGCTGGGGAGCTTATCGCTGCCTTTGGCCTCTCGGACACACCCCGCCCCGATGCGCCTGCCCTCCTCGCAGAGCTCGCTGCGCGGGGAAAGCGCGTCTTCTTGCTCTCGGGCGACAACCCTGGCGCCGTTGCGCGCTTTGCGGCAACGCTGCAGCTTCCTGCGGCCGACGTGGAGGCTGCATGTGCTCCTGCTGACAAGGCTGCATTTGTCAAGGCGCTGCAGGAGCGCGGGCACCGCGTGTGCTTTGTGGGCGACGGGACAAACGATGCCCCAGCGCTTGCGCAGGCAGATGTGGCGTTCTGTGTCGCGACCGGCGCGGACGTTGCGGTGGCTGCTGCAGGCGCGTTGGTGGCCGGCGAGAATCTGCAGCGTGGGGTGCTGGGTGCGCTGGATGTGGCGACGCACGCCCACCAGCATCTGTTGCTTGCGCTGGGGTGGTGTGTCATGTACAATGTTGCCGCGCTATTGTTCGCGAGCGGTGCTTTTGTGCGGGTGCGCATCGAGTCGCGGTGGGCTGGGGTGGGGGAGTTGGTGAGTGTGCTTCCGGTTGTCCTAGTGGGGGTTGCCTTGGATGTCCGTTGGAGATGGAGAGGACGCTCGAACCGTCACAGGAATTGATGGCTGTCATGTGGGTGCGCGGGCCGGCATTTCCCGATGTGGCGCCCACGCAACCTAGCTGGAGACAGCATGCCTTGGTTCCCTTGACCGCATTTTACTTTCTCAGTTACTTGCCCATGCATCCACCTACTTGCCGTTATTTACGTCCCTGTGGTAACTCGTTGTCCATATTCGGGCATCGGCTCGTCCTTGAATACGTAATCCTGAATATGCTTGCTCAATAACCCACGAATTGCAAGCAACATTCACACCGGGAATTGCAGAATGTCAGCGCGCCCGGGGCACAATTCGAAAACAAAAGCATAGGATTGGGAGAAAGTCTGGTTGTAATCAAACCCGGTATTGATTGAATCCGGTTTCACTGTCTAATTGCAGTACCGAAGGCGCGAACAGGAAAATTACCGTTTTGGGCAAATTTTGATCCTCGCGACTGATTGCCCATATCTCTGTGAATTCTGTATGGATTGACCTGAAACCTATCCAGATAATTCGTACTAATTCATACGCAATTATTGATAGAAACAAATTTTAAAAAAGATCATATTTTGAGCCCAGTGGGATATAAGACTCCTCAGGGCGTAAATTCGGTTTGGCATGTCCAGTTCTTGTCTAATGAAGCTGAATTTTTGGGACTAGGCACTTGAATACATTTTGAGAAAGCTCGTAGAGGCATATATATGAATATTTCCATTCTTACCTCGCCCAATGGTGTTTTGTACAGCTAACTCCAATACATGATTTCTCACTCAAATAAACAGGAAAAACACAATTGAGAGTGTCAAATCACTAATAAGATGCACTCCCATATAGTGTAATTTGCAAAGTATGTGTGTTGTACGCGCTATAGCTAGGAGCGACACATAATCAAGTTGCAGTGATCACATCAGCATCCTCGTCTTTGTTGTCTAACACAAAGACAACACCACCGTGAGATGGAAATCACTCAGGGTATGTCTAATGAGGCTTATGGTATATCCCAACCTACCAACCTAATAGTAACAGGGACTGTTCCTACTGTTTTGTATGTGGTTCCTTGTACATCATCTTTGCTCTTCACATGATGGGAAGGAAAAGATCATATATATGCCTCTATGAGCTTTCTCAAAATGTATTCAAGTGCCTAGTCCCAAGATTCAGCTGCATTAGACAAGAACTGGACATGCCAAACCGAATTTACGCCCTGAGGGGTCTTAAATCCCACTAGGCTCAAAATATGATATTTTTTAAAATCTCTTTCTATCACTAATTGCGTATGAATTAGTACGAATTATCAAGCTGGGTTTCATGTCAATCTACGAAAAGCTCATGGAGATATGGGCAAATCGGTCGCCAGGATCAAAATTTGCCCAAAACCGTAATTTTTCTGTTCGCGCCTTCGGTACTGCAATTAGCTGTAATTGACATCCGATCCACGAGGAAAAGATTCAACTGAAAATCAGATCCCTTCATGGATCCTAGCCCAATGGGCATGCCACTGAAATCGTACCCACCATCGTGGCCTGCCTCCGGAATCAAAAACTCCTCATTTTTGAGGAACGGTGCGACCGTCTTGAGGATCATCTCTGATTGTAAATAATCGATGCCCGGCTGCCGACATCTTCAGTCTCGCGCCGAGAAAATATATAATCTGCGCTCACGATGAACAGTATACCGGCGCTTTCGGGTCAGGTGGGCAGCTTTCAGGTGTCGGAATCCTCTAAAACCCAGGCCCATCTGGACGCGCTGCGTACTGTGCAAATGCGCGGATGGCGGTAGGTTTGTCCCGGTATTCCTTGGTGTTAAACAGCTCCTCCACGACCCCAATTGCCGAAGCGGCGATGGCAGATCGGCGCTCTCGGACTCGAGCGACGGTCTGGGGATAAAATATCTCTGTCAATGATGCTATAACAAAATATACGTACCCTCGAACAAGCTTTGTCGCGCCATGCAATTGTCAGATTATTCCCAGGGTGGACGCCATCCAAAATTGTCTGCACCGCCTTGACCGCAACCAATGTCGATGCAGCGGTCTCGCCCTTGGTCGCAAACGTCATCGGCTGCGTCGAAGCGGTTATTATTGAGATAGGCACAGGGATCTATATATATACACGATTTTTATTGTGTGCAGTTGAGTGGCGTATAATGCAAGAGGTGACCGATCTCTGGATCTCGGCCACCGTTCCCACGACCACCCACCCCAAAAAAGGAAAGTGTTTGGTTCAGGCAAACAGCGGCGATCAGCGGCATCGCTTCCCTCGACTGCCTGCGCAGCCTGCTGCCCAGTTGCTGCCCAGTGCTGGCAGCGCGCGTAATTCTGTGCTTGTCCGGATTCTAACCCGTCCAATCTAATCAGTATGGAAAATTGATCCTGTACATACTCTGCCCCCACCACCGGTACATAATACACCGCAGAGGCTCTTCCTTGTGATTCACCACGCGACGCGTTGCGTCCATCCGTCCACACTAAGTAACGGAAAACATCTTGGAAGAAGCCAGAGAAGGGACAAGGGAGGTCCAATGCCCAAAATGCTTCAATTATTTCTTGCGTAAATAGCAGTCTTGCTGATACTCGGAGTCTAACTCATCCTGAGCTTGAACCTTATTCATCTCAAATTGTAGAGCAATTAGAACAGCTTGCGATTTAATGTCTCCCACTCCGCACCCAAACCAGCCGCCATCAGCCGTTGATGTGCCGCTGTCACATAGGATAGCTCACGTAACTTTGATGGTAGCCAAGATCCAGATCTCGGTCACCTCTTGGTATAATGAACTCAGACCTCCACACCTTCGAGCAAGGGGTCCTTCAATAGCTCGTCGGCAGTATCTCGTTCCGCTGGTTAGACAGATTCTGGGGGTAGTCCATCTGTTGTTCAATTCATAGTCCATTTGATGCTGAAAGTAAGTAGAGTGCGAGAGAGAAATGAAAGGGGATAGACCTTATGGGGGTCAACTCAAAGACATGCAAACAAAAGCCGGTCATTTCGTTAACTTAAAGAAACGGTAGATTGATTTAGATCCCCATTTTCACAACAACAACAGTGCAGTAGCTGATATTTTTTGGTTGCACATGTTGAGGTATGTTCCCCTTCAAATTGCAGAGAAAGAATCTGCCAAAGGATTGCCACATTCTGCCGAAATGCACCTACAGTATTCCAGTTACTTTTGGTCATACAATTTCGAAATATGATAAATATTAGGTCTGAAAGATTGCACCTTAGGTCCAAGTCTACCCATCCATGCCAAATTAACCATAGATTGAGAATTTGGCCACAAGAATGCAAAAAGGTTGAAACAGAAGCCCTCAAAACCAAATTTCCGGTTACCTTTGGTCATAGCGAGTAGGTGGAAAGTTAGGACAAGTCTCAAATCTGTTGCGGGCCACCTACTTCCAAAAAAGAAATTCTGAAGATATAAGGAATTTTCTGTGAGAATTTGAAACACACTTTTTTTAGAAGGTTTTTTCACCCAAGGAATCGGAATCTGACGTCCCTCAAGGGCCTACAACCCGGCTTCGGAAGCCACGGCCACCTCTCCTCGACCTCTCTGCAATAACCTGGACGGCATACCGGGACCGTTCTACCTGACCATATGGGAATTTCTCTTTGAGTAGTTAACGCGTACGCAAGTGTTACTTTCCACTTGTTTCCGTCCTGAGGTGTAATCATGCTTCGGGAACTGAAAAGAAGCACGCCACACGGCTCACGCAAGAGGAAATCGACGCGGAGGCGGAACTGATGAAAGGTTTGGCATCGAAGCACAGGCGGAGGCGGAGGAAGATGCGTGGCTGGACGACGGAGCAGTGGAGATTGCATCCGTGTGATGGATATTAGTTCTTTAGCCTAAACCCACTCTGAAATTTCTTCTTGAGATGTACTAAGGACCCTACCGAACTTCATACTCGAATCCACCCTCAGTCGGGACACTGACGTCATAACTCGGGCATCGCCGAGCCTCGGGCTGAGTCACTACCACCGAGCCTCGGCCTCATCCCCGACTCCACTGCATCTTTACCTCAATCCATTCGGTGCCCCAGAAACTCTGCGTCAACTCTAAGTGAAGCTCGAAGCTCATTAAGTAGTTACAGCCCGGTGATTTACATTTTACGGTAAATTACGATAAATAAGGCTAATTGACTCCCGTGGCAACGTTGACCAAGAAGTAACACCTTGCGCGGGATAGATGGGTGTGTGCGGGGAGGTAGGGCGCTGGGCACGCGGGCAGGCGATGCCGATGGAGGTGCGAGAGAATGACGGACGATCAAAATTTGAATAACATCGACGACAAGGCAAACGGAGTGAGCGCGAGACATGATTTGCAAAGAAGGATGAAGAGAGCACAGACAACCGAGCTTCTTCGGCAAGACCACAGCCGCTGCATTAATATTGCCAGGACGAGACAACTCACCTCTGACGCAAAATGCCCGAGGTTGTCCACCATGGGTGTCACGCCAGCAATAACCGGTGAAAACCGAGTTGAAAATGGCTCGACCAGGGTCAATTTACTGGTTCGCTGCGAAATCTTGGCATGCATTGCCGGCATTCAATTGCAGCTGTTTGGATTGGTATGGAGAGGTCGGAGGCCTCTTGAAAAGTACTCGCGTACAAATAGCTGTCTGGGAAACACTCTCAGAAGCATAGAATGTTGCATGAGCAACAATGATTCCTCAGAGTCGGACGAAGATTTGCTCATTGTGAGTCCGACCGGTCGACCGATGAGCGCGCGAATCTTCCGATTGCCGTTGGGGTCTTTGACAGCTTCGCACTCATAGATAGGAGACTTGTATAAGTCTCTTTATATATTTATATTTACACACCGTAAATGTCGGGTCACGTCACGGTAAATAGTGGCGGTGAAGCGAGTCGGTTCATCAATCGACTTGCTTCCCGTTTAGGATAGCCGAGCGCATCCCCGGAAGTAGCCTCCCGCCACCAACGCGAATTTCGCTGCATGATCCCAGGTACCGCTGGTGAACCTCAATCGTCAATGGAAAGCTATGGAATTGTCCAGAATTATTATTCCATCAGTCCTACAGCTGATAACCCGGCCTTGTCAATTAAATTCGTGAGTCTCGGGCCCTTCAACGCATCAGCAGCCGCGTTATTCTGCCCGGGACGTGTTTTCCGTGAGATAACGAATGAAGAATAACTCTTTGAGTCTTTGAATCAGCAATAATTCCAGAGCTGAGCTCACAGTTTCGAAATAAAGCATGGTAACCACCGGTACATACATTTAATATCATGGAAATTTTTGTTGCTGGCTGTTTATCCCTTTGTTGCATGAGCCCGGGAGGTCAAACACCAGAAATAAGAGATCATTCAACTGGGATTGCTGTTCCTTCTCCCTGGGATGCTGTAAATTCAGTCAATTCCAATCTCCCTATATAATTCCGAAGTTACTCATCCTTTGAAGAAGAAAGGCCTGGACTGTGGGTATGTATGGCCGTCAAGCCTGTACTGATATCTCACCAGGGTGCCAACTGCCTTATAATCTCAAATAGTTCGCTTTTTTGTCGCTTCATCCGCTGATCAGGCAAGTGTGTCCATTATGGCATCCATTGCTCACCAGATTCACCAAGGATACAATCTCCCAGGTTGATACCACTTCCAGCTAGTATATCAACTCAATCCAAGCCTCAGGGAATTTTCGGGAGGCTGCTTCTCAGGTGATTAGCTAGAGCAGAGACAGAAGGAGTTGTGAGCGCATTTTCTTATCTATCCAACTTACCATGCATTCTGATTGAATGGAATTTATGTTTCTCATTTAAGGCCCCAAAGACACACGAATACCGTGACTGCTGGAAGATTTTCCAGCACGCCCCATGTATGAGCGGCCCAGTCGAGCGGGTACATATACTGTGCCGTAATCTTCCAAAGAAACATTATCTCTGCTCATTCAGTCTCCGGATAGCCCACATTCAAGGGTTAGAACTCTTGTGAGAGTCTATTCCAAAACCAACCCAGTGTTCATTGCTATTTCACCGATCAGAGAATTGGTACTGTATGAGCGATTTATGCAGTTACATCACACCCTTTCACGCCCGGCTTTGCGCGCCAATAATACCTGTGGAAGCAACTCAAGGCATGAGAGGGTGTATTCTCTTAACATATGAACGTCTCGCATCGAAAGACGCGTCGGGGAGCATTCTGGAGAAGTTACATGTCAGTTGATCAGAGAGACCGTCGGTGATCAAAAGTTGCCTACTGGGACTAAATCACGTCCTTTCGACGCGACTTTTTGAGCGTAAATCATTCTTTGAAGTCGTAAATATTGGGCCGTGCTCTTAAAACACGTCTGAAGTTCAGCGGGACCGCGAACAACGCGGGTAAAATGTAGAAAGTAAATGGCGATCAACTCGTTAAGCGAGGCTGATGTCATTTACTGTGTATGGTGAGCCCTAGGCCGCCCAGCGTGGGGCCGATTTGCGATTTTTACGATCTTTACCGTAAATTTACCCAGCGTAAGTTCTTACGCTACTTACGCGTGCCAAATTCCACTTACTACACTCAATAAAATCATTGGGCCTTAATCTCGCACCCAGGACTCGGGGAAAAATTCAGAGATAAATTCAGATTGTTTTCTATTGCATGACGCGTTCAGATGGGGAGAAAGAGCTCGAGAGAATGTCGTGAACAATGAGAACGGCCGCGGGGAGGTAATAAGTCATCGCCAAGCACAACCAAACAGCTCCTCTTTCTCTGATCAACCACCACACACCAACGCCCTTTCACCCCATAGCTCCGAGCAGCCGCCCAAATCTGAAGCAGGGCGCCCTCAGGTCTCTTGCAAGACCGCTTACCACCACTTTCTGCGGGATTTAACGGTTCAAATTTTGATACAGCTCGGTATAGCCGGTTACGGCTTTCGCCCAAACTCTTGTGGGTTCACAGACACCGGGCTTGTAACCGGTCCCCGAGGTCGATACCGCTTACAATTCAACGCCTCCACGGCTTCTGCGTACACGACACGTCCCGCGAACGACTGCGCACATTCGCCCGGTGCACGTCCTTTCGCCTCTCCATCCTTCTGCCTGCGCACGCAATCCGACATTCCGAGAACACTATTATCCACAGATGTTGTGTCAGCCCAAGCAGAGGTACATATTTACATGTACCTTGGTCTATTCTCTTGCTAATTAAATACTGCGTTTTTTTAAGACGGAAAACCTTACGCGTCTCCAACCACGGACTCCAATGACGAACGTGCGCCTACAAAAAACCGCTACATTCGCTCCGTGCCACAAACCCTACCCCAAGCCCATTGGAGAAGCGCGCGCTGCGAGGTGACACATTCCCGCCAATAACGTTTCATGACACCCGTAAGATTTTCTTGCTATTTTCTGCCGAAAACACTGTACTCACAATTTTTTGGTGGCAGAATGTGCACGGCGTTTCACCATCAAGGTAGCCGTGACAGTATCCTCGCGCATGCTCTGCGCTTTTTGTGCTCAAGCTGTGCGTCTGTGTAGTCATCGAGCACGGTGAAGAGACGGTTGCGCTGCTGCCATCGGTGCAAGCATGCTCAAGCCCAAGGTGTGTATACCCTCTCCTTCGTCATTTGCACACTAACCGAACCCTTCCACCTAGGTAGAACGATGTGGTGGAGAGAATAACAGAAAAATGTACGTGCTTCCATGTAACCCTCCACATTTAGCTACTGACAAGCTGTTTTTCTAGCCTGACCGAAGTATCAGGCCTCCATGGACTGTCACGATCACTGGCACCCAACGCGTTAGCAGGCTGTATCGCCTGCCGCACGTCACCCTGCTCCCCGCGGTCGCCCTAGGTCAGCATTTACCCCAAGTACGCAGTGGTGCAGGTGCTAATCGCAGCTTCTTCTGCAGTGCATTGCCAATGCACTGCTTTGTTCTCTGGCGCCTGAGCTCCACGGCACCCTGGCGCTTCGCGTCCTCAGCATCGCTTATGATCCCGGTGCTTATCCCATCGAGGGCCTGATGAAGTTGTGTCAGTTATGTAACAACTCACATCAAAGCGAAGTCGCTAGCCAACGCGTCGCACCCCACTGCCGCCAAGGGCCAGATGTACCGATGTCGGTCGCGGATAAGACCTACGGTACCATGCACGGATATCCGGCGCGGATTGGATCCCCCGTGGGTAATCTAGGGTTTTCTGTGGTACCAGATAGGCCGAGGTACGACAGTTGCTTGACCCTCTGCTCCTTTACCCGCTAATAAACCGATTTTTAGGTCCCCCACGCGCAGTGCATACATTGGATGCCAACTGCTTGCAAGGCGCAGCCTTGCGCCCCCGTGTCGTACGTAGAAGGTCTCTGCTGCCATGCTCGCTTCAGCATGCCGCCAGCATTCTGGTCAATGGTGGGGCAGGGTGTCCGGCGCTGCAGGAGGAGGCGGGGAGGCTGCATGGAGCGGTGGAGATGGCGGTGGAGAAGTGGGAGGAGGAGACGAGTACAGCAGAGCAGATGGTCGCACCTCATCCGCCCTCATCCACCACGTGACATACGGGCGTGTTCCTACGCATCTTTCAGGTCTTTGCATGTGTGCGAGCCGAGCAGTAGGAAAGTGGGATGCCACTGGAAGGAGATCCACGAGGAAGGACATACGTGCAAGAGGAACGATGTATGTGTGAGCGGGTGTTTTTTATTATCGGCCGTGCTTTTTACCCTGTCCTATGGTTTATACCTGTCTTATAATTATCTAGGTACCTTCTATATACATCCTTCACCCTTTGTACATGTAGTTTGTCGCATTCACCTGAAATTCATGATCTTAACAAGTCCTCTGGCATGAATAACTAATATCCGGCAACAAAAAACCCCTAAATATTCTTACGCTCTGGAAATCTCTCTGTACATATGCCGAGACACCCGGGTCCAAGGCAGCAAAGCCCACGACTCCGTATACCATCACAAAGGGCAAAAAACGCGGAATGCTTGCCCAATCCGGTCAGGCGACACTCGAGAATATTGTCGCGCTTCAGCAACACGGGCTCAAAGCGGACTCGAAGCATTCAATACAACGAAGAAATATGGTGAGGTGGTTGTTGCTGGCGGCAAATGGCTCGAGGAGTATGTTGGAGGAAATGAGAAGACCGGAAAGGAGAAGAAAGGAAAGGCTAGGCAGGCAGTGGAAGAGGATAATTCGGAGAGCGGTGAGGACAGTGACGTTGAGGAGGACCAAGATCCCATTGCCCCCGATGCTTCGGAGTTTAACAAAGCACAAGATGGTGATTCATCCTTCAAATTTGACGCACCAGAATATCGACACGCATTCGATGTGATTCCAAATGAGCATTCACCTGAAATGCTATTGCTTTACCTGGTCTTCAAGATATATAGCCAAGGAAGGAAGATTGGGACAGCCTGACACAATCCATGCCGCCTTCAAGCACATGTAGAAACTAAGGTGAGTTTTCTATGCCTTTATCTTGCCATCGGCCGAGGCAGCATCTAGTGACGGAGACAAATTACCGCAGGTAAATGGCACTTCAATTCCACTTCTGGCGCTTGGGAAGGGAACCCAGTGGACTCTGCGAAGGTCCAGGACACGATGGGGTGATTAAAAACAAGTGTGGGAAAGATGGCAGCGACCGCAAGCATTCTTTGGCGATGACGGAGGAATTTATGATGAGAATGTTCCAATGGTCGGATGAAGTGTGCCCTCCCTCCAAATACGACACCAAATCCACAACCCGGGAGGAGCAGAACTTGAAGACGAAGCATCTGGCATTCAAATGCTTTGCTTCAACGTCTTGGACCATCTGGTTGCAGTACGTACATGCTTCGCGTGTTCGACATGTCATCTGACCGCATGAATTATCTTCAGCTGTTTTGAGCTCGTAAAGCTACAGCGAAAGCATCTTACCTTCGGATTAGAGGATTCCAAGGCGTTCAATACCCCATATTTCGAGCTCCAGCTCACCAACCGAAAGGGATGGCAAAAGCGGATTAATAAAACGCAAAAGGAAGCTGATCTTCGGAGTACGTACCATTTTATTGTGCCAATGCAACATACGCTGAGATACACCCTGTACTAGGCGGGAAATTTAAAATATGTGCCCAACCAGACCTTCCGGCTTGTGATGCCTTCAACTGGATGACGTGCTGGGTGAAGTATCTCGAGGAAGATATTTATGGGCGCACTCTCCAGCCAGACCGATTATATATTTCCCGCTATAGGCGCAACGGGATTGTCCAGACAGGAGAACACATATCCCACGACGACATCCAGAAGTGGATCACAGAGTTTGTGGCAGGTGCTGACTTACCTCGAGCTGATGGGATGTTCTCGACCCATTGTTTTCATCGAGGAGGGGCACAATATATGATTTATGTTTGCGCCCGTTGGGCGACGATAGACCCTTCGGCAGGTCAGATGGTGGGGCGGATGGGTGGAGGGGCGAGCACGTTAAGTGGATTCTGGCATTGAATTGTTACCCTCTCGCTGCTTACTTTTTCCTGCCAACAGCGTGACACACTCATCAAATACCTTCTGATGAACTAAATACATATGAAGACGACTACAGCGGGATGTACTTCCAGTCCAACCGATACTGATAGAAGCTTCCTTGGCGAAGGCTCGTCTACTGCCCCAGCGGACTGCGGAAAACATCACACCGCTTCATCAATTGTTGTCTGCCGACATACGCACGCTTTCAGGTGCCTTCAACAAGTTGCTACACGTCGTTGCAGACGCCATAACTTCACCTGGTATTTTTCTGACTGCAATCGTTGCGCAGTTGAGCTGACTCCATGTCAGGAATGCAATCCCATTCTAATGGCTCGAGGGGAGCGAGTGCAAACTCGTTCCATCAGCCTATTCCATCCTCCCAATTTCAGATTCCACCCGCTCTCACGTTGACATGGCCACTTATACCCATTTCTCTCGCTCCTCCCGGTCCTTCACACCCCTCTACCGCTCACCACTACATCAAATTCCCAGCCAGTTGTTCTCGCCAGAGGGCGGCCTCTTCTGGCCATGGGGCTCATCGTTCCTGATGTTCCCATCACTCTTCCCAGTGGCAAGAAATCCCGTAGGCAGGATTCTTGGAGTAGTTATTGTGAGACATTGGGAAGAGGGTGATCCGGCTCATGGACTGACGACACCGCTGAGGGATTGGCCACAGGATTGGTTGAGAGGTGCGAATAAACTGCTGGCAATGAAACATCACCAACGGAAGATTGTTGCACTTGAATATATTGACCAGTATGTTTTTTCCCGTCCTTCTCCGCCCTATCCTTCTCTAGCCGTTCTTCTCACAGTTTTCATTGCATTGACAGATACAATCACAACACCAAAGACTTTCTCAAAGTCTACCCGGAAGCAAAGGATGGATCCTCGAAGCTACTTTTGGCCATCAACAAAGCACGGGCTGCGAGGGGAGACCTTGTACCATGTAAATAGCTATTCTTGTTCAATTTCTCATTCAACTTCTCATACGCTACGCTATTACGGACCTATAATAACTACTACTCTCCATCCAAATTGACCATATATCTACTCTATAAATATTTGACAACTTTCTGCATGTACACTGGATATGAGAAGGAGTTCAGCTGCATTTACTGGGCCCTAAGCGCGTCCTGTCTAAGCCACGACGCGCTATTGCAGGCACAACACATCGCGCACGTGGTCATTGCTGCCGGCTAAAGACGAGCGGTTCGCGAGCTGGTTGCCCGATATGGAACGATCACCGATCAGATCATGTCACCCATGGCATCTCGGCCCAGGCGAGGAGATCTTAAATTTTTTGGAATAAGTTCTTTCATGAACCCGGATATATAATGTTGGTCGCGATCCGATATAATTTTACGGGGTACTCCGTGGCATCTAATCACTCTGTCACGCGTCAAGCGTGCGACTCCTTCTGTGCTAATCTCCATGTTTGTTGGTTCCGCATGGATCATCTTGTGAAGGTGTCGACCCAAACCTGGATCGCATTATAAACCGTTGCTGACTGGCAGCGGACCAATAAGATCCATAGATATGATCTGCCAAGGGCCTTCCGCAATCTTGTGCGGGTTTAGCTTGCCCTGTTGGTGACGCAACGTGCATGACTGTTGGCACGCTTCACAGTGCTTAATATATTCGGAAACTCCATTTCCGAGTCTCGGCCACCAGTAGTTTCGCTCTATGAGCTCCTGGGTCCGGTTTTCTCTGGGATGACCAATGATTGCCAGATCGTGGTGCAATCCAATAATCTTATCTTGAAGTTCCTTATTACGTGGAACATAGATAAGGCCATTATACAAGATAGTGCCGTCCTCCTGTTTTTTCCATGATGGCAATTTCTTATCAAGCGCGGCCCGTACGCTCCCATCGATCCGGTGCTCCGATTTAATCTGATCCATGAGCTCCTTTCGACGCCTTCGAGCACTAATTCCTATGAAATAGAGCGAGCATATCTTAAGTGGCAAGAGCTTTTACCAAAAGTGTATCTGCAGTTCCAGCAGAACTTAAGTTTTGCGTTCCCGATTGCACCACAGCATACCACGCTACCACACCACCCTACCGGTGGAACTTAAGTGCCGACCGCACTTGAGTGCCAAAGAGAACTTAAGTTCTGCGTTCCCAATTGTACCACAGCCTACCACGCTACCACACCACCCTACCGGTGGAACTTAAGTGCCGACCGAACTTGAGTGCCGAAGAGAAGAACTTAAGTTCGAGATATTCAGATTCCACAAGTACCAACTGCATATGTAAATAACCCAAGAACTCAAGTTCCACCACGAAACTCAAGTTGATAGCAGAACTTATGTTCCAGAGCCAGCCCAAGTTCCAGCTCGAACTCCAGTTCTGCGCTCCGTCTCACCAAACTCGAGTCCTATGGCCAACTCAAGCTCGAAGAACTCAAGATCTTGTCACTGCCACCACGCATCAGCGACAAGAAAAAAAACTTGCAATCAAAACCACATGCCTTTGCGAGTGCGCTTCCTGGTGCCATCAGCGGGAGCCTCCTCTCGTGCGCGTTTCCCACCCGACAGGCTCTTCTTGCACGCGTTCTGGCGGTGCCATGTTCTCCCGCCCGATAGCCGCTCCCAAGGCCTTTCTGCCACGTTGGCGTTGCGGAGGCGCAGGAGGAGGAGTCTCCCGGGGCTCGGGCGTCTTCGGCGCTCAGGCGTCTTCTCGCGCTCGGGGGACTTCGGGTGCTCAGGTTGTCTTCTCGTGCTCGGGGGTCTTCTCACGCTCGGGTGACTTGGGACGCTCGGGTGTCTTCTCGCGCTCAGGGGACTTCTCGCGCTCGGGTGTCTTCTCGCGCTCGGGTGACTTTGGGATGCTTGGGTGTCTTCTCGCGCTCGGGGGACTTGGGACGCTCGGGGGACTTGGGGCGCTCGCTCTCGATATGATCTACTTGGATGTTATAGCGTAGACACTGATAAAGAATCAGATGACTTACTTGATGCCTTCCGGAACAGAACCCACAGACCCAGCCCCCACCCTCTTCGCCAGCGCCGATGCGACGGCGTACAACTCGGCCACGTTGGCAGCGGTGCCCATCAACTCCATCCCCAGTCCATCCCGATCGTAATATTGCTGTGGGTCTGCAATTATCTTCTCCCATGGAATTTCGCCCTCCCCGAATGCATTATCTGTTCCACACAAGTAAGCTTTTATTAATTAACATCATGAACCACGCAGCGACTTACTGTACAACTCCGCATAGAACTGGTTGATTTTTGTGTTAAATCCCGTGGTCCTAGCTCCTCAACTTCATGGGACAGGACACTGAAGACTACAGTTGTCGCAGGCGCTTCACGCTGATGAATTTTGCTGTATTCTATCACAAAGTCAGATTTGACCCAATCCCATACGTCTTTCTTACCTGGAGAGAATCCGCCGCCCAGTCGTGCGTCCGGTTAGTGAACTCCTGCACCAGAGTTTTATTGGTCTCCCTGAATTCGAACGGCACACGAATATCGTCCGGCACTGCTTCCGTCCTACGCCAATCTTCTATCAGATCCAATGCAAGCCGCTAAATCAACGAAACAACACATACCATTCAAACTTCAGCGTCCCATCCTCTGCCAACCAGCCCATCACCATCATCGCCACGAAGGGACGGAACTTGCCACCGGTGTGCAGGCTATGGATCATCGAGTTAAAGCCCTCGGGGATCAGCTGGTTGACGTCTGGAGAGAATTCAGTAATCCCATTTGTCTGCGCGACTCAATGAATAACTTACTCGGTCCAATCTACCCCTTGGTTCAGACCGCGCCTCGGCCTCCCACCACACCTGGTCAGCCTTCAGCCACAACGCGGGCCTCTGCTTGGCGCATCTTGCCACCCATGTTGCTGTCCCCGAGATAGTCGCCACATACGCCGTGATTTCAGCTTTGCGGTCGTTGTGAAACTTGGATCGACCGTCGTACGCCACAATGCCCATAAGCTTGGCTACCGCGGACTCGGCGGGATTGGACACCCCTTTTGTATCGGCAGTGGCAGCAACTCTAGAAGTCTTCACCTGTTTGGTGTTTCGTTTGTTGCTGAGGACTAATTGAATAGCCTGATTGCGACGTCAGAAACACGAATACCACAGTGTTGGTAAAGAAAACACTGACCGTTTCCCACCCTGTGATAGGATATCCGCGTAGCAGAACTGCTGCGCAGCCTTGTCCTCCTCGTCCTCGTCCTCAGTGTTGGTGTCGTCGCCATCCTCTGCCACCCCCTTGGATTTACCCTTCTTCGCCCAATCTTTCGCCATGCCCGAGACACGGACAGCATCGTCATCCACGACGCCGGCCTCGGGGGTGTGCTGGAAAGCTTTGGCCTCCAGAGCGTCGCGTTTGATTGTCTTGTAGAGTTTGTCTCTTTTGCTCTTCGGCATACCTGCGAGATCTACACCATTCAATGCTATATCGTGAATCCAGTTTCGCTGGTATTCATTGAGGTTGGGGACGGGAAACAACCCCGCTTTGCACTTGATGACCTTGGTGAGGGAGGGGAAGGGCATGACGTCAGGGATGTTTGCAGCGACGTAGGGGCCATAGTTCTGCTTCGCCATTTTGACTTTCTTGGCCATGGTGGGATGATGAACAGCAAAGGTAGTCGTAGTCTGAGTGGTCCGGTTCAGGTTCAGAAACAAAGACGGGAGGTAGTGGCTTACCAATTGTCAGGATGCTCCAATTCGCGCATCAGTGGCCCAACGTCCAAGTGTTTCCATTCCTGGACCATTTGGCCTCTAAGCACCGTCGAATGGCAACACACACTAAGACAATGGATGCCACACTATAAATTGCATGAGCAACGCACGCCTCTCAGAAGAATTCTCCTTCACTCACCGTTATGAACTCCCAAGAAATTAAATTTGGACAACCTGCACTCAAGCACGGTCAGTTCTTGTTTATTGCTGTACAGCTCAGTAACTCACACTCCATTCGATACAGCCTCGCCTTCAGTATCTGAATCTGCCCACTGCCGAAGGGCGGCAACATCTTGTTGCGTATTGCGTCGCGCATGATATCTACTACAAGGCACAAGGTGGCATCAAGAACGCGGCGGCCCAAATACATTCTGCAGGACGCAGAACAGGCCTGGCACGATTGGGTTGTCGACTATCTTGCTGCTCGAGGCCGCACTCGTCCACGCTGGGCGCTCGAGCCGCTCCTGACATTCGACAGAGTGGTTACCCGTCAGTCAGCCACCCCGCCGCCAGTTCTTCTTCGCCCATTCGATCCGCCCGCATCCGCGTCGGACACAGCTTCCCTGTAACACCTGTCCCAGCCTGACGCCGCCCCCCAGTTTCATCCGCCCCCCCTCGCCACCCCCGCCCCCAGCCGCGTCCCTCCAGTCATTTAGCCACCCCGTCGCCCAGTTCTTCTTCGCCCATTGGATCCGCCCGCTCCCACGTCAGGCGCAGCTCCCCTGTAACATCTCCCCCGTTCAACACCGCTCCCCAATGTCATCCACCCGCCCTCACCCACCCCCGCCCCGGCCGTGTCCCTCCAGTCCCATTATCGATCTAAGCGAGGACGATGAGCGTCCCCGGAAGAGGATGAGGTTCCCCCGGTACCATTGATTTGACCCGCGACGACTAGTTATCCCTCCGACGTAGCGTACGAGTAGTCTAGAATTAATATCAGTTTCCAAACTCTGACTTACATTTCAATCCAATACATCCAATATGAGTGTGAATCCAAATTTCTGGAGAATATTTCGAAAGGAATGCCGAGATTTTTGGTCCCATCCATTCACACCCGGGAAAGGCACAAGAACGAAGTGGCATTCAGTATAGTACAAGTATTGTTTCATGTCTGTATTCGTACTTCAAGAAAGCTGTAATGTGTACAAAAATTTAGCGGCGTGTGGCATTCAACGCTCAAAGCCTGCTCATCATGTTTTGCTGTTCTTCGAGATGGAGGGGAACGATTGCGGGCTGTCCAAAGAAGTGGAAGAATGTCTGAGTGTAATAGCGCACCACATCTTGCTCGAGCCTGATCCTCGCTGCGGTCCATTCGTCGGCTTCTTCTCCCTCCTCCAGCTCTCCGTCCTGCATTTGCTCTTGTTCGGCGTGCAAGCATTCTGGCACGGCACCTTCTCTGCCGTGTCCACTGCCGTCGACCGCAAATACGCGATCGCCCGCACCCCACGCCGCTGGCCATCACACACATAGCCTTCGCGCGCTCGAACGCGGATGGCTGGTGTGACGGCCCCGGTTTCAACGCGTACTTCCTGTTCCTGCGCGCGGCCTTCCCCGCCACCGCCGCTGAGGTCGAGGAGGACTGGGACAACCGCGTCAGGCTCACCGCGCAGGGGCGACCGTGCGTGGCACTTCCCCCTCCTGCT
Organism: Mycena olivaceomarginata; assembly: GCA_029378375.1. Classification (NCBI taxonomy): domain Eukaryota; kingdom Fungi; phylum Basidiomycota; class Agaricomycetes; order Agaricales; family Mycenaceae; genus Mycena; species Mycena olivaceomarginata. Next base: position 212,575 of record JARKIC010000561.1, on the reverse strand, counting down.
GCTGACAGACCGCAGCGCGTCGCACCGCGGGGACATATGCGGGAGCCAGACGCAGCGCATCGCAGCGGAGGCGGTGGTGTTCATGCAGAAGCAGGTGGGACTGCGCGTGGGTGGGTGGTAGGAGCCTGTGCATGGGGCGGTGTTGAGATTTGCGTGTGCAGATGTGGGGGTGACGGATGATAACGCGGAGCAGGTGGTGCTGAGCAGCGATATGGCGGAGGGCGACCCGCGGCTGCCGATGCCCGCGAAGATCCTTATCACGTACATCAGCCGGCAGAGCGCAGGGAACCACAAGCTGACGCCCGAGAGCCATGAGGGGCTGGTGCAGGCACTTCAAGCACTCGTCAAAGCAGAGGACGTCAACAGCCTCGAATCGCACCCCGTGATGATCCACCGTGCCATCTTGGGCAGCATGGAGTGATTCATTGCCATCATCACGGAGCATTTTTGCTGGGAAATGGTGCGTATCTTCTGCTCTCGGAGCTGGAGGAGGATTTTTCTGACCCATTGCCCCTGTCTTTCCAGGCCATTCTGACTTTCACTGCGCCAGGTCATCGTCATACCCATTGGTGCCGGCTACGTGTGTATTTTTTTTGTTTCATTCAAGGATCTTGATCAACGCTGATTGGCCGCCGGTATACAGAAAGACTATGCGTTGCAAGTCAGCGAGCGACTTAAGGCGCTCGGCCTCTTTGTCGATGTGGACAACAGCGCGGACACGCTCCCGAAGAAGGTCCGCAACGCGGAGATTGCGCAATACAACTTCATTCTCGTATGCTATGTTGCTCACCCTCTCACCCGCACTGTCGCTGCTCACCCCCTCTCCATCCTAGTTGTCGGGGACGCGGAAATGAGTTCGGGGCAAAGCTGGTGGCGTTGAAGACAAGCAGGAGTCTGCACAACAAACTGTAGATCTCGTACACCGACCGTGCGCAGCAGAACTTTACTCCCCCCGCCTATCCTAATTGGCTGGTTCACGGCGTATCTATCCATGTGTTTGCTCCTCACGCGCTTTGGGTCTCGAATCTAAATTCGGGATCCGATTGCGTTGATTGCCGAGTACAGCCACATGTCAACCATGGGACGCACGCCTCTTGCTTCTCTCTACCGCGATGTTCTTCGGTGAGTGTTTTTGTTCTCCGTGAATTGAACACTGGATCTAACTCTTATCTACATCTACCTACATCAACTGGTCTGGTCTGGACGGCATATGGTGCAGATGGCACGTTGTGGGCGGGCACATGCCACTCAGCTTGCCACCATGCTTGTGTCCCGCAGAGTGCATCCATCTACCGGGGAACTGTTCTATCTACCGGGGGTGAGTCCTCACTATATCTTTTTCCTCCCCTGGCCTCCCATGGTTTGCTTGCTATGCTTACGATGTTTTTTTCTCATGATTCGGTCAGGTGGGTGTCATGGAAATGTTGTCGAACGGCCGAAGAATTTGACAGTGCGGCCAGATCCCCCACATTTACTCACCACACACCCCTTGTGCCACCAAAAATGTTGGGTGGCAAGGCCAAGTAAGTCATTCCTTGTGTCAGTTTTTGTGAACTCAAGTTATCGCAGTTTTGGTTATTTAAGTTGGGTGAACTCGAACTCGAGTTGCGAACCGAGTCCCGAGCCGAGTTCCAAACTCAAGTTCCATCCGGAACTCGAGTTTGGCTTGGAACTCAAGTTAGATGTGGTGGGGTGTTTCATCCGGAACTCAAGTTGATGTGGTGGGGTGTTTCATCCGGAACTCAAGTTGGAAGTGGTGGGGTGTTTTTAATGTATATAATGTGCTGTACACTGTTTCAATACAACTTAAGTTCTGTTGCAACTCGAGTTTGAGTTTTGGTAAAAGCGCCTGTATCTTAACATAACCTAATAAAGTATCTGAATTCCTGTGCTCTGAAATATTCGGGTTTAAGAAGCACAACATCCTGATTGTCTTCTTTCCCTTGGTCGTGATCCGCACGACGCGATAATAAATCAGCCTGTTTATTTAAGGCTCCGGGCCGATGTCATAATAAAAAATCATATTGCGCCAGCTCTATGATCCAACACGCCTGCTGCTGATTGATCTTCTGTGGCTTCTTAAAATACTAGAGATTCTGATGATCCGTTAGAATCTCAAATTCCTGCCGTGCTCCTAGCAACATCTGCCTCCACTCTTCTAACGCGAGCATAATAGCGAGCATTTCTTTATCGTAGATCTCGTAATTCTGCTTGGTCATGTTTAGTCCGTGTGACTGAAATGCGACAGGTCGCCAGACCCCATTTTGTTCCTGACTGAGCACAGCTCCAGTCGCTCCGTCCGACGCATCAGCCTCTAGACGGAATTTCCCATCGTCTGTTGGCAGTGCCAAGACCACATCTTCGGTGATTCGCTCTTTGAGCTTTTGAAACGCCAAGTCTTGTTCGGGGTCCCCAGGACCACAAGACTTTTCCCGTTAATTTAGTTAGAAGCCGGGCAATGTCGCTGAAACTGTGAACAAATCGCCTATCAAAATTAACAAAGCCTCAGAACACCTGTACTTGTTTGACGTTCTTTGGCACCAGCCACTCCATGATCCCTTTGATCTTGGTCGGATCCATCCGCATGGAGTTATGGGAAATAATAACACCGAGATACTTGATCTCAGTCTTCTCAAAGTCGCACTTCTCCGGCTTGAGGAATAGTTTATGTTTTTCTAGCGTCTCCAGGACACGACGTAAAATCTGGCGATGTTCTTCCAGATTATCCGTGAATATTAAAATATCATCTAGATAAACAATCACGTGGCCCTTGTTGATGAGATCCCTAAGGATATCGTTCATCATTGTTTGGAACGTGGCCGGTGAGTTTGTTAATCCAAAAAACATAACTAACGGCTCGAACAATCCCCGATTGGTCTGAAAAGCCGCCTTCCATTCGTCTCCTTCCTTGATCCGAACATTGTTGTAGCCCCATCGTATATCAAGTTTGGAGAAATATTTAGCGCCTCGTACTTTATTAACCAGCTCCGAAATCAGAGGTAACGGATAACGATTCTTAATCGTCATCTCATTCAGTTTCCGGTAATCCTGTACCGGACGAAGGGTTCTGTCCTTCTTTTTGATAAAAAAAGAATGCCGATGCCATTGGTGACTTGGATGGCCTGATCCGTCCGCTCTTCAAGTTCTCTTCAAGAAACTCGTTAAGCTTTCCTTGTTCGTCCAGCGATAATGGATAGATCTTGCAATCTACAGCCTTTGATCCTGGTTTAAGCTCGATTGCATGATCCCACGGCCTTTTTTCTGGCAACAAGTTGAATGACTCTTTTGCAAAGACTTTAACAAAATCCCTATATTGTTCTGGGATCTTATCTTCGGTCATTTTCTCCTTCTGGGCCGACACCTGTTCAGCCATTTGTTGAGCCTGCGAGCCATGTGCACATAGCTCGATCACATCTGCGAAGTCGATCAACAAGATTGACTCGCCTTCCTCTAATTCATCCTTCTCAACACCTGTTTGGGACTCTGTTCCAGTCATATTACATTCTTCTGGGCATCGGCTAAATATGATCTTCTGGTCTCGCCAGTTAATCTCCGGGTTGTGTTTAAACAACCAATCGTATCCGATAAATAACCGGGCTTTCCCGAGACCCGTGATAAGGAACTTTTGTCTCTCACGGTGGGACCCTAAAGACATAATCAACTCTGTATAATGAGTGATCCGTCCTTTGGTATTTGGGGTTCCATCCGCGTTCCTTGCCACGATGGCAGAGTCGAGTTCTTTCATCTCAAAACCCTGTGCCTTGGCGTAATCTCGATCCATACACGTGGTCGTGCAGCCATTGTCCAACAGTGCATTAACACAATGTGTTTTTTCCGGTTTCCAGCATCTCTAACTCCACAGAGACGATCATCTCGTGTCTAGCACGTTCTTTCTGGAATGCTCGCATTTCCTGTGCAAGGCGGTTCTCCGCGATTCCCATGGCTCGTTTAGCGAGCCATTGTGCTGCTTGTTTCCGTTTAAGTCCAAACGGAACTCTTGTAGCAAATACATTGGGTATTGTGGGATGCAGAGTTCCTTCCAGTAGTCCTTTTGGCGCTTCCTCCAATCCAGCAGGTACACACTTCCTGTCATTTGCTGTTTGGATTGAGCCATCGTGCTCTGGGCACCCTTTTTGTCCTCGAACTTTTATGACCCAGTTTCAATTCTGGGGGCCTTTTTCTTCGCACGTAGTTTACATAATTTATCCGGATCCGTAACATTGGTAAATGAAGAAGGAGTACATGTGTTATTTTTTTCTATTTTAATGTTTTCTGTGTCCGTGACTAGTACTGTGTCCTTGTCCGCTTCAAGCAGACTGAATCGTGTGTGCTTAATAATAGGTGGCGAGGGTGCCAGTTTGGCCTTGGCCGGGACCCTCTTCAAAAACCCTTCTCACGCAGTATGGCAGCGAGAGCTTCCAGGTCTTCCTGGGAATAATGGTCGACTTGAAGCGACCGGATATTAAACTTATTCTTCGGTGTTCAACTCGAACGCCTGAAGAAATTCCGTTAACCCAGCATTCCCTTGCTGGGTCGTCGTAAAGCGCAGATGCGCCGTCTTGATGCTGTTCTGATCTTTGAACGATGTCCCAAGCTCCCGAATGAAGCTCTGGAATGTATAATAGGGATCGAGATCCCTGTCCGGCATGTTCAGCCGCTTCCAGTTCCGTTTCCACACCGCCGTGGGGCATGGGAAAATTGTCTGATCTCCCCAAGAGAGAGATCGTGTAGAAAATCTTTCTTTCGTCGGAGTTGAATTCCCGACGATAGGCCCCGATATAATGGGTCAGGGCATCGTACCAAGTATCCCACTTGGATTTGTCTGCTCCATCGCACATCGCCGGCTGCTGGGCGAGGACGATCTTGGAACCGCCGTAACTTTGGTGATCCTGTCGGTCTGTTAACAGCCGGGCTAATTGGTCTGCCAGGCTGTCACGTGGTGGGGGGTGTCGGCAAGGGCCTGCCTTGTGTGTGAACTGGTGCTGGTGAAGCACCTCGGGGGAAGTCGGGGTTTAGATCCATCTGGGATCCATGGGAAGGTGGTCGTCTGGCGGGGGATGCAGTATGAAAAGTCTGGGGGTATTCGGAGGAATAGGAGAGGCCGGGATCTGCCTCGGAAGAGGTGTCAAAATAGGTAACAGGGGTTGGTCGAGGTTGTAGGGTTCAGACGTAATGCCGTATCGGAGGGAGGGATGGGTAATGGGATGAAGGGTTGGAGGTAAAAGGTGAGGGCGGGACGGAGGTGAAGGGGAGTGGCTAGGTGAGCCGGAAGATGATGAATGGGCACCAAAAGTCGCCAGTAGGTATGAGCCGCACTAAGCGGTTGGTGGGGTTGCCCCGGACTGTTGCTGTCTGAACGTACCTGGGCCTTCTACGACACACCCGGTATACGTGCCCTAGTCCTCTCCGAGGATTAAACTAGTGGCCTTGTTGCTGCCTTACGCAGGGACGGACTCAATGTTTCCCGTAGCGTGTGGCGCGGTCAGATCGATCTGGTCCGAAACAGTTGTCGCTGCAATTGTTTTACGTCGGTGTGGATGACATGAATGTTGGGTAGGGGGAATGGGTCTTCACAGGTATGATGTAGAGGAGAGACACCAGTTAGGGATAACCAAGAAGTGGATATAAGAAGGGATGGTGAAGGTAGGAGGGTTATGAATGGTATGAAGGTAGTGTTTTATTATGTTACAATGACAACACGCCCGAGCGTCCACAAGTTGGTATAATGACAAGGGATTGGGTAGTGCAAGGTATTAACTGTATTGTCAATGAAGTTAAATAAAACACTAGGAGAGGTACAGAATATCTACGACTAGGCTACGACTATATACTGTTCGTTGTATCTAATCATTGTAACTATCGTCAAGTTCAACCATGAGCTATACCTTCCTAATAAGTAATCGTGAGCAAATACTATGATCTGGACATAAGGCTTCGACATGGTAAACGTCCGTAAGTAATACTATGCCACTATATATAACTAAAGAAGAACTGTCTGTGTGTTGCTTCCATCTGTTAGGTGTGTGTTCTTACCAAGAACATGCCGTAGTCCGCAAGGCTATTAGTAACTGCCTAATGTATACCATGTGTCCATGTAAATATAACTGTTCATGTGTATACCACATGTCCCCGCCCGACCGTCCTAACCGATCGTTCAAGTATATTTAACTAACCCGATTCATCGGTGACTTCCTCAATCGTCGGGAGGCAGGATGGCGGTGTCACATGAGAGGCGCTATCACGTGACTCATGATAAGATAAAAAAACGCTCGAATCGTGACAATGGCAATCCTCAACACCTGCGCTAGCGGGCCTGTGAACACACACATTGCAAACCTCGCGCTCCAGAGCGGCGCCTCGCTCTTCACGTGCGCGCGCCGCCGTATCCCTCATTCCTCACTGTGTTGTTGTTGCTGAACACTTTGTGGGTGTGGGGAGGAAGAAGGATGGGGTGGGGGCGGAGTGGACGGAGCTGGGGAGCATGGCAGGGTTTGAGTGGTGGGCACTTGATTTGGGGCTGCTGAGGCAGGGTGAGGAGGGCACGGGGATGTGGAGAGGGTACAGGGTGTGCTGAGGTTGGAGGAGAGGCCGAGGCTGTGGGTGCTGGAGCGGACAGGGAAGTAAATATAATATGTTTATAGGCGAGAAAGCGACAATGTACGATTCAAGAGGGATATTTATTTCATGCACACCTTTGCCCACCATTTTGAGTTCTCGCAGTAATGATGATTTGGGTAAAGTCACCTTGATTTCCCAAGGGATTGACAAGCAAAGCAACCCAGCCTCAACACGTCATTATGAACATTTTCGGTGAGGACAAAGGTTTGCATCCTGCAAATGATCTCAATTGTCAGCTCAAGCCTTCACCTGCTGTTCCATTCACCGCTACCCATGCCTCGAAACTCATTCGGCACATAACAATCAGCTTTCCGTTCCGAGTCGTTCGTCCCGCATAGGCCTCAATAATCTCATCTCGCCGCTGTGTAGGTATTTTACGTCCGCAGGCGACCTCTGCAGCGACATGTGGAATCATCCCATCCCTCGAAATTATTATATATAATAGCCTACAAAATCATGCCTTTCCTTGTTTTTCACCAGCACTCCAGCTATTCCTACTAAGGATACAAGTTGAGTGACAAAATCATAGTTCAGTACTTCAATACAAGAGCACGCTGGGGCGCAAAGTGCCCCAGCACTTCATTTTAGATATAAACTCACACATAGCACCAGCTAGAGGATGAAGTGCAAAGTGCACGCTACGGATGCCAATCCTGGCCAAAACCAGCCGTTGTTGAGCTGACAGCGAAAAGGTAAGAGGCGGCATTTCAGAGAGTGATGCCAGGGTAAGAGAATGGCCGGAATTTAAAGGCTTCAAAGTTCAGACAAACAGACGGACAGACATGATTTTATGAAGAGGGTAAATTGTAATGCCAGGTTAGGAAAGCATAGCTTTCATCAATGAGTAACAGCAACTCTCCCTGCGACCGAAGCTCTGTAGAGCTCTGTGAATTGCATAATCAACACTGGACCCACTTCGCGGTAATATTCCTCATACCACTATAGATTGACCTCAAATGGTCCCTCGGCATTTCGTCCTGGCTTTAGTCGAGAGAGCACCATTAAGTCGCAATAGACACTGTCCTCAAACTGAAGCAGAGTGTGAGTTTCGAGGAAACTGAGTTCCGGAACCAGGCACGTGAACTGAGTCATCCATGTAAGGTTGCTCGAGAAGGGAGTTGGTGACCAATACCTCTTCCCCTCTCTCATCGAGGCACCTGTGGTCTGAGATTGCCAAGTGCTGCAGTATGGGAAGCCCAGATAGTGCTTCAAGCAGTTCAGCTTCGGTGATGTGTATGGACATGAGGCTGAGGTGCTTGAGATGGGCATGAAACAATGAATGATGAGCGAGGGCCAGGAATTTGCGGTGGGGCCAGGTCAGCGGAAATCATTGGTCTCCATGATATATGGTTTGTAGGGTGACGAGGAAAGGGAGGGTGAGGTGAGTTATGAATTCCGTCAACATGGACTTTGCTTGAGATGGCTTGAAAATGCAGGTCCCACAGAGTTAAAGGAGTGCCACATTAGATATTACTGGCAGCAAATCAATTGCCGGCAGAAAGTCACCATCAAACACAGTGCAAAACTCCTGACGGAGCCGTCAAACTCAATTCCAAATGCTGTGGCTCTCAGTGGTCACTAGGTGATGGCACCCAAGAGATGTGCCAGTGATATGCCAACATTACCTGAAATTGGAATGCAGGGAAGGGCTCACTCAAATGCCAAAACACACTTGTTGGTTCCAAATATCTGACGGAAAATGACTTTAACAGAAAAGGGATGAAGTTTGTTCAGATCCAGTCACTTTCCAAAAAATCAATGGGCTGATATTTATCCTCACTGTCTGACACCAGAATAATACCCCTTTCATAGACAGCCACTGCCTCAGCTATTCCTCAGCTCTATCCCTCTGTACATATCTACGGAGGATATCCTGCTTCTACAGTGGTGGAATTAACCCAATTACCTACATGCAGCAAAAGTACTTACTGCCTGATAAAGGGATTGGGTGAGGGGGGAGGTGGTTTCTTCAGTATCCAGTATGGGAGAGTGATGTGGTGGCACTTACTTGCTGATTGTGGACAACAGAGGGAGGGATTGGTCAGCATTCAGTGTGGGCGAGCAACACGGCGGCACTTACAACCTGATCGTCAACAACAGAGGGAGGGATTGGTCAGCATTCAGTGTGGGAGAGCAATGCAGCGGCACTTACATGCTGATCATTGACAACAGAGGGAGGAATCAGTTGGCATTCAGTGTGGGTGAGCAATGCAGCGGCACTTACGTGCTGATCGTTGACAATGGAGGGAGGGATCAGTCAGGGTTCAGCATGGGCGAGCAATGCGGTAGCACTTACACGCTGATCGTTGACAATAGAGGGAGGGATCAGTCAGGGTTCAGCATGGGCGAGCAATGCAGCGGCACTTACACACTGATCATCAACAACAGAGGGAGGGATCGGTCAATGTTCAGCATGGGCGAGCAATGTGGCAACACTTACTTCCTGATTGTCGACAACGGAGGAAGGGATCGGTCAGGGTTCAGCATGGGCGAGCGATGCAGCAGCACTTACTTCCTGATTGTCAACGACAGAGGGAGGGATTGGTCAGCATTCAGCGTGGGCCAGCGATGTGGTAGCACTTACAAACTAATTGTCGACGACAGAGGGAGGAATTGGTCAGCGTTCAGCGTGGGCCAGCAACGTGGCGGCACTTACAAACTGATTGTCGACAACAGAGGGAGGGATCAGTCAGCGTTCAGCGTGGGTCAGCAACGCGGCAGCACTTACAGCCTGATTGTCGACAATGGAGGGAGGGATCGGTCAGCGTTCAGCGTGGGCCAGCAGCGTGGGCCAGCAGCGCGGCGGCACTTACAGTCTGATTGTCGATGACGGAGGGAGGGATTGGTCAGTGTTCAGCGTGGGCCAGCGATGCAGCAGCACTTACAGCCTGATTGTCGACAATGGAGGGAGGGATCGGTCAGCATTCAGCGTGGGCCAGCGATGTGGCGGCACTTACAGCCTGATTGTCGACAACGGAGGGAGGGATCAGTCAGTGTTCAGCATGGGCCAGCGATGCAGCAGCACTTACAATCTGATCGTCAACAATGGAGGGAGGGATCGGTCAGTGTTCAGCGTGGGCCAGCGACACGGCGGCACTTACAGCCTGATTGTCAACGACAGAGGGAGGGATCGGTCAGCGTTCAGCGTGGGCCAGCGACGTGGCGGCACTTACATACTGATTGTCAACAATGGAGGGAGGGATCGGTCAGCATTCAGCATGGGCCAGCAATGCGACAGCACTTACATACTGATCATCGACAACGGAGGGAGGGATCAGTCAGTGTTCAGCGTGGGCCAGCAACACAGTGGCACTTACAGACTGATCGTCGACGACGGAGGGAGGGATTGGTCAGTGTTCAGTGTGGGCCAGTGACACGGCGGCACTTACAGCCTGATTGTCAACGATGGAGGGAGGGATCGGTCAGTGTTCAGCATGGGCCAGCGACACGGCGGCACTTACATACTGATCGTCGACGATGGAGGGAGGGATCAGTCAGTGTTCAGTGTGGGCCAGCGACGCGGCGGCACTTACTTCCTGATCGTCAACAATGGAGGGAGGGATCAGTCAGTGTTCAGTGTGAGCCAGCGACGCAACGGCACTTACAGGCTGATTGTCAACGACAGAGGGAGGGATTGGTCAGTGTTCGGTGTAGGCGAGCAACACGGCAGCACTTACATGCTGATTGTCGACAACGGAGGGAGGGATTGGTCAGCATTCAGTGTGGGCGAGTGATGCGGTGGCACTTACTGCCTGATCGTCGACGACAGAGGGAGGGTTTGGTCAGCGTTCAGCGTGGGTGAGCGACGCGGCAGCACTTACTTCCTGATCGTCAACAACGGAGGGAGGGATCAGTCAGTGTTCAGCGTGGGCCAGCAACGCGGTGGCACTTACAGACTGATCGTTGACAACGGAGGGAGGGACCAGTCAGCATTCAGCGTGGGCCAGCGATGTGGCAGCACTTACATACTGATTGTTGATGACAGAGGGAGGGATCAGTCAGTGTTCAGTGTGGGCAAGCGACGCAATGGCACTTACATACTGATCATCGATGACAGAGGGAGGGATTGGTCAGCGTTCAGCGTGGGCAGCAGCACTTACAGACTGATTGTTGACGACGGAGGGAGGGATCAGTCAGCATTCAGTGTGTGTGAAGGATGCAGTAGTACTAACTGATCTTAAACCCTTTTTCCATAGCAGGTTAAACATATCTCGATTTTGTAAGAACCCAGCAACATCAATTGCTCTTCCAACACTCTCCCCTAGAGTTCCCCCTCAGTGCCTTAATCATTTTAAAAAGTGCTCACTCACATGTACAATCGGCGTCATTTGGGGTATCACCAATTATGAGCTCTACCATTTCCATGTTTTCCATCAGTATAGCAATGTGAATGGGGGCTCCAAAGTGTTCCCCTGATTCCAGCTCAGCATCTACACTGCTCCTGAGGACTTGTTTGCTCACCATCACCATTCCGCCTCGCTCCTGCCTGAAGCAAAGCTTTGACCACTTCAAACTTTCCGTTCGCACACGCGGCACAAAGTGCTGTCCCATAGTCTCCTCCTAATTACATATTATCAATTATCCAGGTTATTAGCATCAACCAAAGCACTGACCCACTTTGTTCAAACATTGAATGACCTCCTGAGACCTAAGTAGAGCCTTCACAGCGAGGACATGGCCCCTTGCTGATGCAGTTTGTAGCACTTTTCCGTAATCTACACCTAGAAATTGTTGTTATATATATGGTCCCAGCAGGTGTAATCTTACCGGGTACAGGTTCATCTCCCATATTTACCAATGTCTGAAGGAATTGTACCAACTCTGTCTTCCCATAGGATGCAACCAGCTGGGAAGAGCTGTTAAATGTAGTGCCGGCCAAATGTATTGTCGCCTTGGGATCAGCCCCATTCTTGACTAAATGTCCAAGTTCCTCAATAACTTGCACTGATGTTGCCAGACACTCGCGTCGAAGTATCTCGTTGAATTGCTCCTGAACACCTTCCAGCTTTTCCCAAATATCTTGCAATGCACCCCAGGCATCGCGCAGCGGAATAATCAGCAGTAGAAGGGCAAGAACTTGTCCAAAACCCCATGTGGCTTCGTCGCCAGTTTGATTGCCTTTGTTACGACGAAGGGTGAGTTCAACGTCGGCGATGAAAAGGATGTTGATGGCAACAAGGGACACCAGGCCAACAATGAGAAAGGAAGTATGAGGGACTCCGGGTTGTGTAACAGCCCTATTTACCGCTGGAATGGAAGGAAGGTGGGTAAGATGTAGTGACATCACAATGGTATGGAAATTACCGGTGGGGGAGCGTTGAGAAGGGCTGCCTTGCTCAGTTTGTTCAGTATCTGGTGCAGTTCCGGGTCGGGTATTGGCCCTAGAGACTGCTGGCGTAGAAGGTGGGTAAACAGTAGGGACAAGGGGAATGAGAGAGGAATCAGAAGTTTCAGCTTGGGCACCGCCACTAGAAGCCACTGAAACACAAGGTAGGGTAAGCTATAGTGACATCACAATGGTATGAAAATTACCCGTAGAGGAGCATTGAGAAGGACTGCCTTGTTCCGTATCTGGTGCAGTTCCGGGTTGGGTACCTGGGTTGTACACCGTAATGCCAATGGGAATGGCAGCGTTGGGGGAGGAATCAGAGGGTTCGTGTTGGGTGATGCCATTAGAGACCGCTGAAACACAAAAGTAGGTAAGCTGTAGTGTCGTCACCATGGTATGGAAATTACCCGTGGAGGAGTGTTGAAAACGGCTGCCTTGTTCAGCATCTGGTGATGGCGAGCTCTTCTTTGGCATCAAGACTTTCAGAATGGAGTCCAACCGTGTCCAGAACCATTTGTGTTGTTCCCGGGACCAGTTATACGAGATATGAAGTGTGAGGAAGAAAGCGAAGGGAGGAATGAGGTTGAGGCCGGGGATGAGAACAAGGGAATACATCGCCAACGATACGATGCGCAACGGCTTCGATGAGAATCGCGCAGGCACTCCGATAACTGTGAGCGTGGGATCGCAGCTGGGATCAAGAGGATGGCCAAATTTCGATGGATCGCTCCACAGCCATATTCCAACGGCGGCCATGAGTGAGAGGTGGATGGAACCGAGAGTAAGAACAGGCTGCTCGGAGACAAAGCCCCAGATGTGTTGGGCAATGCGCCAGATGCGCTGGGCGGTGCGCTCGGTGATGCGCCAGATGCGCTCGGCGATGCCCCGATGGCGTTGGACGGTCCTAGTCACCTCTGTGCTGGTGCCAGGTCCGTCATTCTGCCCCAGCAACTCCCGGACAGGCTCAAGGAGAGCATTGCGCCATTCGCTCCAGTTAGCACCAGTGGGCCGGTCATCGTGCTTGCTTCGATGGTGGGCGTAGAGAATAAACCAGATCCATGTGCTGGTGTTGTTCATCCAGCTAAGATCCAGGACGACAGCGGCGTGGTAGCTAGTGATCATTTGCTCACCTCCAGCACCTTTGGCCAGGATGATGGTGGTAAAGAGGATGGCGAAGGCGACTGCCAGCATGCCGATTGATTGGTCTTTGATACCCTTGAGTTCGTCCCTGGAAATCTTTCCATCCCAGAGATGTACGATGACGGGCAAGAAGCATGTAAGATTTTGAGCGTAGATGGCTGCGCGAACGCCAATGCCGGAGACATCTGGGTTCGAAGGGATGGTGCAGGAGGCGATGGCCATGGTGGTAGAAACGAAGGATGCTGGCGCAACGTCGAAAGCCAAAAAACGCCGCCGCGTGCATTTTATTCAATGACAAGACTGACAAGACGAATATTAATGCAACATCTTACCGAACCCCTCGATGTCGAACGTCAAATTGGAGAACGCCGCCGCATGACCCCTGTGTCATTGAATTGCACGTTGGAATTCAACTAGTAGTTCGCCATTGGCCAATACGTCCGCAATTCGGCTCCCAGTCGAGGACGCCAGGACCCCGGTGTAGCCCTTGGAGCTAGGTCTGGGAGTGGACAAGAAATCTGGTAGGTAGCTCGCTGGCACTGCGCGAAACCAGCGGCGTGGATGATCGAGATGCTTTGATCCGCCGATCCAAAACAGCCGCATCCGGGTCAGCTCTTTGCTCCACCCACCACTCCGTGCGACGCCGCCGCATCCCTGCAAGTCCTTTCCCACCAACAAACTCCGCACGGATCGCGTTCGCGTCTCACAGTCACTCAGGGTAGCCGGAGGCCATGCAGTGTGCAATGTTCCCGCTCTGAAACACTTCTATTTCGAAAGTAGCAGACGTGCAGGCGGAGCATGCTCGCTTTTTTGCCCTGAGGCTCGCCGACGGAGACGTTGCCGTACCCATCAGAATTCCTCCTTTCTCTCTTGTTTTCCTATTCTCCGTAGCGTAACTGACGCCGCACATACACCGAGCAAGACATCGCCGCCATCGTGGGGGTGGGGCTCAACTGGCCGTTGTGGGCGATGAAGTGCGTCCGTCTTTCCTTCATTTCTATCCATGGAGGTGTTTTGCGACTTGGGACGGGAGGGATGGCATCTCGCTTTTTGTGCCCTGGATTTTTGGGGGTGGAGATTTGATTGTGAGGCGAGCGTGGCGGAGCCTCGGTGCGCAGGGCACCCTTGCGTCGGGTAGACGAGGACGGACGTAGCATGTAGCGCCACTCTCGCCCATCCTATCTCCTTGCCCCTCTCCTTATCTCTTCTCGGTCATCCTCATCCTCCCGTCGTTAATGGCGTGTATACCCCAGGACTTCACGCTGACATGCCCTCTTCCTAGTTACATCGTCCGCCTCTTCGGCTGGGCGCGGAAGTCTACTATAGGATCCTTGTCCGGCTCGACCTACACACGGCGCTGGGTCACAGACTGGTGAGTGGTGTGCCGTTCTGTTCTCTCTTTCCTCGTTTACTCTGGAGGAGATTGGCTTGCGCATGGGAGAGCCCAGACGCGAGGAGGAGAGGAGCGCAAGGAAGAGGAGAAGGAAGGTGGACAGGAGCGTGGATTGGGGGCGTGGACGGGAGCCGCTGCGCGAGAGCGACATGATCTGCTCGGAGGCTTCACTCCGCTGCTCGAGGCTGCGTGTGGGCAGCTCCATGCAGCGCTTGTCTGTAGCATGGGTCGCGATCATGCGAGACATTACCCGCTCTCGCGGGTGCCCACCTTGCTTCAGCCTTCAGATGACTTTCGCTGCCGGCTCATCTCTCTTCGCCTTCCTCCCTTCCTTTCTTATCCGTCCTCAAGGGCGTTATGAGCTACTACACCCCCGGCGTTGTCGAGTTTATCTCGTAGCCAAGGCCCTGATACCGATGTTTGGCATCGTGAATGAGAGTGCGTGTCTTCTCCGGCGCGCGATAGCAATACTTACCTGCTCGTTACAGCCTACCTCCCCAGCATCGGACGCGACGTTCTCACCTCCTTGTGCCTCCCTCTCCTCCCTTGCTTCCTTCTGCTGCGGCACTGCACTCGACGATGCAGCTATCTCCAAGCACAACATGATCCGCGACATCACGAGCTACGGCGCCTTCGTTAGCATTCACAACGGCTTCCAGGGTACCGCGTCGTGAGCGGGCTTCTTCCCCAGCTCGGACCACATCGTCCTCGACACGCACCCGTGCTTTGTGTATGACAGCGCGGCGAACGACTCGCCAATCGCGACGATTCGGATTCGGACCCGGATTCAGAACTCGACCTGGAGTCTGACGACTCGCAATATATCTCTATCTCCTCCGACAGCCCCTTCTATGCTGCTCATCCTCCTGTGGCGTTCCAAACCACGTTCGACGTCCCCCTCGTCCCTTTCCCATCCAAGCCACTTCTAGACGACGCCAACTATTCCGAGGCCTCGGTCGCACAGTCCCGCGCCGAAATCGAACGCGTCCTTCTATCAGAGGTCAAGAAGATCTCTTTCTCGTCGACGAGGGGTGCTTGAGGAGCTCTTCTCTACGCCCATCGACGCGTTCATGAATGTCTGCTTATCCCGCCTGCGATCCGCTACATCCATCCCCTCCTCCAGCAGCTCCAGCAAGTCTGGCGGCGTCTCCGTGAGTGCCCCTTCCCCTCTCCATCCTCCTTTCCTTATCTTTGCGTCCCTGACCCTTTCCTTCAGGCGCCTTTCCCGAAATACTATTTGGCGCCGTTCCTCGATCTGGATCGATGCGATGCGAGTTCCCTAGACCCTTCCCTGCGCGCCCTTTTTTTTGCAAGCGCGCGTTATCGGCTCGTCGTCCGCAGGCGAGCCCTGCGGCGGCGCCTGGAATTATCCCGTTCCTTTAATTTATTATAATGGCCTACAACATCATACCCTCTTTTTAACATACACAGGTAGCCCCGGATAATATATACTATTTTACCTCCAAGCTACTAATTGCATTGCTCAGGTCCTAAGGCCTGAGGAGCGACCGGGGTTGAGAATCTATCTAAGTACTCCGCTCGAGCCTCACTATACGTTTTCCGGGGCTCATTAGGGCTCATTCCATTTCAGGCAATGCTCGAGGGTTGACCGCAGTCCTTCATCACCGATGTCTGGAAAACCGCAGTGCAGCTTGTGCAGGATTCCTATCTTTCAACCCCTCAATCTTCCACAGCTGACCCAAAAGGCGGAATTGCACAAACTCGTGCGTTCCAACGAGTACCCCACGGATGTCCAGGCATCACATTGCCAGGAGATTATTTCGTCTTCACCAGCCGAGCTGGAACGCTATGACACCGAGATTGCCCGGCTCAGAGCCATCATCGACAGATTGGAGAAAGACCGGACTGTCGTTGAAGATTATCGTCTTCTTCGTCGTCTGCGCAGCAAACTCGCGCCACACAAACTGCCCCTTCTCGTGCGAGTGCGTGACCCCGTCGTCGAGGTGTAGCTCCCCGCGCGCGCTCCCCGCCTTGCTCAGCGCGACGCGGAGCGTGAACGGATCGAGCTTCATCAGCGGCGACGACCGCCTCGGGCGTGGCCATAATCGACCCCCCGCGCACGAACACCGGCACCTGGTGCAGCTCCGCCTTCACGCTGATCTCCTTCCCTTTCTTAGTCCCGCGGTACGCGTGGTGCGAGAAGTAGTCGTAACACACCTCGTCCTCGGCGAGATACAACGTCGTCTCCGTCTCGCCCTTCGTCGTGATGGGCTTGACGAGGATCCCCGATGCGCCGATGAAGTACTGGTCGTCGACCGCGAAGCCCTTCAGGTCCTTGGGGAACACCACGTAGTGCGGCCGCAGCACGGGGACACCCGTGACGCTCGTCTCGCGGAACGCAGTGTGTACCACACGGGCAGCATGGTGTATCGGAGACGCAAGATATCCTTGACAATCCCCTTGTACGGCTGCTCGAGGAGGAACGGCTTGCGCCGCTTGGTGTCGATGTGCGCGTGCGCACAGAGGAAGGGGTTGAAGATCCCGACTTCGTACCACCGAATGAGCATCTCCGGCTCGGGGTTGCCGAAGAAACCACCGATGTCAGCTAGAAAGAGACTTATTAAGAGAGTAGAGGTAAGAGACAAGGAAGACCCACATCCAGCGAAGCTCATCCTCGCAATTCTGTTGGCCAGCACCATCTGGACACCGACAGCCATGTGCTCCTAGGTACCGAGATTGTCTCCAGTCCACATCGCTCCAGATCGCTGAGAACCAGCGAAGAACGAGTGGGTCAGGACGAACGGCCATTGAGGCGGATCTGTGCGCTCTTGAACGGCTTTCGAGGTCAAGTTCGACTGCAGGCGAATCAGCTGAAAATAGGTCATGAAAGCCGAAACATACGAAGAGCATTCCGTTGATATTATGCACGTCACGATGCTCCCAGCCGCCGTAGTGGATGTTGTCCCTGGGCATCGAGATCTCTGGGCCATTGAACACTGACGGCTGCAAGTCAAGTCAGCGCGATCCAACCGCTCGAAGTCTGCTTTTACCTCGTTCATATCGTTTCAGATGTGAATGTCCGTCGTGCTAGACGTCCAGCTCCAGCCGCTCTTCAGCGCCGTGGTCTTGAAGAGCGCCTTCCACCAGTCCCAAGAATTCGGGTCAAAGAAGTCGATCCAAGAGCTGCTTCCAGACCAGCACCACCCTTCGTACTCGCTTTCACCGTTAGGCTGCTTGACAAGGACCTTTCTGTCAGAGGCCTCCTGGAAGGCCGGGTAGTTGGAGGTGCGCTTCAAGTGCGGGTCGACGATCACGACCATCTACCCCAGCGAAAATTCAGTGGACATAGGAGAAGAACGGGAGGAGAGAGCTGACCTTGCGTCCGTTCGCCGCAACGTCGTTCGTCATCTCAACCGGGTCCGGGAAGTTCTTATCGTCCCACATAAAGTACTTGTGTTCGTCCACATACTCGATATCGAGCCAGAACACGTCCACCGGCATGTCCCCTCGTCAAACCGCTTCTGCACCGTGCGGATGTCCTCGCTGCTGATGTAGTTCTAGCAGCACTGGTGGTACCCGAGACTCCAGTGCGGCGGGAGGACGGGCGTGCCCGTCAGGCGCGAGTACTGCGTGAAGATGTCCGCGGGCGTGGGCCCGGGCATAAGGAACAGGTCGAGGATGCCCGACTCAGAGATCCAGTGCGTCTCGGTCGACTTGTCTGAGGCGTGCGAGACGTTGATCCAGGTCTCGGAGCCTACGGCGCGGAAGATACCGATGGTAGAGTCGGCGGAGTGCGCGTGGAGGACGGGGATGGAGCCGTACAGCGCATACGAGGACGACGCCCCCATCCCCGAATACCCGTCACTCGCGCCTTTCAGCTTCCCCGTGATGCTGCCGAGCGAGAACGGCCCGCCGATTGTCGGCGGCGGGGGCGAGCCGCTCGCCATGCTCGTCGCGTAGCTCGAACTAGCCGCCCCATACCCACCACTTGTGCTCGTATACCCGCTTGACATCGAGTTGGAGTGTGCAGGCGCCCGCCTGCCCCCAAGCCCGGGGTCGAGCGCAGCGAGCACGTTGCTCACATGCGCCGCCTTCCCGCTGCTCGTCGAGCTGGTGTTGGTGTGCACGCTCGCCCCGCTCGAGTCGCGATTGTTCCGGCTCGTGCTGTAATCGCGCGCGTTGCCGCCGCCACTATTGCTGCTGTCCCTGTACGAGTACTCCCCGCGCTGGTTGTACTCTCGATCCCGGGAATTCCGCTCATAATGCGGCGACGGCGGGCCCCCATTCGCATACGCCAGACTCGACGGCGAGGACGACTCCCCGCCGATCGCGTACCCCAGCGCGGTGTTCGTGTGCGTATTAATCGGCGTCGGCTCGCTATACGCCCTCGCTACCGCCTCTGCGGGTGTCAGCTGCGCCACCGCAGGACTCAGTGTGGACGACCCGCGCAACGGGCGACAAATCCGCAGCCCCGCCACCCCGTTGTCCACATCTCCCCACCGTGCGCGCCACACCCCCACCGTCTCCTCGCCGCCCCCGTTCCGCTCCCCCTCCACCCGCAGCATATCCCACAGCCCTGCCCACGCATCCCTCGCCTCCCCAAAGAACCCCGCCTGTAGGCCCGCGAGCCTCCGCACTAGCGCGCTGAGCCCGCGGTGCAGCAGGGCGAGGTACGCAGGGAGCTCCGCGGCGAGCTGCGTGCGCAGCGCGAGGTAGTGCGCGGATGCGGAAAGCAAAGCGGGCGGGGGGCGGTTCTTCGCGGACACAGGCATGGTGAGGAGGTGGTGGTGCAGCGGCGCGTGCTCCGCCATGCTCGCGAGGAGCTGGCGCGGTTGGGCCGCGCTCGCGAGGAGGCGCGCCAGCGGGGCCAATAAGTCCGCTGCGATCGCAGGCAGGAGACCCGAGGAGAGGGGGAGGATGCTGTCCGTGAGCGTCGCGAGGAAGGTGTCGAAAGCCTCGGAGCGCACGGCGGAGGAGAGGCCGATGGCGGCGGAGAAGGAGTTGGCCCAGGCGAGGAGCGCGAGTGCGGCGGCGTCCGCGGCGCGGGCCCATTCCTGGGCAGTGCGCGCGAGCTGTTGGGCGAAGACATCGATGCGGGCGAGCTCGGCGGCCATGCGATCTACGCGCGCGGCGTCGGAGTTGGGGTCGCCGACGGGGGCGCGGAAGGACTTGATGCGCAGGAGGGTTGGGGGCTTTTTTGGCGCGGTGAGGACCTCCTTGACGACCTCTGCGCGGCGGCGGCCCTCGTTCACCTGGCGCGCGACGTCCTCCATGGCGGTGCGTGCGTTGACAAGATGCGGGCGGTCGGGGTGTGTTAAAGCCGTAGCATCGATAATAGCTGTAAGTAGTAGAGAGTACTTCAATAATCTTTGCACGGGCTTGATGAGCAGCGACTGCAAGTCCCAGGCATGCGAAAGCGACACGGCGAGGTCGCGTGTTTTTTGGTGGTACGCGGTGAGCTCGGGGGTCTGGGGCAGGGCGGTGAGGTGGGCGAGCGCGGACGGGTGGCGGGTGATGTACTGCTTGTACGGCCCTTCCAGCTCGGGCGCGTACCGTAGGAACAGCTCGCCGATGTGGTCGTCCGTGGCGTCTGGGTCTTCGAGGGCGCTCCCGATAGTACGTTCTAGGGCCTCGCAGAAGACATCAGATAATTCGGCCAGCTCGCCGATGTTGCCAAAAACGATCTTAACGTCGTCTGCGGTCATGGGGCCGTCGGCTGCAGGCAGTTAGCGGGAGGAATTTACAGTAGCAGCAGGCGCACCGAGGGGGATGTGCACCTCGAGGATGAGCGTCAAATCGGAGGCATAGGCGCGCTCGCTGGACATGAGTTCGTGGAGGGCATGCTGGCGCTTGGACAGCGTCGGCGCTGGCTGCGGCGGAGGGCGCAGCGGCGAGCGCGGGGGCGGGGCTGGAGGCGGGGCTTCCATGAGGCAAGAGGTAACCCCGATCTCACGCACATGATGACTCTTTTGCGACGGATTCGACTGGCGGACATAATCTGCCACGACGTAGCTTCAAATTTCTCTTACTAGTACTATTTAACTGCTAAGGGTAAATGCAGCTGCTAGTGCTGCTAGTCGTGCAAAGAGCGGGGGCGGGATCGTTATACATAATTGAATTTTGTGATCCGTACTGTGGTGGGAATCCTCCAGTATTTAATCTTGATTTAATCCTAAATTGCTACGTATGCGAGATCACCAGATAAGCCCAGCAGGCACCCGAAGCACATGTAGACATCCTATATCCGCATGCACCGCGTACTTAGGGAGCGGCAGTTGGCCTGAGGCGCGCAAGCCTCTGTCAATGGCATGATAATTGTAGCGCGGGCCGGGAACTCAGAGCGTATGCAGGAGCGCACTGGCCGCAGGTGGATCGGGCCGACAGCAGTCATGGGGCGGTTGCCGTGGAGAGTTCCCCGTGTTCGCTCGTTCTGGCACAGACGCAAGCAGATACTGCGTCCAGATAACTCAGGGCTGAGGCGGGTGAAGGCAAGCGACGATGGTGGTATGCGCGCGCGGGCGCTTCACGAGCATAGATACACAGCAGGCCTGAGCTACCGCCGCCGCAGCTTTGCGTACTAATAGTCCAAGGTATCGTATTTTTGGTGACTCTCGGAGCCGGCAGAAGCAGATTTGAGGGCAGAAATAGTGAGGTCTTCTCGGTATATATAGAGCCAGCAGGATCCCGGCAAGAACTCGGAGCGCCGCAGACGGTGGACGGTGGTGGTGAACGACGAGGAGCAGTTGAACAATCAATGATCACATCAAAATATCCAGCTTTTCCTCCCGAACCCACTGACTCGCAACGGCGCAAGATCCCGTGTCGATTCCACTCCTCGAAAGCACGCTTTGCGCTCAGAACGCCCGCGTCCGGTACCCGCCGACTTCAAGGCTGAGTGCAATTGTGCTACGTACACCAGACCATCAAGGTTGACTTCCACCATCTCCAGGCTTTGCACCCACATCCACAATGCCAGCCCCCGTCTCGAAACTCTTGCTGTCCTCAGTCGATACCCCGATATACGCCGAAGCCTCAGGGAACCCCGCAAACCCCAGCGTAGTCTTCGCCCACGGATTCGCGCTCAGCGGAATCGTCTTCGACAAACTGTTCTCTGATCCACAGATGCTCGAAAATTGTACCTCGTAAGTACCAGTCAAATCTGGAGTATGATTCATTCAATGCGTCTCAGGTAAGATACGACGTGCGCGGCCACGGGCGAAGCGGGAAGCCGAGCTCCGCAGAAGGGTATGCATCTTCATTGTATGCGGCCGATTTCACTGCAGTCGCGGCGGGATTCTCTTTGCATATGCCCGTGTTTGTTGGATGGTAAGCCATAGTTGCTCATTCTGTGCGACTTGGCTCACAGCGATTGCCTAGGAGCGCGGGTGGTACGTACCTTCCATGTTGATGTTCCTCGCAACATGCCCGTTAACCCGGAGTCACATATAGCCCCGATTATCAGCGACATCTGCTCACACATCTCGCCGGTGCCTCTCGTTGGCGCAATCGCGCTAGGCGGCGCCCTTTGCGTCGCCACAGCAGCTAAAACCCTCAAACCAAAGCTCCTGGAGCTCCTACGCAAGTTTGTCTCTCCTGACGCGGCGACTGCGCTCGAAACGCGCGTGGAATTCATAAATGCGTGCTTCGCCGACCCAGAGAACGTGTCCTTCGCGGATAAAGCTGCCTGGATCGGCTCCACAGTGCTGCAGCCCCCGGCCGTCACAGCAGCCATCAGCGCGGGGCACAAACCCGACCAGACTGCGCTCGTGGCGCTCGGGGCACAGGGGTTCCCCGCTATGATCCTGTACGGGACCGAAGACCAGATTCAGGATGGGGCTGTAGCTGCAGCGGAAGCGCAGCCATACTTCACGGACTTGGAGGTTGCGGCGATCGAGGGCGGGAGCCATTCGGTGTTTTATGACAGTCTGGACGAAACGGTGTGCCATGTCCTTGCGTTCTGTCTGCGCGTCAATGGTCAGGTATGTCTTTGCCACTGTTGCCAAATTTATGGTTCAATATTGCCCAACAAATTGAACCATCAACAAAAGAATTCTGAATTTGAACCTTGTATCTGATCTGGAAATGAGAAACAATTTTTTCTGCGCGTGCTTGTTGGTCGTTCTCGCGAATACGCACTCAGGAGAACGTCGTTGGCAGTTGAATAATTTATTTTTTGCCGGCAGTCGAATATCTATTATACAAAAGAGAAGGGTCATGTGGAACACTTGCCAGCCAATCAGAAAGCTTACTGACACTGAGATACTTTTGATGTCTTCCATCATCTCTTGCTCGAGCCTCGCACCACTGCCCCGCCGGATCTCTTGCCCTTTCGTTCTTGAATCTCGCACTTCGGCAATTGATCTTGCATCCGCACTGTGACCCATCTACGCACTACCAGACAAACACACTACGCACTACGCACTACAGTACCACTTTGCACTACGCACTACGCCGACAACTCAGACACCTCGCTATCCTACTTATATTCCAGTGCAAATGCACAAGTAAGCATGTAAAATACTCTGTACAGCTAATACATGCTTTTCTTCAATTCATCTTGGACGGAATATGTGAAGTCTGTGAGACTCAGTACAGGCGGCCACGGGCGGCGGCGGCTCTGAAACAAGTCATCAAAGAAAACTTACCGGTGCACACTGACCCTTCACGCTGACCTCTTTCCTGCCGGCTCCCCTGCTCTCTCTTCATGAAGTTCTGGCTGACAGTACGGTCGATATTCTGGATAATATTCATTGGGTTCTTGGGCCAAATGTGAGTAGTTATTTTCATTTTCTTTCGTGTTCGGTGTGCTCATTCCAGTAGGTCGTCGCCGTCGCGAGCATCGTCTTCGCTTCCACAACGACCCGACCGTCAGATTCGTCAAGCGCGCGAGCGTGTCAATGCCGCACCGTACCCGAGTCCTTCGCACCGGGCCTCTACAAGCGCAAACACTCCACTATGCACTCTTGCACCGCGACCGCGCCCACGCCCGCGCCCTCTCACATCACGTCCAAACGGCAACCTGGAATCTGAGCGCACTGCCCACCGTGACGCTGACCGCGAACGACAACTCGCTCTTCAGGAGACGCCATCCCGCCGCCACCGCCGAACACCTCAACATCGAGCAGGTGATGAGAACCGCGCTCCATCACCCACACCTGCACGCAGATGCGTCGAACAGGTAGCAATTTTAGTATTGTTTGCGTACTGATTTGTGAAACCATCCCAGCCGACTTTTGCTGGTGCAGGGACACCTCCAGACTCACAGCGACCACCGGCCGAGGCCCTGCCCCCCCGACAAGCGCACAACAGCTCAGCGTGCCCGACGTGAGCGTGAACGACAGGCTGCCGCTGCGGCCCAGGGCACCAGGGAACCTCCCGCTCCACCAGAACTCTCCCGGCAACAACTTGCGCAGCAACAGTCTAGGTAGGGGCATTATAATGTGCACTGCCCGTGCCAGCGGTACGCGTTACAATTCGCCCCTTCGTTTTCCATGGGCGGTGCACATTATAATGTGCACCCTGCCTTTTGCGGGTAGCGCCTGCCCTCGGCCTCCCAGCATCCCTGTTGCCATCAAAACCCGTCTGCCGTGACAGTTGCCGGCAATTTTCAACCACTGGCTCTTCCTGTTGTTCCCATCAATCCACTTCAGGTAATGCCGCCGGTGATCTAGATATGACAGCTGATCCCCGCCTACCCGTAAACCGTATTGGATCAATTCTACGCCAAAACCCACAAAAACCCACAAAAAAATGAAATCTATCCACAACCTTTTCCCCTCCACAACCCCTGTACCATAACAAAAGCCAGTGATTAGTTCCCATGAGTGCATTCGAGATAATGACCACGGTGATGGAGACATGACAGCTGATCCCCGCACCAAACAGTAATATCAGATGATTCAGATCAATCCCCCACAGAAAACCACGAAAAAGATGGATTATATCTACGACTCGTCCTCCTCCTCAAACCCGTCGAACCCATCCTCCTCCTCATCCTCCTCATCCAACTCCACTTCTAGCGGGACCAGCTCCGTTACATCCACAATGTGGTCCTGCATCACCGCCTTCGCGCGATCCCGCACTGCCGCCCATTGCCTACGCCAATCCGATTCCCAGGCCCACTCCTGCGCCGCGTGCGCTAGTGCATAGGCACGAAGACCCTCCTCCACCTCTGGGCTTACATCACGCTCCGACTCTACCCGTTCATCCCACCAGCGAGCCTTCCACGCGCAAAACTCCAGCACCCGCCGCATTTCCTCTTCCAATAAGATCAGCTCCTCCCTCCATCGATCAGCGCGCGCCCTGGCCTTTGTCCACTCAACACGTATATCTACATTCCCATGTCAGAAAGCTATTGAGATCAATCCAAATACATACCGTCATGGAGAAACCCGTCTTTCGTTACGTCCGACTCCTTGTTGTTTCCCGTATACCAAAGCCAAGAGAGCGTTTGACGGCCCTCCCCAGTCTCCAAGCCAAACAGTACTGTCAGCTCAGCCGGCTCACCATATTCATCAACATCGCCCCCATCTGCCTCTGCCGGCAACCCTGCAAGGAGACGGGCCTTGCGGTGTTCCTCCTTCTCCTCATCATTGAGGGCTCGTTCGCTCATTCCGCGTATGTCTTCCTGTTTTAGCTCCCTCAGCTCCTCCTCCCATGGCCCTCGGCCACGCAATGCCACAAGCGCTGTGCGCGCTGCACGGTAATGCGCTGCAGCCGACCGGATACGATCTTCAATCGCATCAAGGAGATCACGACTCTTCGTGTAAGCACCTTGCCCGCCCAAATGTTTGCGCTTGAAGCGGTGGGCAAATGTCCGTGTCCGGAGGCCTGCCCGCAACTGGCGAAGCACCTGGTCAGCTTGAGCACTCCGCAGGGCCTCCTCCTGCTCCACCAGTGCAGAGGGACACACCCTCAGGCGAGCATCAGCCGGTATTGACGACGGGAGATAGATGGGGATGGTTTCTGGCTTGGCGTTGCTTCCCGCAGGCAGCGGCGGTGTTTGCTCAGCGATCCACTGACGCAATCCCGGCATATACGTGTCTTGAACGTCATAGAGAGCTTTGACTTTGCTGAGGAGTAACGTCCGCGAACGCTGAAGCGCTGTGGCTTGAATTGTGGTTCTGCGTGTACGTTTGGCCTCCAGTCGCAATGCCGACCTAAGGTGGATCAGTAATGGTGTTCCGCATGATTAACAACTCACTGTGATTCCTGTATCTCAATGCCCTCAATCAAAAAGGGACCGGGCTTGACCGTCAGAGCTGACGCGCGCTCCCTCGCAACCCGTTGATGCTCCTCCTCGGCAATTCGGGCTAACACATCCGCCATTGTAACCGCTGCAACCGTTGACATGAGCACGCGAACAGTGAGCAAAACCAGGGACATACCCTCGACCTCTGCGTACTGATACGGGTCTTCGTTCTCGCTGTTTCTCTCCCAATCCCTCACCATTTTCTCCCACTTGGCCAAGTCGGCTTCGTGCCCATCACGCAAACCGGCGGTGAACGAATGAAAAGCGCGGCTGTGAAGCATTGCTTCCGGGATCGCCAACACCATCTTCCGCAACAATGATTTCCCTACGCGACATCAGCATCAGCATTGGCACCGACCACCACAGGCGACACACCAAGATCCGCAGTCTTCTTCCAGTTAGAAAAGCCACAGAGGTCGTCAATCGTGTCCTCGCGCGAGCCAGGGCCCATCACCGACACTGATCGCGCTGCTGAGTTGAGCCATGACCAGTTACGCTCCACTCCCTCGCCGTCTGTCTGCCCCACTCCCTTCGTGAAATTGAATGAAAATGGACTGTGACACTTTTTGACATGGGGCGGGAGATGGAATTTCGGAACCTTGAATATCACCTGCACCCAGTCGGGGAGCTTCAAATGTTCCGGCATCTGCTGCGCCCGAGACCAGAAATTTATGCCCCATTGGCAAGCGATATCGTAGCTGGCGATGACGGTGAGCAGAATTATGCCCATCAAACTCGAGAACCATATGTAGTCCATATTGGCGTATCTGTGCCGAGAACTTTAGCCAACTCGTTCACGCAAACAGTATTTGCCCACTGTTCCCCTCTCTGCAAATCTCCCATACCCAAGGGGCGGAACATCTCATGTCGTGAGCAGCTGACTGAGCCGACACCCGATGCGCGCAATCCCTTGGCGCGTTTATTGTTTGCCGACCAGAGCGCCGCAAAAGAGACGCAATGACTAATCTGCAAAATATTCAATAATTTGCAACATCAAGCCAATGAATTACGCACCTCATCCTCATGAATATGCTGGGCCAGGAATTTCAGATAGCCATCGCTCGCGACCATGTAAGCCCATCCAGGACCAAGTGTTGGGTCCTTGTCCCTTGATGATTGGGCGCGTCCCTTCATCTTGAAGTTGGCGTCCTCGGAAACTAGCAAGCGATAAATCCAGCTAGGACCATTTTAGTCATTAAGCGACACAGTGACAGGAAAACACTTACGCTACTTCTGCAGGCGCATCGGCCCAGTCCGGGGGTAGATTGATGTCGGGATGCGGACAAGCGCGACATTGAATGGCCAGCTCGCCAGGTTTCGTTGCCGAAAGCCCCCCTGGGTCATGCCCACGGCCAGCGCGTTTGCACATTTGCAGGTGGCGATACTCGCGCACCATATTCATAAATTGTGGTAGCCGATTCTGAAATTGATTCAGTTATGTACCACATTTGCCCAAACAAGGAACTTACTGGAACCATCTTCGAATGGGTCGCGTTGGTCAACAGAACCAAGGTGTTATAGAAGTCATAAGCCGGGAGCCGTGCTTGAAGGTTGAGCTTGTGGAACCGCCGGAGCAGGCTGACCGTTGCCGCTGTCGAAGGATTTTGGTGCGTCGCTGGATACCAACCGACATTGAGCAATTGGTCAACCTCACAAGGGGCCCCGCGACAGGAGCAGAAGTCAACGTCCAGTGTGTGGATGCCGTTGTTATGGAGCACGACAAAGGTCCGTGACTGCCCCAGGTAATTGAAGGGACAGTCCTCCCCGAAAGGATGGCCAATCTGGTAACGCAGTCCCAGATCGCGAGTAGTTCATGATTGGAAAAATCCGCCCTCCCATTCCTGAACGCCGATAAGAGGACTGTCGGTAGTAATGAAAGGTAAACTCACCTGCAACAGGTGCAAGGGCTCATCCAGGTGCTTCTCGACCACGCACACACCACATAGCAGACGGTTTCCAAAGCAATCCTCGCACCGCCAAGTCGGATTTGAATCGTGACAGACAGCACACCCTTTAGACCACCATGGACCATGTCCTTTTAATTGCAACAAGCCATCCAAGTAGCTATCGTGATGGGGAATCCACGTTTTGACGGGGTGGTCCTGTATGTATGTAAATCAACACTCTCTTCTGTCTGACAGAAATACGCACCAAATTCTCATATCGCTTCTTGAGCTTGATCTTCAAAGCCGCGGGACCCTCAGAAATAATGGGCACAGCCAGCACTTCATCAGCAAAGCCCATGAGCTGATCAAACACGTCTGCAGTCGGATTCTTCTCTGGAGACCGCGGTGGTGCAGCATGGTGTTCGACATGGATACGGTGCTGCGTAGCACTGGATGCACTGGACCCCTCTGCTGTTGGGTTGTGTGTATAGATGGTACGGCGGCGCTTTTTTTGACGGTTCATGGTAGCGCAAACAATTGGATGTATATTCAAAAAATAGAGATAACAGGCGGGCCCCTAATGGGAATGGGGTAATAGAATGGGGCGGCGAGTTAGCGGACGGCCCACGCGAACTGATGATGTTACTGGGCCATCAGAGATTGGTGCATAGGGAGGAGGATCTTCAGATGGTGAAGGCGTGCGAGGGACCGGCGACGGGGTGCGGGGAGGCGAGCAACTGTGGATGATGTATCTGCGATCTGCGCAAAGGAGGGGACGAACATGTGGGGTGCGGCGGCGATGAAGCTGGCGGCGAAGACGGCGGAGCGTGATCATGTGGGCCTTCACCGCTCGCTAGGAGTGGGTTGGTGGGGTGGTTGTGCTCGCCTCTGTCGCAGCGCGCATACCATGCCGCCCGGAGCTCTTTGTAGTACCAGAAACCTTTCACAGTAGCCCCTGAAACATTCTTGTACTGAGCGTTGGCCGAGGTCCTGCTGATTGATTCAAATGTGCCCAACATAGTGAAAGATGGTGACACACCAGGATGTGTAGACCCCAGGGCGCTCGACGAGTCTACCGCAGACCAGATATAACTTCTTGCCGCGGGGAATTTCGGCGGGTTGACCAGGATCCCTGCAGAACGGAGGTTCACATCGATAACACGACATGGGTGAAGACATCAGTGCGCTGATTGAATCACGCGTTAAGACAATAAATGATTGTAGTCAAACATTAAAAACAAGTGGACGACACCAGGTAATTAGTTACTCTTGGTCAGATTCAGTAGGCTCGACATCCCAAAGAGCACAATCAAGGCGGTTGCGTTGGCACATTGCAAGTAAAGTAGCCTCGGCATTCTTGGTCTCGCACTGTGACCGGACATTATCGCGTGCCATCGCTGCCTTGAGAGCGAGAGACTCGCGGTTTCTACAGATAATAACTGTTAGGATGTATGTCACTGAAACGAGTACACCCACTGACCTTTCCCGATACTTTCTTGCCGATTCTTCTTTAGCCGCTAAGCGTGCGGCTTGTACAGTGG
Organism: Mycena olivaceomarginata; assembly: GCA_029378375.1. Classification (NCBI taxonomy): domain Eukaryota; kingdom Fungi; phylum Basidiomycota; class Agaricomycetes; order Agaricales; family Mycenaceae; genus Mycena; species Mycena olivaceomarginata. Next base: position 183,456 of record JARKIC010000561.1, on the reverse strand, counting down.
GTGGATCGAGTTTTTGCCTGGCGCGCAGAGCAGCCATCCTCTCCCTCTTCTTGGCGTTGCGGACCCCTCTGTTTCTACGCCGTGTCAGCCAGCGTGATGGCCTGAAGATTGACATACCTACCGTTCATTGTAGTCGCGAGACGCTCGCCACCTCCTGTAACGAGCATACGACTTGGGATCGCTCTCATCGATCCTATTGGCGGTGGTTTTGCTTTTCATGCTTTTGGGCCCGGGTGTGAACTCGAAGCAGTGAAGTCGCCAACTCGACAGTGTGATAATCGGTGTTGTCGGCAATAGGAGTGGGGGCCCGGAAGCCGGTCATCGGGTAAGTGGAAAGATGCTGCCCACCCGCCCGACAGGTGGACGGCAGCAAGCCCACTGCAAGCGTCGAGTTGCAGGGGAGAGGAAGTCGCGGTGCGAGTCACGTGGATGGCAATCACGGTGTCGGGGAGCAGGGTAGTCACGGGTGCGGCCCCAGTCTCTACTCTTCTCTACTCAGAGTACTCTCACTACGCGCAAGATCTGACCCCGCAAATCCCAACGGCGATCAGACACTGTCGGATTGCCCGTTGGGATCGACCGCTTACAGCTGCTTGCGAACTGAGACATGCCAAGCCCACGAAATAATCATAAACCGACATGTTTTTTATTCCTTCCACAACCATGAATTGAGCTGCACCTCGACAGCTGTGGGTGGTTGGGTCTCAAAATATTTGGGATTTTTGGATGCAGAGTTCGTATATTTTGAATTTTATTGAATGTTTGCACATTGACCTGTCGAAAGCGTTCCCGAGTCCTATACCACGATCAACCATCTTCGATGTCTTGACTTGAATTTTTTTTCCTCCGACTACAAACGACCACCGAATGATTGAGGATGTACTCGCAAATGTTGCGCCCCAAATCCAGCTCTTTCCCTCTCGAATTACGGTCTCAACGCATCATTCTGTCTCCTTCCATGTTTTGAATACGGTGAGTCTCCTTCTATCCTGAGTCCGTCTATATTCATGCAACACATTGCTTCGTAGTTCATTCTTCGAAATCTGTCCTTGAAAGGGCCCCAATACGCATACAGGCCGCGCAAAATGGGCCCAAAGTGTCACCATGGTGAGTGCACCATCGAAAAGGCGTGGTGAGTGCACTATATATTTGGAATGGGCTACTTCTTACAAAAGACTGCCAAACTGCAGTGTAGATATGCCAAGATATATATATGAGACAACATGTATCGACATCTGGTCCCGCACTCATCTTCAAGCTCGGTAGGAGCCCGTTATGCGAAATATGCTGTGGTGAGTGCACCACCATCATTTGTTCTCTTGATCTTATAGCTCATAGCAGATGCCTGACCCCAAGACTCTTCATTCTGGCCAGTACTGGCAAGATGTTCGCCGCCGCAGCAAAATGGCCAGAGCAGCCAAAAATGCCCGCACCTCCCGTACCGCAATGCCAGGCTTTTCGGATGGCTGTCAGGCCTCTCAGGTCTTCACTTTCGTCCCCGGACGTTCTCAACCTTACACCAGCACGCTCGACTCAAGCGGCAGTTTGGTTCCCATCTCAGGGCCATTGAAACTACGATCCGAGGAGGAGACAGAGGTTTCCCGTTTGGCGGCACAGCAGAAAAGGCTCAGGGAGGCACAGGAGAGCACGCGGACTCGGCGAACACGGGAGTTGCAGCAGGTCTGTGGCATCGTTGGCTGTGATGTGCGCACTGCTAATAAACCCTCAGCAATCCGAAGCCGCCGATGCTGCTCTCCTAGCACTTTTGAAGGGGGGCGAGCGGAAGCGTCCGGCCAAGGATCTCGTGCCCAGCAATTCGTCTAAAAAGCGCAAAGTATGGTCGAGCCATCGAGTTTGGTCTTTATCTGATGGTCTTCGCAGCTGAAGGAAAGCAGTCTTTGAGTCTTATGTGTACTTTGTCGCGATACTTGTCGCGAATAGTTTATATACGCAACACTCCCGCCAAAGCAAAGTGTTCAATTGTGAGAAGAAAGAAACTAAAAGAGGTGCAAGGCGGCAACCTCAGTGCTGCCAGTCACGACGCACCTCCTCCGAGTCCTCCCCACCCGCAACGCCCCACTCCCTCGTAGTGTCCGGATCTGGATCCGCCTCATCCTCGGACCACTCTAACGCAGCCCAATCGTGGGTCAGCTCCCATTTTTGACCCCCCTGGCTGGACGCTTCTCCCCATCCACCGCCGCCCCATCCACCGAAACGATCGCCCTCAACGGTGCCCCATTTGATGATGCTCGCGAGCTCCACCCAAGCTTGGGCATCGTCGCAGACATGGTCTGACCACTCCCAGTCTCAGCACCGTAGCTTGAGCAAGACACGAGAGCATAGTGACTCACGATGCTTGAGTTGGCACCCGGACTCTCGCATGAAAGTCCGCCAATTCACCCATGTATGGCTGTACTGCCGCACTCGGTACTGGCTCCCGCGCTTTTGGTGAGCTAAAGTCAATGAGCGAGGGCACGTCTGATGGACTGATATACGGACTGCGGTAGGCGCGAGACTGGCACATGGTGGCTACTATGCAGATCAGTTAGACTTGATCGCAAACAAAACCACATCCAAAACACTTGCGCACGACTTACCATGGGCCGCAAACCAACTGGGGCATCCCGCGGGCGCAAATCAGACTTCACGGGGGAGAAGGCGGAGTGGCTGGACGGCTTCCGTGATGCCGTGCGCGATGCAGGCATTGATCCTGGCAGTGTCTATACGGATGCGACCAACGTGTTTCTACTCCGGTATGGTTACAACCTGGTGTTCGCTGAGAATGTGGATGGAGACCCGGAAGATAATCCACCTGTCATATTGACCGACCCTGACGCGTCGGAAAAAAACGCGTTGAAAAACAATCCAGAAAAAACTGCGTGTTGTAAGTTTCGCTTTTCCTGGTCTGTCAAGTGAAAGAGGCTCACCGTTGCACCCAGAAACTGTCCAATTACTTTCGGAATCGCTGGAAAGGGAAGAAAGTCCACACAGGAGCAATCAGCAGTATTCTTGGAGCTATGCAGACGATGAGCGGCCCGGGTGCGCGCCCCCGACGCAAGCCCGCGGTTGCGGTGTACTCGAAGCTGCACTACGCAACACGTGTGAAGCCTGGATTCGACGCGCTCTGGAACAAAAGCAACCTGCCTGCGAATACCTGCGTGTCGATGTCCCAGGACTATGCGCGGAAGTGTTGGAACAACAAAACCAGTGATTTTAGGGCGAAGGTGGAGGCGGAGGGAGAGGAGATGCATCGGGCGGCACTGGAGGAATGGAAATCAAGTCGGAAGGTTCCAGAGGGGAGCCCCGAAGAGTATCACAAGTAAGTCGTGATGCGCAGTGGGGAACAAGACTCTGACATCGTAAACAGCGCGATGGAAACTCTTAATGAAGTGGGGATCCCAATGGCCGACGCACTCGCTGAGCGCCTAGGCGCTCATGTCGTAGTTCTTGTGGTGGGGCCGGTGGGGTCCGAGAAAGGGGAAGTTTGCCTGAGAACGTTAGTACTCTTCCCGATGTTTCAGTTTTCTTGCCAGGCTCAATATTGTGCTGGCAGCATCTTTTCTGACACCACCAATCTGCAAACAACGAGAACATGGGTGCAGTTTGACCACAAGGGGTTTACAGCGATGGAGAATTCCATCACGCGGTATGGCTGCGCCGCTTTCAGTGAGTCGTCCCATGAAAATGAGGTAGATTTGTTTCTGACAGTGGGATTCAGGCAAGGCAGAGTGTAGAGAGCGTGCTTGGCCGCCGCTCGAAGACAATGGTGCCTCATCGCTTAACGACTTGTTGTCGATGGATACAGAGGACGCACTGTCATCATCCACCACGCTTCCTGCACGCATCACGTCCTCCACGGCGCCGCCCTCGTCCATCGCACCCTCTATCCCAGCGCCCGTCATCGCGCCTACCGTACCCTCCACCGCGCGCCCTGCACCTGAGACCACACCTATCACGCCCTCCACCGGGCTCTCTGCCGCCGACACCACGCCTATCACGCCATCCACAGGGCTCTCTGCCGCTGACATCACGCCTATCACGCCATCCACAGGGCTCTCTGCCGCTGACGCCACCCCCGAATCCCCGGCAGATGGGATTGACCGCTCCGAGTGGTCGGAGAGCCTGGTCGAGAGCCACGGGTACCTGGCCACAAAGCCGTGGGGTCACCGCTGGATGAAGCTGCTCGACGCGCTCGTAGAGCACGAGTGGTCGTTCTATCATCCTGAGGATGATGGCAGTTTACCCAAAGCTGATTCGCGCCCACCGGAGTTTGCTAGTTGGATGAAAGAGCACCGACCTTTGACAACGGACTACCCAGTTGGGCCTGATTTCGGTGCTCAATTGCTCGACTGGTGGAAGCATCTTGGTCTGGCGAGTCGCTGGGTCGATGTGGGGGATGGCGAGGGCAAAAAGAAGGAGCCGAGCCGTACTGCCAGCGAGTTTTGGTTGCTTGACTGGCGGAAACTTCACAAGAGGGGTCGGAACGGAGTTGTCTTGCTCCTGCTTGGGCTGGCGTGGTGGGGACAGAGTATTTGCAATGGGGCGGCAGGGGACGGACTCGGTGCGGGGGAAGCAGCACTGGCTGCCAATACCATCTGGCAGTTCATGGTCGATGACGTGGCGTGGGTTCTTGAGGCCGTGTTGACGCAGGGGTGGACGGAGATGGAGGTGGGCGGGGCGGAGAGGGAGCAAGCCAAAAGGGAGGCAGAGGCGGCGGCAAAGACTACGAAGAAGGGCCCAAAGAAAACCGCGACAGTCAAGCCAGGGCCTGGAAAGGAGAAGCAGGGAGCGTCTGGATCGAAGAGGGACGTACATATGCGTACAGGGGGAAGGCTGGCCGTCAGATATGACTAACTCAATCTCTTTTTGAAATTTCAGGAAACGAGGAACAGACGATGAGCTCCCTGCGCGGAAGAAAGTAGCTCAAGACAATGCAGTGACAGCGCGACCCAAGCCGAAGCCGTTAACGAGAGGGTAACCATATCTTTATCAAAAACATGTCGTACGTCTCTGATTCCTATTTCGAATAGCGCTCGCGCCAGCGGCGACGTGCCGATGACTGAGGACCAGCCTGCTGGAAGCGCGGTTACGACCTCCGTGGAGACCCTTGATCCAGGGGACGTAAATGGCAAGGAGGCAGTCGGCGCGACATCAGCCTCAATGCTGCCCCCGCCCCCGCCAACTGAGCAGGCGGGCGCCCCCTTACCTCACACCCCATTGACTCCTGACCCGTCTGGTGCACCGGTCCCACCTGCATCCTCCTCGCTGACAACTGAGGTGTCCGCTATCCATAGCGACGTGGCAATGCCGGCACCTTCATCCGAAATCAATCCTTCCGCCATGGCTGTCGACAGAGCTCGTGATAGAATGGCCAGTGAGATGGGGAAGAAGGTTGCTGAAAATGCTTTGGATAACCCAGAGTTTGATCCCTTTGCGGATGGGTTTGGTCTCACAGCTGCAGAGCTTGCCGAGATCAGCATGGATCCAGATGCGGACTTGGAGGAAATCGACGATGGGCATGGAGATGACGCAGAGGGATAATTCTGCACCTTGTGTATATGTCCCTGGAATACAGTTGCTTCACAATGATTGGGATTTTATAATTTATTTTGACAATGTCGGACGCGACGAGCGAGAAGTAAGCAAGGTAACGTGACATGTTAATCCTATCTAATCTCTATCTAACTTGTCTCACACTCAGGCCGCTCGCAAGCTCGCCTTGCCTGAGCTAACAACAACTTTGAGTGCGGCAGATATAACAGGGAAAATTAACTCACCTTCAAGTCCATATCGACACGACCGTGGGCTTCTGAACGCCGATGCCGGCGCAGTCGGAAATTGGCATCGCATGCAAGGAGGCAAACATAATCGTATTGGATGACGCAGGCGGTATCAGGGTGAGGGGGATGGAGGATTTGGGCTGGGAGCATGATGCGCTCTCCGCGCTGGAGGTCCACAGCTGGACCGTGTTCACTGTGCAAAGCGGTGGTGGGCATGAAGTAGGAAGATTTGACATCAGAAAGATTTGAAATCAGACTGATTGACAGCTGCACATGGGAAGAGATAAAGCATGATCAGATAAAGCACGATCAGACTGATTGACAGCACACGGAAAAGGATGCGGCACCTCTATGTGATTAAGCGGGGGCGGGGGCGGGCCCCATATGGAAGCAATGCAAGCATATATAAATAAAGGCAGCCCATGCTGTTGATGCCGGAACCTAGGGCTAAATGCCGAGAGCCCCCAGGAAGGGGCACATTATAATGTGCACCGCCCATGGAAAACAAAGGGGCGAATTGTAACACGCACCGCTGGCGCGGCCAGTGCACATTATAAAGGTCCTACAGGGAGAGCTCTGCGCAGAGAGCCCGCAGAGATCGTGAACGACAGCAACGGGATGGGCCGGACCAAAACAACCAGCTGCGCACGCCACCGGCAACAAACCATCGTGGGCGGCAACGACGCGATCCAGCTGAAGGTGTGTTTTTCTACCAAGTATGTACATCTGCTTTACTGATATATGACCCAGGGCCCGCCCATCATCAGCCGCGGGCTCAATCCCCGCTTATAGGACCACCACGGTCTCCACCTCCGTGCCGTCGCCGCCGATCTCTTCCTGCTGCTCAGAAACCCTACGAGGAGCCCTCAGAGCGACACGACCTCGGCCCCATGAATATCAAGTGCCCATTCTGCAACACCTTCCACTGGTATAATGAGAAGACTGTTAATTCGCCCGATTGCCGTCCGGAGTTTGGGATGTGCTGCAATCATGGTAAAGTGAACGTCGCCACACTGGAGGACCCTCCGGCACCTTTGGAGACCCTATTGACCGGCGATAGCACGCAGGCCAAGGAGTTCCAGAAGAACATCAGGCAATATAACACCGCCCTTTCCTTCATGTCACTGGGTGTGAAGGAAGACCAGTCAATCAATAATGGCGGTGGTCCACCCATCTTCTGAATTCACGGAGAGCTTTGCCATCGTGCCGGCACCCTTTTACCTTCGGAAGGCCACAATCCGACGTATGCCCAGCTGTGCATATATGAGCCCCGCGCTGCCCTCGATTATCGCATGCAGAACAACACGAACCTACGGCGGGACACGATGGAGGTGTTGCAAAGGATCATCTCTGAGCATCACCAGTATGCCCCGCTCTTTCTTCACTCACATGAGGTTCTCGCGGCTGCGGGGGATGGAGCAGAGGATATTTCGGTCTGGCTACGTGTTGCGCCAGGTGTTCATGCACGCAGAGGGAACTTGCCCACTGCGGAGGAGGTCGCCGTCATTCTACTGAATCAAACTGGCGGGGGCGAACCTCGAGATATCATACTCCGTCGATGCAATGGGCCACTGCTCCGAATCAGCGACCTGCATCCCGCCTATACGCCCCTCTACTATGTCCTCCTCTTTCCTCGCGGAGAAAACGGCTGGCACCCTGACCTAAAGCTTCACGAACCGCAAAAGAACAATCCCGGACGTCTAACGCAGACACGATATGTGGCGTACAGACTTCACAAGCGGTCTGACGAGCCACCCACCATTCTACGCGGATGTCGGCTGCTTCAGCGATACATGGTCGACATGTGGGCTACAGCAGATCAGAGCCGTCTGCGATACATGCGATTCAATCAGCCAAAGCTCCGTGCAGAACTGTACAGTGGTCTCGAAGATGCCATACACGCTGCTGACGACAATCTCGAGCTCAACGATCTGGGCCAGCGTGTCGTCCTCCCCTTGAGCTACATTGGGGGTCCGCGGCATATGGGCCAGCGCTTCCAGGACTCGATGGCCATTGCGCAGTACTACCGCACTGTAGATTTATTTGTCACAGTTACCACCAATCCCGACTGGCCCGAAGTCGTGCGTGAGCTCTTTCCGGGTCAGCATCCATCCGACCGCCCAGACTTGATTGCGCGGGCCTTCCAGCTGAAGAAGGAGGCCATCATTCGAGATATCAAGAAAAACGGCATCTTTGGGTGTGCCGTTGCATACGTTTACACCATCGAGTTTCAAAAGAGGGGTCTTCCACATATGCATCTGCTTATTTTTCTGGAGCAGGGCTGGAAGCTCCTGACACCGGAGGACATCGATTCCGCTATCTGGGCCCGATGGCCTGACCCAGAGACGCAACCGCTGCTGTTCGAGACCGTCAAAAAATGCATGGTTCATGGACCGTGTGGTGCAGCCAATCCCCGCTCCCCCTGCATGGACGGTCAACGCTGCACCAAGCGCTATCCGAAGTCGTTCACCGATCACACCATTATGGACGACAATGGCTATCCACAGTATTATAGACCAAATGACGGCCGCTCTTATGATGTCCGTGGTGTTCAGGTCGACAACTCTTGGATTGTGCCGTATAAACCCGTACCTCTCGGCCAAGTACAATTGCCACATCAACGTCGAGTGTGCGGTCTCGCTTGGATCGTCCAAATATGCCTTCAAGTATATCCAGAAGGGGGGAGATGTTGCTGGACTAGAGGTTCGGAACAAGCGCGACGAAATTACGCGGTGGATTGAAGGCAGGTATATATCTGCCGCCGAGTCTGCGTGGCGCATTTTCCACTTTGACATGCATGACCAGGTTCCGACAGTGGTCCGACTGCAGGTAAGGAGTTTATCAGTTCCAGTGCTACTGATATTCATGGTCCGTAAATTAGGTCCACCTTCCCGGTCAACACTTGGTCACATTCAATGCTGGGGAAGACCCTCAAGCCCTGCTTGAGCGTGCCGCAGGCGAACGTACCAGCTTGACAGCATTTTTCGAGGCCAATGCGGCCGATGACGCAGTCGGTGATCTTGCCCGGAAATATACCTATCAAGAGTTCCCTCAGCATTTTACATGGAAGAATGAGAAGGATGCGAAGCGATGGGCAGTACGACAGAAGGGTTTTGCACTTGGCCGCATGTTTTTTGTGCCTCCAACGGCAGGGGAGCGCTTTTACCTTCGCACACTGTTAACCGTTGTGAAGGGGGCAAAGTCTTTCGAGAACCTTCGCACCTATAACGGTGTCGTTCATCCCACGTTCTTGGAGGCATGTCTTGCGCGGGGACTGTTGGAAGATGACAGTGAATGGAGGCAGTGCTTGGCAGAAGCATCCCACATGCAAACAGGGAGTCGTCTCCGGCAGTTATTTGCCACCTTGCTTCTCTTTTGCGAGCCAACCCAGCCCGCCAATCTTTGGACGGAATTTCGGCACCACATCTGCGATGATCTGTCACGGCGGCTGCAGACCATGGGTCGCAATCCCACTGAGGAGGATGTATACGACTACGGCCTCTTTCTACTGGATAAATTGCTGCAGGAGTCTGGGCGGTCTCTGAAATCATGGCCCACCATGCCGCTTCCGCAGATAGATTGGGATGCGGAGGTTCTTAACCCGCTTATCGCCGACCAGCTTGACTACAACAGAGATGAAGAGCGGGAGCACACAGAACGACAAATGGCTCTGCTCAATCACGAGCAACGGGACGCATTTGACAAGATCATCGAGTCGGTACAGCAGCGCTCTGGCCGGATTTATTTCCTCAATGGTCCAGGTGGCACAGGGAAGACTTTTGTCTATAAGACGGTCTGCCACATGCTTCGGAGCGAGGAAAACATTGTCCTCTGCGTAGCATCCTCCGGAATTGCGGCGCTTCTCATGCCTGGTGGTCGTACAGCACACTCTGTCTTCAAAATTCCGATAGACGGCTTGAATGCAGAGTCTTTCTGCAATATTCCCAAAAACAGTCAGCGCGCCAATTTGCTTCGTCGGACAGCCCTTATCATTTGGGATGAGATTGGGATGCAGCACCGGCATGCCGTAGAGGCCCTGGATTGCACTCTACGTGATTTACTCAATAATCCTCGGCATTTCGGTGGGATCACTGTTGTGCTCGGTGGGGATTTCCAGCAGATTCTTCCCGTTGTTCCCAAGGGCTCTCGAGAGGAGATCGTGGGTGCTTCTATCCGCCGTTCACCGCTTTGGGAGCACATTGAAGTTCTCCGTCTGCATCGCAACATGAGGCTCGAGTCGGAAGGCCAGGATGAGCAGGAATTTGCTTCATGGCTTCTTGACATCGGTCATGGTCGAAATACAGCTCCAAACGGCACTATTGCTCTACGTCCCGGGATGGAATGCGACAGTCCCCACGGGCTCATTGATTTCATCTACCCTGGTATCGCCAGCACACCTCCTCCACCTCCAGATTACTTCCTGAACCGAATGATCCTTGCCCCCAGAAATGCGGATGTGTCGGAAATCAATGGCACCGTTCTAGATGCCATGTCTGGAGAAGCTCAAACCTACTTCAGTGCCGACAAGATCATCAAGGAAATTGGTGCGGATGGACCAGGTGGCGATGAAACCTTGATACCTGTCGAATTTCTCCGCTCACTAAACTCGGGGAGTCTGCCTCCCGGAGAGCTCTCCCTCAAAGTTGGCTGTCCCTTAATCCTCCTTCGCAATCTTTCGCCTGCCTGCGGTCTTTGCAACGGCACTCGGATGATATTGATCTGCATGTCCGACAGGGTTTTAGAGTGCAAATTAGTGGGCAGGGACCACGACGGCGACATGGTTCTCATCCCACGGATCTCCCTCACACCATCCAATACCACCGACTTTTCTTTTAAATTCTGCCGACGACAATTTCCTACCAGGCTCGCTTTTGCCTTGACTGTCAACAAGGCACAGGGCCAATCGGTCAAGTTCGTCGGACTCGACCTCCGCGTCCCCGTCTTCTCACACAGGCAACTGTATGTTGCTTTTTCACGAGCAACGTCGGGTCAACGGATACGTATTCTACTCCCTGACAGCAGCCTTGCATCTGAGACCACCAACGTGGTCTATCCGGAAGTCCTCCTTGATTAAGATAGGCTAGTGGGATCGGTACGTCCCGTGTGAGATAGAGGGGAAGGAACACGAACGCGCTAGAGAGCGAGTTTGTGGGTGTGGGAAGGGCCGAAGGCTCTGCGCTCGGCCGCCTGTGCGAGGGGCTGCGAGACCAGACGGGGAAGGAGGGGAGGCCGCGTGAAGCAGACGACTCCGCGCGTCTTCCACGGCGTTCGGTTGTCTCCGAGCGGCAGAGTGGGCTCTGAGCCTGTGGCTGGAAAGGGAAAGGCGCAATGCCAATCTACCACCACTCCAGAGCACCAGCTCGAAATGGATGGCATGCGCCTGCGGCACGCGCCGGCCACCCCACACCAGAGCTGAAGCGAAGGAAAAAGGGGAAAGGAGAGGATATAAAGAGGAGAGACGGAGGGGAGACGGCGTACTAGTTTCGTGTATAGCTTAAGACCGCTGAGGTTTGAGGAATAAGGTAAGATTTGTGTATATGTGCAACGAAAAACTAGTAAGCGGGTGGTTCAGTCGTCTAGAGCGCCCGGTTCCGCGATGACGATACGATGAGTGATACGAAAGGCTTCGAATGCCTTCGAGACTTCGTCCACCTTGTCTTTAGTGTACGCCTTGCCGACGTGCTGGGGGATAATGTGCTCGAGTTTGCGCCAATATAGGAGAAAGGCCAGAGAGGTCCAGCCGCCTAAGGCCGCGACAACGTCGCATGGTACGCCTGCCAGCAAAAGCTCCGTGGAGCCGCCGATACGGAAGCTATGGCTGTGAACGCGTAGTAGTTTTGCCGACGTCCAAATGTCGTGGCAGCGCCGGAGGAAATGGTCTTTGATGGGATGTGCCCAGGCGGAGTCGTTGGCGCGGTACGCGAAGAAAGGTGCATCCGGCGGGAGGTCAGCGTTGACCTGCAGGTGGTTTGCGAGGGCCTTCTGGGCGCAGAGCTCGTCGTCGCGTCCGGTAAGCGTGAGAAGAGCCCCGCGTTCGCGCGTGGACTTCGTCCAAGGTAATGTGAGAGTCGTCGCGGAAATTCCGTCGTGTGCGGTGATAATGCGCATAGTGGCACCTCTGGTGATGTGGAACTTAGGATCGAACTCCGTCGCGGAAGGCACGGTGAGCTCACCCAAGCGACGGCAAGCCCAGAAGGCGGCGGTGGCGAGGGCCCAAACGGCGGCGTCGAAGGGCTTGGAGAGAACGAGGGTAGCATGAAGAGCGACCATGTGCGCTATGGTAACGGGGCCGCGCTGTTCGCGAGCGAAACTGGTGCCTTCCTTGTTCGCGGTGCGCCTAGCCAGCTCAACCCAGCGGTCCAGGCCTTCCCAAGGGGCACCGTGCACGTCGTGCCATGCCTTAAGACCCGACATCCACGACTTGACGGTGCCGCCGCCGACCTGACCGACGTGGGCGGCAATGAACGCTGCCAGAAGGTAGTACGGGGCGGGCATGCGCGTCAGCTGATACAGTAAGCCTTTTGCAAAATACCATGATACGCAGCGACACGGGCTTTTGTAAATGGCCATGGTAGCCATATATGGTAAATGTTGCCTAAAAAAATGCGCAAAACAAGGATTGAACCAGCAACCTCCAGATACTAATAGTAGCCGGCATCATTACCATTACACCAAGGAGGTTATAAATGTCTAGGTTGCTTACCCAGTTAGGTCAAGCCTAGGCTTGACCTAACTGGGACTGCTAATACCCAGACCTAGGGCAGGCAAGCTGCCCTAGGTCTTTGAAAATTGTTTTGCACAGTTTATTCAGTGTTTTGATGGGTTAAAAAACCCTAACCAACCCTAACCAAGCTAACCAACCCAAACCCCTAACCAAAGAACTCCAATATACCTGGGAGACAAGGCACCTAACCCCTAACTCTAACCTTCTAACCCTAACCCTAACCACCCTAACTCTAACCTGGCCCTATGTGGGCCCTACAGGGGTGGTGCAAGGCTTATTCTGCATTTTCCCACCTATATATGGGCTATGCAAACTCCTAGGGAGGTATAGCTATAGTAGTGTAGTGGTTAATACCTGGTGTTAATTATCACCGGTATGCAAAGGCTTTTGGTTCGAATCCCACTGGTGACTTTCCTTTTACCTTTCCTTTTTTGGATCTCCGGTGGCTGTACGCTCACTACAGTGAAATTTTGCAAAACCCCGTGTCGCTGGGTAGCCGGTCTTTTGCAAAAGACTTACTTTATCTAGTGTGCGCGTGCGTTCGGGTATCTCATGGAGATCGCAATATTGTGTGAAGCGTTTGAGTCCCGCCGCGTATGATTCGTGGGTGTTGGGAGCGAATGATCGAAAAATAACTGCGTACGCGTTGTCCACCTCGGTTGCCGGCAACATCTTGCGCATGTCCGCGTCCCGGTCCTGAGCGAAGGGGGTCGTCCAGGAACGCAGGCGGTCTCGCGCGAGGACTGGCGGGCGAAGATGGCTCTCTGCCACCTCGTCGCCCTTGCGGGGTTTTCTGCCTCTAGATAACTTGACGGGGGGTTGAACAGTTTGCGCTAAGGGCTGGGGTGAAGGGCCCGAGGGTTTGGAGCGACGGGGAAGAGGTAGCAGGCAGTCCGGGGTGATGGCGAAGGGTAAGGCAAGAGGAGTAGGACTAGGGTCGCGAGAGGTCTGAGGGAGTGGAACCGGGTCTTCGTAGCCAAAGGGGTTCAACCAGATGCTGGAGACGTTGTCCTGCGCAGACGCCGTGGTTGGGAGAGATGCGTCTAGTGGGACCTCGAAGGAGAACATGTATGAGAGGTCAAGATTGTATTGAGTCACGTTTACGATGGGATCAAGATAAGAATATAATGCGTATGTAGACAACGGCTCAAATACGGTGTAAGTAGGGACAAAGGTCCTCGGGTACGGGAAAGGTGGACTGAATACGAAGCGAGACGGGGCCGATAGTACCACGAGAAATAGGGTCGGCCGGGTTACGAGCGGACTCGATATAAGTAAGATCAAGAGTGATGTTATGTGCTGCCAGGACGAGAGCTGAGCGGCGTATGGACAGATTGACGTCTGCATTGCGGCTGCGGCCCTTGTCAAAGGCGCCGATGACGCCCATGTTGTCGGAATGTACGCGCAAGTGGACGTCGTGTAATTTCTGCTGCTCGATCGCGTATATGAGGAATTCTAGGGCGACGCCCTCTAGCCATCCGATATGCCGGGTCTTCGAGCGCCAATCTCCGCGTAATCTCCAGGCGTCCCAGCGGCCGTTGGCGGTAATACCAATTCCCCAAGAGGTCGAAGCGTCGACGAAAAGATGAAGGTCGACCACTGGGCCGCGCGCGAGGAGGGATCGAGTGATTCCCGGCTTGGATAGCTTGTTCAGCCACCATCGCAGCTCGGTGAAGACTGCGGAAGGGGGCCAGCGTTTGGCATAGCGGTTGTTGTTGAAATCAGCTGTGAAGGAGGAAAATGCGGGGAGGTGGGAGCGGCCGTCTTGGTGGACGAAGGCGATGTGACACAAGGAGCCGTGTATCTTCATGATGTCCATCATGCCGACTTGCTCCGCGGAGGCCTTTGCGAGGAGGGAGCGCACCCGCTCGCGGAACTTGATACGTTTGGCCTCGGGAACCGCCACTGTACACTCTGTAAGATCCCATTCCAAGCCGATATAGACGAAAACGTCGCAGAAATCTAGCCATTTGGTGTCGTGCCAAGGACAGCAGAGGGAGGCGATGAAGGTGAGGGCGGTGAGACGATCGTAGAGGTAAATATACGTTCCGATTCCCGTGCGTTCGTCGATGGTAAGAGAGGTGGGGAATCGGAAATTGAGGAAGTCATCTTTGTAGCGGTTTGTCGGCTTGACGCCCTCGGCTTCCCAGATGTCGGCGAGAGCTGAGCCTATCATACCGGCGTTGCTGCTGGAGGAAGAGCAGCCGAAAGGTGCGTTGTGCTCGATGTAAAAGTGTCCGTCTGGTCCCTTGAGGACAAACCACTTTTTGTGCGCTGGTAAGATCGGACAGGTGCGGTGGAACTTGGCCACGTCCGCGACCATGGCCTCTGCTCCCGGAGGAGCGTTGGATATCTGGATAAGAATAGGTATAAGAATAAGGAGTATGAGGACGACCGCTGACGCGGCGAATAGGAGGATAAGATAAAGAGGAATAAGATGGTAAAGGTGCGCGGGCGCTATAGGAAGAGGGGCGCGGACGCGAATAAGGGCCGCGCGGGCAGGATAAAGTGAATAAGGTGAGGACAAAAGGGGGGGGGGGGAGACTGGGCTGGTGGCCATGCTGAGCGGAGGGAAGAGGATAAGGACTCACAATTTCCGCTACTTGAGCTGCTGTGCCGAACTTCGTCGGGAAACTGTCTTTATCGATGTAATCGTTGGTGGAGGGGTGCGCCCGAGTGCCTTTGGATAGGTTACGGCATAGGCGAAGCTTGGGCGGCTCGCCAGGGCCCTGCGCCTGCTCCGAAACAAGCATCGGCGAGCATTGGAAAGGTCCCTGCAAGATGTCCTCCACCTCCGATTGTGTGTAAGGTCTGCTCATGCGACCGGATGCCACTTCGTCTCGAATATAGGTGGTGACGAAATCGCGATGGTCGTCAACGGAGGAGTCATTGGCGAAGATAACTGTGGATTTGAGCTCTGGAAAGTCGCCCATTGGGAAGCCTTCTCGAAGATTTTTGACAAGATCGGGATACTGTGAAGTGAGATTATGCTTATCGAGCATAGAAGCGAAGGCGGACGCGTCGTATGGCGTAAGGACGCAGTTCAAGATATTGTCGTAAGCTGCGGAACGGGACGGGATAGGGATGGAAGCCAAGAAATCGTCAACCTCAGCCGCCGACGCTCTAGTAGGCTGGCTGTTTCCGGCAGGACCACGAGAAGGCGTGGTGGCCTCCGCCGCAGAAGGAACAGAGGTGGCGTCGGAGATTGTCGTAGGTGCAGGTGACTTTGTCGCATTTGACGTTCCAGAGGCGACATAATGTCTCGTTGGATCGTACCGTACAAACGTCGTTCCCGGAGACGCGGCAGAAGAGCGGGGAGCCGTCCTCGAAGTTGTTGAAGGTGCAGGCGCTATAGTAGTGCCCCCGCCTCGCGCATATGAGGCAGACGGTGGAGGGGGCTTCGCCTCCGCTGCCTTCATGAAAGGGGCCGCCTCTGCCGTGCAGGCGGGCGCCGCCACGAGCGCCGCCGCTGCCGCCACGTCCCCCCCCGCCACCTCCACCCCGACTGCCACCGCGCAGGCTCGGGGGAGCGGCAGGGGGGCGGGTCTCTTCGGCCGGTTTCCAATCGGCTGATCGAAGGGCAAGCTTCTCGTCAATGCGGAGAAGAACCAATTCGCCATTAAGTTGCTCCTGGTAATAATCGCGCTTGAAGGAGAAGCCTTGCACGTTATATGCTTGGCGTAGCGTGATATCAGTGCGAAGGAGCGCCGGGAAATTCTTTTCCGCCTTTTCGTAAGTTACCAAGAAACCGAAGTGCGCCGACCAGCGTGCGACATCCTCCGGAGTGCCGATATGACCCATAAACTTGACGTAGTTTTGGGCAGCCTCGGTCCACTGTGCTCGATCCAAGTCGCGCTCTGCGAGTACGTTTGCCTCGAAGTGGGCTGAGTCCAAGACACGAATCTGTTTGTCGGAGCCCGGCGCATTGAGTTTGGTCGTGGCAATGGACGAGGAATTCTTGTTGATGTAGTCCAAACTTTCCGTGGTGAAAAGGGACAGCGGGATGTAGTAGCCGTGCACGTCGAGATCCTTCAAGAGAACATTGAAGGAGACGGGGGGGGCGAGAACCGAGGGGGAGATTGATCTCCTCGCGGCGGCGCTTGGAAGGTGGTTTGGGATCGTCACCGTCGCGCGCGCGCTTCGCCTCTCCGCCAAAGGAAGAGATACCACGCATGAGGGTGATCGCTGATGCCGGCGACAAGGAGCTGAGAACCTTCTTGAATCCGCTCGCGGGAGAGAGAGCCGCGTCGTCGTCGACGGTGACCAGGGATTCGTCGTCCGAGATGGCGTCTGGGTGCGTGACCGCGTTGTCGAGATGACGCGTCCTTCTGAGCAATCGATCTGCGTTTCGGCCTAAGATCAGATTGTTCAGCTGTACTTTCGCCGCGCGCGGGAGTTTTTTCAACGCCTCGACGATCGCGTTGGATGAGTGTGTCCTGCGCACGCGAGCTGTGTCGGCAGAAGGGTTATCCGTTGGTGGGTTTGGGGCTGGCCCATTCTGACTGGACGACGCGTCTTGGTCTTCGGTGAGCTGGGTCATAACGAGGGTGCGCACGTGAAGAGCAATATGTACAGAGGACAAAGAAAGACGTCGAGAGAATCGGACGCGCTGTAGACGTCGCGCGCGCAGAGCGAAAGAAGTGACCGAGTCACGCTCGGTCACATCTTTCCCGATTCTCTCCTACACTAGCGTATCCTACGTCAAGCCTAAGCCGCTCGTGCCTCGCGTCAGGCTTGACTCGGAGTATTTTTTTCCGCAATGATTTGCGCCCTCAAACCTCAAACCGTTAATCTCCATATGTAGTGCGGCGGGGCGGCTTAACGTCTGCCAGGTTGAGGGATACTTACAGGCTGGACAAGGACCATTTTACACAAAAGGTTTAGGCATATTACTGTATTGTAGAGACCGTCATGTAGGGCGAACCCAGCTGTGCTGCAGAACTGGCAAAACACTTTGCGAGTGTACTGTTCCTGCAAATCTTCGGTTTTCAATAAGGGTAAATAAGCATGCGTCTCCAACCCATCTCTTGCGGATGCCTGAGAATGAAACACCGGGGCCCATGCTGCTGCACCCCGCAAAATATATCTCCAAGAAGATTTTGTGTTTCAGCCTGCCACTTATGAACTGTAGACTCAACTACTTGAGACAACCCCAGTTCCCCTCAAAAAATGACTTCAGCCTCATACGCCAGTATTACCGGTCTCACTGTTCTCGAAAACCCTCGGAAGACTTCTGCAAAGGGCTTGGTTTTCGATGGCTTTTTCTATCTTGGTACCGAATCGAGGGAGTCTATCATGGCGTCACTTCGTTACTTCAATGCCAATGGTACCGACTTCCCGCCTGTTGGAGTATATTTCTTATATGCAACGGTAAGCGCAAGCAGTAACAGACACACAAATCACTCATTCACCCTCATAAGGCCGCTCAAGTTGACCCTCGCTCTACTGTCGATCTCTTTCCAGACCCGAAGTGGCATGTTCAACGCAAACACGAAGATTATGCTTTGGTCGGGGATGTTTCAATTTGTGAGCTGCAAGTTTCAGTGACTACGAGTGCAGATTTACAACTTTTCTTCAGCTTCATCTTATCGGTACACCGGATGAAGTAGACTTTGATATGCACCAGCGGGCCTACGTCCATCTTGCCGGTGCAGCCATGAATCCAAATACCGACACTGCGACTTGGTCCATGGAAGCTGATCAGTACACCGCCGCTATCCGGGACATACAGAAGGAAGCTAAAGACAGTGGCAAAGTTCAACCGAGGTGCGTATTGATTGCTCAGGCACACTGTTTTTTTCCAGACACTTTCCTTTAGGTCTTTCTTTCCTGCCACATGCACCATTCCGGACTCTTCACGCTACACGTCGTCCACCAAAACCAAAAAACCAGTCCCCTTCAACAAACATTATGTTATGGTCGCAGGGTTTCTCACCGACATCACCAGCGTCCTTGATACAACCGACAGCAAGATCAAGGACCGCTTCTGCATTGAAGTCGGGAATGTTGCCTTCCTCGGGAGCCAGATTACACCTGCCACTGGAGGATCTGTCAAGAATAGCCTAAGTGTGTTACCATCGACTCTCTCGACTCTCATTCAACCTGGCTCACATCTCCGTCTAGCTTCGATGGCCACTCCGACACCCAAGCAAGGGTGGTCTTACAGTGCCGGTGGGAAGGGCAAGAAGCGCCTTCGTGACACCAGTCCGGAGCGGGCCCAGGCTGGATCCCCCTCGGGCGCTGGATCCTCCTCCCCTGCTCCTGGACCGTCCTCTTCGCCGTCTCCCTTCCAAGCTGTCTTCCCTAAGCACACTTGAAAGTACTTACAGTTGAATATTGTTACTTGCGTGCCGTGTTTTAAAAATTCTGACTTCAACAATCTTTTTTCAAAAATCTTACCTTACCTTTACCTATGAATTGCCGTATCTTGAATGTCATTACCGCACTTCATGTACAGTTTTCCTCATTCCTGAAGTTCGTGATCAATAGCGTGACAAGTCAAGATATTTTGTAGTTCAGTTCAGTTCTACTTCGCCCTTGATGCAGCACACACGGTACATCTTGAAATCAAGGCTGGAGTTCCCAGTCTTTTCGCACTAATTTCTCTAAGCATCCCTCTACCTGTGTGGACTTAAGGCAGAAGGCTCTTTTGGCCGCGAAGCGCGCGACAATGTGTGACCGTGTGTCATCAAACCGCATCGGCCGAAACTTTCTCCAATCACTTTATGTACGCTCATTCCGTTGCGAAGCACGGGTTCATGCTAGTTGATCTTCAATCTGAGGGGTTAGATGCTTAGATGCCGTGGAATCAACTTCTCCAGAGATCTGGGACCCAAACTCCTCCCTTAGTCTCTTCCCCTTGATCAACACACAGCTCATTTTTCCTCGACCCCCCGAAGCCGCTGAAACGACCCTCCGACGAATAGATTTCCTTTGTTTCATTTTCATTTTTCCTGGTTACTTATCGCTGCAACAGCTACATTCACATTTGTTCGTCATGTTCTCAAGTGGTAGGCATGATTATGGACAGTCGTGTGTTGTGACTCGGCGTGAAAAATGATGCTTATAATGCCAATCCCTTTCAAGATGCAACCTTTAAATTGTTGAAATGAGAGGAGAAATGAAGATGGATTCTTCTAGCTGTCATGAGTTTGGTCAAATATCGCCAACGCCTCGTCGCGACCGACTTCCCAGTACTCCTGCATGTAAAACTCGTCTTCCAAGTAACCCCCATCTTCGCTGACAGTAATGCAGGAGGCTGCATCATCCGAGTCAGAAGCATCGGATCCCTCGTCGTCCTCATCCGAATCCAAGACATACTCTGAACCATCAGACCCTCCGTCACTGTCACCCGAATCGGGGACGTAGTCGTCGCTGATGTCGTTCCGGATGAAGGCCCCGCCATTCACCGAAGTTGGGTTGGTGAACTCCAGAAAGTCTGCTACACGGCCTCCTGCACCGCTGTATGTCTTTTGGTGGATGTCTGGGGCAATGTTCATCGCGGGGTCAAGAATCCGACACTCCAACAGTGCGGGAAAATTGTCCAACGATAATTCCAGAGTGGAAAAAGGTGGATCTTGGCAAATGAATATGTCAATGAACCTGACCCTCGGATGTGTCCGAGATGAAAGAGAGTCAGCTACCAAGAGGTGCTCCAAAAGGGGACAAAAGTCCAACCATTCCTGAAGTACAATCGAGCGGATTTGGAGGGATGTTATAGTGGGCCCATATGTGCGGAGCAACGTGTCGATCACGCTGAAACCAAGATGAGGGGGGCTGGATAGCCACAACCGTCGCAGGTTGGGAGCTAGCCATTTGGAAGCCACCGATGTCGAAGTGATTGTCAGGCACAAATATTCCAGTCTGGGAAAATTGAGTAAAGGATGGCCTTCATAGGTGGCCGGGATGGTGAAGGTCAAAGATTCAAGGGTTTGAGAAAGGAGGACCAGGGAAGGAAGGATAGTCGAATATGGGATGCAGGGACTATACTCCAGAGATATGATGGAGGAACTTGTTGGTAGTGGGCAGATAAGTTCTGGGATCCAGAATGGCGGGGAAAATCCAACATGTGAAAGATTTGGGCAGAGCCCTAATATCTGCTTGGTCTCGTGTTCGAGCAGTTTCGAGTAACCGCGAGGGACAAAGCAATCGATGCCCACGTGCTTCACTAGGGCACCGAGCCCTTCTCGACCTTCGAGCGCGCGAGCGAATACCGGTAACTGCGTAATCCGACGCAAGATCACTCTCTCGTAGAGCAATTCAGTACCGGCGCGATTCCACGATTTGCAAACCGCTAGGATAGAGAGCTTCATGCGCAGATCCACTGAAGAGATATCCTGTGGATAGGGCGGCGTTGATTTCGCCCCGTCGAGCAACCATGACGGCGGTAGAGCGTTGCGAAAAATGGCGAGTAAAATTTCATTGGGCAAAGAAGCATAGTCGCTTCGACAATAGGTCTGGGGTTGCGAAACAGTGAGTTTTATCGCTGACTCATAAACGACTTACCCCGAGCCGCTGCAGAAGGACGCTATTCGTGTACTTGAGCTGAGAAATCTCCATCTTCAGTTTCTCCAGCTCAATTTTATCGAAATAAATATTCCGGGATTCGGCCTAGTTATACATCGAATCAGTCATCCACCGCAGATTTGCCCATGGTCTCACCACTGTTTCCTGGATAAAGTTGTACACATAGTCCGAAACACGGTGGGTCTGTGGATCCTCCGCAAGTTTTTCCTCGAATTCAATGAGGCTCGGCAGCCCAATCATTGTGAAAGCGAATAGGCTTCGCGAGGACCAAACGTGCGTACTGGTCAGCGTCACACACGGCGCTGGGTCACAGACTGGTGAGTGGTATGCCGTCGCTCTGTCCTATCTTTTTCTCGTTTCCTCTGGAGGAGATTGGCTTGCGCATGGGAGAGCCCAGACGCGAGGAGGAGAGGAGCCCAACGAAGAGGAGGAGGAAGGTGGACAGGAGGGTGGATTGGGGGCGTGGACGGGAGCCGCTGCGCGAGAGCGACATTACCCGCTCGGGGGCTTCACTCCGCTGCTCGAGGCTGCGTGTGGGCAGCGTCATGCAGCGCTTGTCTGTAGCGCGGGTCGCGACCATGCGAGACATTACCCGCTCTCGCGGGTGCCCACCTTACTTCAGATGACTTTCGCTGCCGGCTCATCTCTCTTCGCCTTCCTCCCTTTCTTTCTTATCCGTCTTCAAGGGTGTTATGAGCTACTACCACCCCGTCGTCGTCGAGTTTATCTCGCAGCCAAGGCCCTGATACCGATGTTGGGCATCGTGAATGGGACCCGGGAGTGCGTGTCTTCTCTGGCGCGCGATAGCAATACTTACCTGCTCGTTATAGCCTACTTCCTCGGCATCGGACGCGACGTCCTCACCTCCTTGTGCGCCGCTCTCCCCCTCTATTGCTTCCTTCTGCTGCAGCACTGCACTCGACGATGCAGCTATCTCCAAGCACAACATGACGCACGACATCACGAGCTACGGCGCGGGCAACGGGTCCTTCGTTAGCATCCACAACGGCTTCCAGGGCACCGCGTCGTGGGCGGGCTTCTTCCCCAGCTCGGACCACATCGTCCTCGACACGCACCCGTGCTTTGTGTATGACGGCGCGGCGAACGACTCGCCGATCGCGATGAGCACGGAGACGACGATTCGGATTCGGACTCAGATTCAGAACTCGACCTGGAGTCTGACGACTCGCAATACATCTCCATCTTCTCCGACAGCCCCTTCTATACTGCTCATCCTCCTGTGGTGTTTCAAACCACGTTCGACGTCCCCCCGTCCCTTTCCCATCCAAGCCGCTTCTCGACGACGCCAACTACTCCGAGGCCTCGGTCGCACGGTCCCGCGCCGAAACCGAACGCGTCCTTCTATCAGAGGTCAAAAAGATCTCTTTCTCGTCGACAAGGGATGCTTGAGGAGCATGGTCTACGCCCATCGACGCGTTCATGAATGTCTGCTTATCCCGCCTGCGATCCACTACATCCATCCCCTCCCCCAGCAGCTCCAGCAAGTCTGGTGGCGCCTCCGTGAGTGCTCCTTCCCCTCTCCATCCTCCTTTCCTTATCTCCGTGTCCCTGACCCTTTCCTTCAGGCGCCTTTCCCGAAATACTATTTGGCGTCGTTCCTCGATCTTGATCGATGCGATGCGAGTTCCCTGGACCCTTCCCTGCGCGCCCTTTTTTGCAAGCGCGCGCTATCGGCTCGTCGTCCGCAGGCGAGCCCTGCGGCGGCGCCTGGAATTATCCTGTTCCTTTAATTTATTATAGTGGCCTACAACATCATACCCTCTTTTTAACATACACGGGTAGATTCCCCGGATAATATATACTATTTTACCTCCAAGCTAGTAATTGCATTACTCGGGTCTCAAGGCCTAAGGCCTGAGGAGCGACCAGCTTGAGAATCTACCTACCCCGCTCGAGCCTCGCTTCGTTTTCCGGGGCTCATTCTACTTCAGGCAATGCTCGAGGGCTGACCTCCGTTATCTCGCTCTCGTACCCGTACTGGGTGCCGGGCGTGTCCGGCGTGCTGTCGCCCGGGCCCAAGCCCAAGTCGCGCAACGGTGGTACCCCGAGCTTGCGCACGCAGCTGCTGCAGCGGCTGCGGCCGCCCGTGCGCCGCATCGCGTCGGACACGTACAAGTTCCAGACGCTCACGTTGAAGGGCGGCTGTTCAGCTTGCACTTCCACTCCGGCTGGGACGCCGAGCAGAGCGGCCTTGAGCAATGCCACCGCCAAGCCGAGCCCGTCCCAGGTAGTCGAGACCACCCGGACGCGGCCGCCGACTGTACTGAGCGAGAACTGAAAGAATGAACGCTCCAACATCCCCGACACCACGCTCCCGCCTTCCCGCTCCTCGCCAAGTGATACACGAAAGCGCCTAAACTCTTCCCCGCGGCGACATTGACGAAAAAAAAGAGCGCAAGAACAGCAACCGATCGCGAGAGGAAGAAATCCGAAACCAGAAAAATCATCCACTCACTCTTCGGCGGCAAAATGCTCCCCCCATAATCCCCCCACCCTATCTCAGCCACCACCTCCCCAAACTCTTCCTGTCCGTCCTTCACAGTCCGTGTCGTCATCGTCGTCGGCGTCGGCGAGTGGCTCCTCCGCACCGTCCCCGTGTCTCCGATGGGAAAGGTGTTAGGATCGACCTTGCTGAGGTCGAACTTCGACGCGCCGTTCCCGTTCCGGTTCGCCAGAACAGGCGCGCTCCCGCTCCTGCTCTCACTCCGACTCAGCCCGCTCCCACTCCCGTTGGCGCCGCTGCTCCCGTTGGCACCAGCGCCCCGCGCGGGACTCTTCCCCCTCCCCGTGCTCCCATTCTCATTCCACCCCGCGAACCCCGCCCGCTCCCCGCCCGGCGAATATGGCGCTGCGCCCGCGCTAGGCGAATACGAATACGCCGACGGCGCATACGAGGACGACGCCCCCGTCCCCGAATACCCGTCGCCCGCGCCTTTCGGCTTCCCCGTGATGCTGCCGAGCGAGAACGGCCCGCTGATCGTCGGCGGCGGGGGCGAGCCGCTCGCCATGCTCGTCGCGTAGCTCGAACTAGCCGCCCCATACCCACCACTTGTGCTCGTATACCCGCTTGACATCGAGTTGGAGTGTGCAGGCGCGCGCCTGCCCCCGAGCCCGGGGTCGAGCGCAGCGAGCACGTTGCTCACATGCGCCGCCTTCCCGCTGCTCGTCGAGCTGGTGTTGGTGTGCACGCTCGCCCCGCTCGAGTCGCGATTGTTCCGGCTCGTGCTGTAATCGCGCGTGTTGCCGCCGCCACTATTGCTGCTGTCCCTGTACGAGTATTCCCCGCGCTGGTTATAATCTCGATCCCGCGAATTCCGCTCATAATGCGGCGACGGCGGGCCCCCATTCGCATACGCCAGACTCGACGGCGAGGACGACTCCCCGCCGATCGCGTACCCCAGCGCGGTGTTCGTGTGCGTATTAATCGGCGCCGGCTCGCTATACGCCCTTGCTACCGCCTCTGCGGGTGTCAGCTGCGCCGCCGCAGGACCCAGTGTGGACGACCCGCGCAACGGGCGATAAATCCGCAGCCCCGCCACCCCGTTGTCCACATCTCCCCACCGTGCGCGCCATACCCCCACCGTCTCCTCCCCGCCCCCGTTCCGCTCCCCCTCCACCCGCAGCATATCCCACAGCCCTGCCCACGCGTCCCTCGCCTCCCCGAAGAACCCCGCCTGTAGGCCCGCGAGCCTCCGCACTAGCGCGCTGAGGCCGCGGTGCAGCAGGGCGAGGTACGCAGGGAGCTCCGCGGCGAGCTGCGTGCGCAGCGCGAGGTAGTGCGCGGATGCGGAAAGCAAAGCGGGCGGGGGGCGGTTCTTCGCGGACAAAGGCATGGTGAGGAGGTGGTGGTGCAGCGGCGCGTGCTCCGCCATGCTCGCGAGGAGCTGGCGCGGTTGGGCCGCGCTCGCGAGGAGGCGCGCCAGCGGGGCCAGCAAGTCCGCTGCGATCGCAGGCAGGAGACCCGAGGAGAGGGGGAGGATGCTGTCCGTGAGCGTCGCGAGGAAGGTGTCGAACGCCTCGGAGCGCACGGCAGAGGAGAGACCGATGGCGGCGGAGAAGGAGTTGGCCCAGGCGAGGAGCGCGAGTGCGGCGGCGTCGGCGGCGCGGGCCCATTCCTGGGCAGTGCGCGCGAGCTGCTGGGCGAAGACGTCGATGCGGGCGAGCTCGGCAGCCATGCGGTCTACGCGCGCGGCGTCGGAGTTGGGGTCGCCGACGGGGGGCGCGGAAGGACTTGATGCGCAGGAGGGTTGGGGGCTTTTTTGGCGCGGTGAGGACCTCCTTGACGACCTCTGCGCGGCGGCGGCCCTCGTTCACCTGGCGCGCGACTTCCTCCATGGTGGTGCGTGCGTTCACAAGATGCGGGCGGTCGGGGTGTGTTAAAGCCGTAGCATCGATAATAGCTGTAAGTAGTAAAGAGTACTTCAGTAATCTTTGCACTGGCTTGATGAGCAGCGACTGCAAGTCCCAGGCGTGCGAAAGCGACACGGCGAGGTCGCGTGTTTTTTGGTGGTACGCGGTGAGCTCGGGGGTCTGTGGCAGGGCGGTGAGGTGGGCGAGCGCGGACGGGTGGCGGGTGATGTACTGCTTGTACGGCCCTTCCAGCTCGGGCGCGTACCGTAGGAACAGCTCGCCGATGTGGTCGTCCGTGGCGTCTGGGTCCTCGAGGGCGCTCCCGATAGTACGTTCTAGGGCCTCACAGAAGACATCGGATAATTCCGCCAGCTCGCCGATGTTGCCAAAAACGATCTTGACGTCGTCTGCAGTCATGGGGCCGTCGGCTGCAGGCAGTTAGCGGGAGGAATTCACAGTAGCAGCAGGCGCACCGAGGGGGATGTGCACCTCGAGGATGAGCGTCAAATCGGAGGCATAGGCGCGCTCGCTGGACATGAGTTCGTGGAGGGCATGCTGGCGCTTGGACAGCGTGCTCGGGGACGTCGGCGCTGGCTGCGGTGGTGGGCGCAGCGGCGAGCGCGGGGGCGGGGCTGGAGGCGGGGCTTCCATGAGGCAAGAGGTAACCCCGATCTCACGCACTTTTGCGACGGATTTGACTGGCGGACAGGACATAATCTGCCACGACGTAGCTTCAAGTTTTTCTTACTAGTATTATTTATTTAACTGCCAAGGATAAATACAGCGCTAGTAGCTGCTAGTCGTGCAAAGAGCGGGGGCGGGATCGGTATACATAATTGAATTTTGTGATCCGTACTGTGGTGGGAATCCTCCAGCACTTAATCCTAAATTCACGCGAGATCACCAGATAAGCCCAGCAGGCTCGCGAAGCACATGTAGAACTAAACGCTATTGACCCACATCAGGAAATTGGCGCATTTCGGGTTTGCGCGGGCCGTGCTTGCCATCGGCAACCATCTGATGCATCTTGAATCAGCACTGACCAGCGCTCACCAGCGGTCCACCAGATTCTAAGACGTTGGTGAGTTCTAGTGAGCTTCTCCCCAGATTTTAAGATCATGCTGGTTCATGGCCATTATTGTACAATATTGTCTCGAGCTGTTTTAGGCCGTTGATGATCTCATCAGGTTGTTGCCAGTGTACTACCCTTCTCGTTTTCATACCCTTGAAAGGCATTGTAGTTATCAAGCACTCAAATATCGAAGTCCACTGCTGTCCCCGCCGACCCCCGTATATCCAGCCCGGTCTTGAATTCAGAATATTTATGGGCCGCCATCAGCGAGTATTGTACCGATTCGATCTCAGGCTGTTTCAGAAGTGTGAGTTCGCAATAAGCCAGTGAGCTGAATAGAATAAGCAGGAGAACGCGCGTGAACGCGCGTGCTGCGTAGAGCAAGCGAGTCGCGAAAACACCAAGTCCGGCCATCAGCACGTGCATGGTCCGTGCATGCGTTGCCATCTTGTTGATCATTTGATCCAGGTCGCCACTTGCTCTTAACCACCATCCCTTCCCTTTTCCTCCCCCCTCTCGCCCGCTCCTTGATCTTTTCGAAAGCCAGCCTCATCTCAAGGCCGGCCACAAACGCCGTCACTCCCTCAAGTCCTGCTCTTCAAGTCGTCAGCCACTCAAGTCCTCAAGTTCCCGCTCTTGGGCCCTCTCAAGCACTCACAAATCCCCTCAAGCCGAATATGTCCTGCTTCAAGCTCCATCAACCGCCTTAAATCCTCTCGAGCTGTACCCAAGACGAAGGTCGTTTGCGAGTCCCAAGAACCAAGACCCGGCTTCCTCGTTCACACGCCGTTTCGCGCGCGGGTACCACCCGCTCCCTATCCCTCTATCCTCTTGAGTACCGCTACCCTCTCCTCACGCTCCATTGGAGCTTCGCCTCTGCCGTTCACTGATGCATCCCTCAAACCTGCCCTGCCGTACATATGATCTGCCGCCGTCCGCGCCTCTTTTTCCTTCCTCCTTCGACTCGCGCTGTGCCTGTGCGCGCTTCCAAACGTCTCGTCTTCGCAGTGTCGTATGTAACTTGTTACCTCTATGTAGCATGAATTATCTATTACACTTTCTTTTCTATTGTGTGCCCCATAATATGTGCCCAATGATATGCGCAAATGCCAATGGCAATCCTTCACCAGCCTGGTCAGATAGCCACCAGATGCAGTTTCGCTGCAAGCTGGTACCGAGCTGGTGAGATCGTTCCGAAATGGTCGATTGCAACCGAGCAGATGAGGGCTGGTCGCAGCCGCCCAGCCGACCCCACCCGATGGGATCAGATCATCCGGCTGGTGCCGCTCATCAGCGCTGGCCAGTACTGATCAGCTTTGCGCAAATTTCCTGATGCAGCAATTTCCGGGTCATGTGATACCTCTGATCAAACGGGAACAGGGCTTCGCACCGGCTAACTTCGCCTAATTTCCTTGGCTTCTCTTTCGCATTGTCTGCCTCAGAAGTGTGTACGCATCTGAGTCACTGTACTTTGGCTGTTCCAGTAGTGGCACAACTTTTACAAGTCAACATATCCCATATGCATTGTGTTAGCTGGTCGTCGAGGCGCAACTTGGTCCCTGCACGAGCCCACGTTGTCTCTCTTGGTATGCGCCGCACTATCCTGCATAATATCATCCAGTATCATCCCATCATGTCTGCAACATCACAACCAAAAAAATAATCTCCGCCGCCTCGCGGAACTTGAGCCATTCCCGTCTCTTGTCCTCCTCATGCTCTTCAAGTCCTTCCTCTGGATTCCGGGCGGCGGCGGCAGGGCATTGGTGGCAGACATAGAGCGCAGGATGATGTGAGAGGAAGACAGAAGCTTGTTGCCACCATAATACACGTACAATGAACTCTCAAAGCTGGCCAAAGCGTCGTCGCATCGAAAAACGCGATCACATTAAGCGAGATTCCCGACAGCCGAGCGCATGTGACCCGGAAATTGCTGGGTCATTAGCATCTCCTCACATGTAGACATCCTATATCCGCATGCACCGCGTACTTAGGGGGCGGCAGTTGGCCTGAGGCGCGCAAGCCTCCGTCAATGGCATGCGCGGGCCGGGAACTCAAAGCGTATGTAGGAGGTTCGTGGCGCACTGGCCGCAGGTGGATCGGGCCGACAGCAGTCATGGGGTGGTTGCCGTGGAGAGCTCCCCGTGTTCGTCGCTCGCTCTGGCACAGACGCAAACAGGTACTGCATCCAGAGAACTCAGGGCTGAGGCGGGTACTGGCAAGCGACGATGGTGGTATGCGCGCACGGGCGCAGCACGAGTAGACACAGCAGGCCTGAGCTACTGCCGCCGCAGCTTTGCGTACTAGTCCAAGGTATCATATTTTTGGTGACCCTCGGAGCCGGCAGAAGCAGATTTGAGGGCAAAAATAGTGAGGTCTTCTCGGTATATATAGAGCCAGCAGGATCCCAGCAAGAACTCGGAGCGTCGCAGACGGACGGTGGTGGTGAACGACGAGCAGTTGAATGTACAATAGAGAGTTTGTGATAGCCACCTGGAGCGACCCAGGTGGCTTCGGAGGCATGTGGAGCCGGGTGGCTCTGACGTCAGGTGGCTTTTTGGGGTCGCTTGTCAAATGACGTCAGCCCTGTTCTCACTTCGAATTTACATCCTTCTCGTCCAATATATCAACTACGCCTCGCCAGATGACCATTCAAACACGATCTAAAGCCAACAAAACACCGAACAAGGCACCGGGAACCCCGGAAAATCGGCATACACCATCTCCGGGCCCCGAGGATGATACTGAAGAACACGACTCCGACTACGACGAGGATAAGGAAGCCGGTGGCAAGAGTGGTGTGGAGAAGGATAGCGAGGAGGAGGAGATGGATATAGAGTGGCCTGCGACTGATGGCGAGCAATCCGGTGAGCTCTCTTTGGACTTGAGGGCAGCGTGAGACAGACAACTGATGATCACAGACCACACGCGCTCCCAGAACGCGCAGAACGCGAGTTCCCAGCGATGGCAGCCATGGCAAGACCGCATTCTCGTTACCCAGATCGATGCGGATCGGCCCTTTCTCCACCGTAAGACTGTGGAGCGTAAAGCCGCTTGGAACGCGACTGCCAATACTGTCAACGCCTCGATTGCAAAATCAGTCAAGAATACAGTCGCATCGCGTACCGGAGAGGCCTGTCGGGTCCGATTCAATCTTCTGATGAAGAAATTCAAGGTGCGTTGTCGTAATTAAT
Organism: Mycena olivaceomarginata; assembly: GCA_029378375.1. Taxonomy (NCBI): domain Eukaryota; kingdom Fungi; phylum Basidiomycota; class Agaricomycetes; order Agaricales; family Mycenaceae; genus Mycena; species Mycena olivaceomarginata. The sequence continues at coordinate 153,792 of JARKIC010000561.1, read as the reverse complement.
TTGATCTTCATTATGTATGCATACGCAAGCTGTAGAGCGATGAAGCACGTTCCCTGCAGAAGACCGGGACTGATGAGGAGGTTGACGAGTTCATTCAGGTGTGTACATTTCGTTTACTGTCTACTTGTCCAAAAATTTGAATAGATATTGGGGGACCTCTGTGCGCTCGCCGATGCGGAAAACGTCACTGCTGCACACAAGACCAAATACAAGGCCGACTTACAGAACACCTCTGGCCTGCAGCTACGCGACGCGGCAATGAACAGTCTCGTCAAGCGTGAGACTCTCATTGATGTTGCTTCGTTAGACGACGCCTCTGTGCGGGAACGCCAAGGCCAGCGAACGAGAAAGTTAGTGAACAGAAGATGCTTTATTACGGGATACTGATCATCTTATCTCAGGCGCAAACAGCCCGATGACAAAGAGAATCTTTCGCAGAGCGCTAATGCCGTCAACAAGCGCCGGAAGAAGGCTCGAATGGGCTTGGAAGATATTCTCAACACCCGCCTTGAAGCCGATCGAGCGGCACTGGAATTTTCACGCAAACAGGACCAAGACCGCCACAAAGAAACAAATGACAGTCTTGAATGCGGTCGTAGACAGTCTTCATGGTCTGCGCGACGAGCAGGAGCGCACTAACCAGATGCTTCGCCAGCAGGAGCTTGACCGGCGAGAGCAAGAGATTCGTCGTCGCGAGAAGGAATTGAACATTACAGAATAGGTGCGTTAATCGTTATCAGGTACATCTATCTCCTCCCATGGCGCCTCCTTACCCCATGCATCTAGCTCTTCGTCTGCAATTTCCTCCCCGCGGAAGTATTCTGCTAACGTTGGTGGCGCGCAGTTGAAATATTGGGGGGTTTGCGGGTGGTGGAGGATTGTGTGGGCGTTAGTAAGTAGAATGGCAACCAAGTAGAATTGTCCAATTGGCGAAAGAAGGATTTTTTGGTTATCTGCGAAATTCAGAAACTTGAACATGCTGTTCACCTCTTTGAACATCCATTCAACCGGCTCGCGAATCTTGCTCATCGCCTCGTTGAATGCCCGCTGTCCATCTGTGAGTTGAGCACCTTTGTAAGGTGCAATGATGTGTCCTGCTGTCGTATATCCCGCATCGCCGTACACAAAATACTGTGGTTTGCGGTTTGGTCCCCAGAAGTGGGCCGCTAGAATATCCTCCAGCCCACTTTCTCTGAGCACGGTGATGTCGTGTCGGCGGCCCTCAACGGGACCGAAGACGTGGATGATTATCCCATCGGGGGAAACGAGTAGATGATACTTTAGACAATGCATTCGCTTCCAGCCATTGAAGAGAATGCGCTGATTCCGGCTGGGCCGGGCATTCTTCTTTAGTGTCCCATCAATGATAGCTGCAATACAGCTCATAGGGCAGCCTTTTGCCACAAAAGCCCGTGAAAACCGTGCCAAGGCATCAGGTTGTAAGACGGCTATGGTCGAATCGGAGGAGATGCTTCCATCGTTGCCACAGAAGGGCGGAGGTGCAGCGAGTGATGCGTGACGTGCGGCTGGCCTCCCAGCCAAACTGCATCTCCAGTTCAACAAGGTGATTGGGATAGGCAAGACGACGAAGGAGCATGCAAAGGGCGGTGACTCTGTCTTCCTTGATGCCACTTTGTGGACATTCGACAACGTCAGGGAGGTCCAATGCTTCCACAAGAGTCGAAACCTCTGTACGGGTAAATCTAAAATACCAGAATCAGGGTTTACAGCCTACTGGTGGCCTGAACTGACGCACCGAAACTGCTGTAACCATGTATCATCACTAAGAGTGTCGAGGTTTACACGTGCAGGTGGTCCACCGGGCAATAAGTCATCGAGATCTTCCCATTCATCCAAGATGAGTTTGAACAAACTCATAAATCGAATCCGAGACTCAAGCAAAGCTGTCTCCATGGTCGGCAGAGGTAGGATACATCGAATTCTCACAGTCATATACATGTGGTTACAATGAGGCAAGCCACCTGAAAAAGCCACCTAAAACCGGAGCCACCCGGGATCACATGCCTCGAAAGCCACCCGGGTGGATCCGCACAAACTCTCTAATTGGCAAGGTTCATCACCAAAAGCGGGAGAAACATGTATTGTCTTGTAAAGCCTTGCAAAGGTCCACATTCGGCGAATTCTTCGTAAAGTCACACTGGGGGCAAAGACCAAGGCACCTGAAAACCAGGTGCGTTACATGCATGTAGCTGGCGACTGGGATCAGTGAAGAACAAAGGTGTCAATCACCTCTTTGGCACCTTTGTTTTGGGCTTTGAATCTGCCCCAGAAACAAAGGTGCCATAAAGATGATTGAGACCTTTGTTCCATGTGTCGACCACATGTGGAACACATGCGTGTAACGCACTCGGGTTCCACATGCGTCGGTCTTTGCCTGCAGTGTCACATCTAGTTTTTGGCCGGTCGAAGGCCTATATATACTAACTATTTTTCTGCAAAGACGCCGAAAACTATCGCAAACCTCAATCTACCTTTTCAATTGTCACGGTTGACTTCCACCATCATCTCCAGGTTCATCCTTCCTTTGCACCCACACCCACAATGCCAGCCCCCGTCTCGAAACTCTGTCTGTCCTCAGACGGGACCCCCGATATACGCTGAAGCCTCAGGGAACCCCGCAAACCCCAGCGTAGTCTTCGCCCACGGATTCGCGCTCAGCGGAATCGTCTTCAACAAACTGTTCTCCGATCCACGGATGCTCGAAAAATTGTACCTCGTAAGTACCAGCCAAATCTGAAATACGATTCACTCAATAGGTCTCAGGTAAGATACGATGTGCGCGGCCACGGGCGAAGCGGGAAGCCGAACTCCGCAGAAGGGTATGCATCCTCGTTGTATGCAGCGGATTTTGCTGCTGTCGCGGCGGAATTCTCTTTGCATATGCCTGTGCTTGTTGGATGGTAAGCCATAGTTGCTCATTCTGTGCGACTTGGCTCACAATGATTGCCTAGGAGCGCGGGTGGTATGTACCTTCCATGTTGATGTTCCTCGCAACATGCCCGTTAACCCGGAGTCACATATAGCCCCGATTATCAGTGACATCTGCTCACACATCTCGCCGGTGCCTCCCATCGGTGCAATCGCGCTAGGCGGCGCCCTTTGCGTCGCCACAGCAGGTAAAACCCTCAAACCAAAGCTCCTGGAGCTCCTACGCAAGTTCGTCTCCCCGATGTAGTGACTGCGCTCGAAACGCACGTGGAATTCATAAACGCGTGCTTCGCCGACCTAGAGAACATGCCCTTTGCAGATAAAGCTGCCTGGATCGGATCCACGGTGCTGCAGCCCCCGTCCGTCACAACAGCCATCAGCGCGGGCCACAAACCCGACCAGACTGAGCTCGTGGTGCTCGGGGCACAGGGGTTCCCCGCTATGATCCTGTACGGGACCGAAGACCAGATTCAGGATGGGGCTGTGGCTGCAGCAGAAGCGCGGCCGTACTTCACGGACTTGGAGGTTGCGGCGATCGAGGGCGGGAGCCATTCGGTGTTTTATGACAGTCTGGACGAAACGGTGGGCCATATCCTTGTGTTCTGTCTGCGTGTCAATGGTCAGGTATGTCTTTGCCACTGTTGCCGAATTCATGGTTCATTGTTAAAAGGGTCGCCCAACAAGTTGAACCATCGACAAAAGAATTCTGAATTTGAACCTTGTATCTGATCTGGAAATGAGAAACATTTTTTCCTGCGCGTGCTTGTTGGCCGTTCTCGCAAATAATTGTCGGAAAAATCCTGGATAGCGCATAACGGAATGCAAACCGTTGTAAACTGTTGTGAGGTCAGATTCCATTCCTTACATTGTAACGGACATGTCTAAACCATTTGAGGATTACAACCCACTGAATACCATTTCATAATTGTAACCGTAAGAGGGCCATATGTAGTTGTGACTACCCGTCTTGAGCCATAATCCATTACAGCCGGGCACACAATAAGAGTGAAAAAATATATATATTGCAGTTACGCTACTTAAACCATAGCTAGGTTACATTTCAACTCCTGTATCATCATCACTGTCGACATGTATGCCCACTCCTGCTTCCACTGCTGTGGTGACACTTAGCATTTGGTGCGGGTGGCGTTTGCGACGGCAGCATTGGAGACTGCTGCTGCTCGTTTGTCGGCGGTGGGGTGTGGCGGAATTCTGGGCTCGAAGCAGTGACCTCAAGGGATGGTGAGCGACAGGGAGATTGAAGGGGTGTGAAGATACCTTTAATAGAAGGGAGTTCTGAAATATGTGGTCGAGGTTGCAGATGCCGTCATCCACATCATACAAAATCTCTGCCGTCAGTGGCTTGTAGTACCAGTCACCTGTGTCCGTGTTCTCAGAATATCCGACGAGGTCTGTGAAAGCTTCCTTGCAGCCCGCGGAGGTGGCAAAGGGCTTACCTGCACTCACCATCCATGCCGTCCATAAACTCAAAAGCATATATCAACGCTGGCGGGTACACAGAAAAGAAACACTTACTGAGCCAACAATCATAGGGTTCTTACGCAGAGGCTGCACATCGCTCGGAAGCACGAGTCGGACTTGTAGGCCGTTCGGGGGAACCCGGGGTGTGTGAGCGATTGTGCCGGGCCATTGTTGGTGGTAGCTAGAGTCAGGTAGAGTGTCGTTGAGTGGATTGGTGGTGGTGGTGGGAGAGAAGAGGGATTTGTTTACTTCGTGCTGAGCCATGGCTCCACAGTGCCCACAAACTCACGTCATAAATGTTGAAGCTCTCACAGGCGGCCTGTGACAGGCCCCACATTCGCTCCACAAAGACCTGTGTGCGACATCTGACTGGTACTTGTAGTTACTGAAGGTTGTGGAAAGAGAGGGATTGGCTCGGGGCCCAAATGGCACAGGGTGGCGTGCCTTGAGACGGTGTGAGGGTGAGAGTTGAAGAAGAGCAAAGAAATTGAAGCTGTCAAGCGAGAAAGCAATGCAGTTTACGTTGATCCACCATCACACGCCCGGCAGCTCTCTTTCTGAGTCCTTCGCCCCACCACTATGCAAAGCAAAGAGATGCACACACTGCAAACCCACTGTCCCCAAAGATCCTGAGGAGTGCCCAATCTGCAGCCAAGAAGAGTTCACCAAAGGCTTGGCTTATAAAGCCACCTTAAACCGTTGTAAACCACCATACAGATTCCACGACCTTATAACTGCACATATATATTTAGATGGGTCATACCAACTTACAATCCAATATAATTCACGCCGCAGATACAATATATACTGTTGCAAGGTCTTATTCAGTATAAATCTGTTGCAAGCATCGGGCCGTTTTTTCCGACATACGCACTCGGGAGAACGTTGTTGGCAGTTGAAGAATTTATTTTTCACGATCTGACGTGGAATCAGCTTCTCCAGGGATCTGGGACCTAAACTCCTCCCTAGTCTCTTCACTTTGATCAACACACAGCTTGACCCCTTTGAAGCCGCTGGAACGACCCTCCGACAAGTAGATTTTTCATTTTCTGGTCACTTTTCGCTACACTCACATTCGTTCGTCATGTTCTCGAGTAGTAGGCATGATTATGGACAGTCGTGTGTTGTGACTTGGCGTGAAAAATGATGCTTATAATGCTAATCCCTTTCAAGATGCAACCTTTAAATTGTTGAAATGAGAGGAGAAACGAAAATGGATTCTACTAGCTGTCACGAGTTCAGTCAAATATCGCCAACACCTCATCGCAACCGACTTCCCAGTACTCCTGCATGTAAAACTCGTCTTCCAAGTAACCCCCATCTTCGCTGACGGTAATGCAGGAGGCTGCATCATCCGAGTCGGAAGCATCGGATCCCTTATCGTCCTCATCCGAATCCAAGACATACTCTGAACCGTGGGACCCTCTGTCGCTGTCGTCTGAATCGGGGATGTAGTCGTCGCTGATGTCGTTCCGGATGAAGGCCCTGCCATTCACCGAAGTGGGGTCGGTGAACTCCAGAAAGTCTGCTACACAGCCTCCTGCACTGCCATATGTCTTCTGGCGGATGTCTGGGGCAATGCTCATCGCGGGGTCAAGAATCCGACACTCCAATAGTGTGGGAAAATTGTCCAACAATAATTCCAGAGTGGGAAAAGGGGGATCTTGGCAAGGGAATATGTCAATGAACCTGACCCTCGGATGTGTCCAAGATTCAAGAAAGCCGGCTACTGAGATATGCTCCAAAAGGGGACAAAGGTCCAACCATTCCTGACAAAACACGCGCAAGTGGAGGGATGTTATAGTGGGCCCGTATATACGGAGTAACTTCTCGCTCTCTGTGAAATTGATACAAGGGTAACCGGATAGCCACAACCGTCGCAGGTTGGGAGCTAGCCATTCGGAAGCCACCAATGTCAAAGTGATTGTCAGACACAAAATTGAGTAAAGGATGGCCTTCATAGGTGGCCGGGACAGTGAAGGTCAAAGATTCAAGGGTTTGAGAAAGGAGGACCAGGGAAGGAAGGATAGTAGAATATAGCATGCAGGGACTATACTCCAGAGATATGATGGAAGAACTTGTTGGCAGTGGGCAGGCAAGTTCCGGAATCCAGAATGGCGGGGAAAATCCAACATGTGAAAGATTTGGGAAGAGCCCTAATATCTGCTTGGTCTCGTGTTCGTGCAGTTTCGAGTAACCGCGAGGTACAAAGCAATCGATGCCCACGTGCTTCACTAGGGCACCGAGCCCTTCTTGACCTTCGAGCGTGCGAGCGAATACTGGTAATTGTGTAATCTGATGCAAGATCACTCGCTCGTAGAGCAATTCAGTACCGGCGCGATTCCACGATTTGCAAACCGCTAGGATAGAGTAGCTGCTGACCACCCCAGGTACTCCTTATGGGAGGCGCTGGGGAACTTGTCAACCTGAAGACATGTGTCCTCCCTGAAGTATCCTCGGAAACTGCCAATTGTGACAGAAAAATTGCTCACCAGTGCGTGTAAATGCCGGGGACGCGACCAGAAGTAACAACATAGAAAGTGTAGGTTTCGGAGCCCTGGGTATCTTTGAAACCCCTCCGTGGATAGAAGCTTGGCTCCTCAGCGAGATTGAGGTGTGCAAACACAGTATCAATGCTGGTGTCGACCATAACACAGGGGGTGATGAAGGTCAGAAGAGAGAGGAGGGACAGCCACCTGATTGCACAATGTAACCGGATTAGGAAAGGGCAGGCGACTGCTAAGTACTCAAAATCTTGGAACGGACATGTACTCACTCTGGGGCGGAGTAAGTCTCCATTTATCATTATATATTTAATATGATCTTCATTGAGCATGCAATCTGCCCAATACCGATTTTTTCCACGAAGATTTTTCTCAATTGGTTCCTGCCACTGGCATGGAGCTTTCGTGCCAGGTATGAAGATATGGAGGCCATAATTGAGCTTCCCAAGGTGCAAGTAACGTCAGTGAATTATAAAGAACAAAAAAATTGCATACTCCATGTCCAGTAAGTGCATTTACCAAATGGTGCTTTCAAGTTGAATCCCATATTATGAGCCAGTCAATGTAGTTATAAGTGTGTCGTTTGGATAATGGGACTAGGTAGATACACACTTGAATAATCGTGCATTCTTGGAGCATTTGGAATGGGTTGAATTTTGCGACCTGTAATATTGGCCCATCAGTACGGGCGCTTGCCCCTCGAAACCTACAGTCACGGCGAAAAATGATGTCCAATCCCGATACGGTAACCGCATAATGTATGGCGTAGCTACTGTCAATCCCTTTGTTTACGATGTTCTACCATGCCCCCAACGCGTTCACCTACCTCTGCGCGAGCTAAACACGTCGTGACTGCATGTACCCCAACCAAACGAGCAGTTGTGGTCACTCTTCGAGACCAATTTGACTATTCTTTCAAAGACATGACCAAAATCTTGCCTTTTAAACACACCTCCCTTCACCCAAAGACATTGAAGCGGAACTACGAGCAGATTAAAGATCACGATGGCGACCTCTATTTCAACAACCGCAAGGGCCGTGTGGGCCGTCGAAAGAAAATCTCGGATGAGGACTTGGAAGAAGCAATCCGCCGGATCGACGCCGGGGAATTGATTGACGGGGAGGATGTTCGACGCGAAATGTTACCTGATGTCCCATCATGTACGGTGCGCAATACTGCTGACACCATTCTGCTCCCTATTAACGTGTCATTCCAGGTCCGAGATACACTATCCCGTGCCGGTTTGGATGGACATGTCCAGTGTGTCAAGCCCAACCTGCAGCCTCAGCACATCGAGCAGCGCAAGCAGATGTACAACAAGTTTCAGCAGTGGACAGACCCCGCAGTTTTCGCGGCGGGAGTCTTCATCAACTCAGATGAATCGAAAATCGAGCTCAAAACCGGGACTGGCCGCCATTGGTGCCACCGACGTCGCGGAGAGCGCGTCCTCACCATGGAAACTGTCCAGCCTCGTGAGGCCCATGGGGTTAGAGGGATAAAGATCAATGTTTGGGGCGCTATCCACCCCAAGGGTGTCAGCGAGCTGGTGCGGGTTGATGGGAAGCTGACTGCTGTGCAGTATGTCGATATCCTCAGTTGGGGATTGGTCCCGCTGTATGACCACTACGAAAATCGGGCACACACCTTCTTGTACTTCCAACAAGACAATGATCCCAAGCACACATCGCGACTCGCAAAGGCCTGGCTTCGTGATCAAGGCATCGCTGTGTTCCCATGGCCTGCCAAGTCTCCGGACCTGTCTCCGATCGAGAATGCCTGGGCACAGCTCAAGCGAGAAATTCGCATGCATCCACGCTATGCTGATGTCCAGTCTGTGGAAGCGCTCTTCCAATTGGCGCAGGAGATCTGGTCGTCGCCGGAATTCGAGGCATATGCAATCAATTGTTACAATTCTTTTCCCCGTCGTTTGGAGGCACTGAAGGAAAATAATTTTATTTGGGTCGACTACTAGCTATATCTTGACCTAAAACACACTCTGTATGCTGTATATACTCAAAATACTTCTTGGTTTGCGCATTGTGCGCGTTTTTGGTGGCCATCAAAAATTGCTATATCGGGATTGGACATCATTTTTCGCCGTGACTGTAGGCGCCGGTCCAGAAAAGCACGCCAATGCTTCGTGTCAACGATCTAATGCCAAAGGGTGAGGTCAAGAAAAGAGGGCTCAATTTACAGGTATAAGTACAGGATTTGATAGATACAGAAATTTATAGTCTGCGTAAGATAACAGCCTAGTGTCGGCACGCCTTTTTCTTGGGCGGGCAGTCGTCATCCCGCTTTCCTCCTCCGTCAAATTGCTGAAGTCTGCAATATCACCCTCGTCCCAGACCTCCACCCGCCCCCTCCCGCTGAAGTTCTTCACCTTCACCACGTAAACTTCATCAAAGCTGTCACACAGTGCGTTTGGCGCTCTTCTTCCCTGCGTGCGAGTTCTTCTGACGTAGCAGAAGCCTGCCAATCGAGATCAGAGCAGAAGCTGTTGGCGATCCAGCAGAACAGCCCTCCAGCGGAATATTGAATGAGCGAAAAGCGCTCCTCGCCGTCCTGAATGGGGGTATTTGAATGGGTGACCACGGCAGATGGGATAGGAATGCTACACCCAGGGGGGAAGCAGATGATGAGGTCGTAGTCCCAGCAGACGAGATGCCCGCCGTGGTCAGGATTGAAATCGCCAAGTGCGCCGACGAGGCACATCCCGTCTGCCTTATTTCCGCCGTCGACGTGGGGAGGAGAGACAGAGACAGGGCCAAGGTTGAAGGTCACGGCAGCAAAGGGGCTGCGCACCCAGGTGCGGTGTAAGCGAGGGTTCTTCTGGAGCAGCGTCTGCTTTGCTTTGTGATAGTTGCTGAAGATTGGATAGCACAGGGCTTGGAACAAAGCTAACAGCCGCAAAATAAGCTAAATTGCCTGCTTCACAAAACAGCTGCTTAAGGATCGGGTACGTAGCCATGCGGCCAATGCTGGGGTCTTCCATCAGCTCGTCCATCACCACCACGTTGGTCTGGGAAGAGGCTTTGATGTTGCCAACCTCCTGCCTGCCACCTCCGAATGCAAACCCGCAGGCGGCAGTAGGAAACCCTTCCCCCATAGCCCGGCGATGATGGTATGCACCTGCGGGGAACATCATCTTCTCCCAAGCAGCATGCATGGCGGCGGTGGCCACCTCGACGACCTCAGCCCATTGTTGACCAGGGACGGGAGGGTTGATCAAAACGCCGATGATGTGCCCTTTAGGGTCGACGATAACGTGATATTTTCTGCGAAAAAGAGCCAGCCGTCAGTCGAGAAGAAAAAAACAGGGTGAGGAGATAAGCCAGCTTACTCCCCCTGCCAATGATGTACCGCATGTGCTGCTTCAAGACTTCTGGCTCGTGCGCATGGGCGAGCAAAGGGTGGTTGAGAGGCTGGGACATCCCTGTCCAGCGCTGTTTTGTGGCTCAAAAATCACTAGCAGAGAACGAGGCGTGAATGGGGGCAGATTGCGCCGCCTTCTCAAGAACTCGGGCGGTGGGGACAGGCGGTGCCGTACTGTTTAGAGCTTGAACGGCCGCAGCCCTACGGTTCTCGTGTTGGCGAAGCCTCTTCTTCTGCTTTTTCTTGGCGATGCCCGTAAGGGCGGGAGCCATAGCTGTCGTAGTACGAGTGCTTGAGAAATGCGTGGTCTCCGCAGCGGCATCTTTGAGCTCAATGCTCTCGTCGTCATCGTAGGCAGATCCGCTGTCTTCGCGAGCTAGGCGCACGGTGTTCTCGTGCTTGAGTGCCTCTTCAAGATCGTACTCGGCGCAAACGATGGGCTCGCCGAGGTCCAGGCCTGTCAAATACGTAAGAATGATGAAGGTAAGGAATGAGTGCTGAGCCAGAAACAAAGTTAGAAAAACAAGTTAACAAAGGAGGGCTGCCCTGTTCTATGGTGGGAATGTAGGCAGCCCCGAAAATTGCCACCCTGCTCCATGGTGAGAGTGGGGGTGGCAAGCATGAAAGGATGAAGTACAGAAAGAGGGGAGTTGATTTTGAGGAAGACGGATGAACCTCCAAGATCGTGCATCGGTTAGTGAGATGAAGGGAACAGACAAACCAGTCACATCAGGTGCTAAGTGACTTGACGTGTTGTCACATTCTCACTGATCGATTTCGCCGTCTTCACTGAGCTCATGCCACCCAAGCCACCACCCACGCGTGGCAACAATTCCACGGTGCCCCCCTGGAGCTTCTCTTGGAACATCTACCGGACTATCTCGCTGCGGAAAAACACAAGAAAGATACATTCTGGACTAAATTCAATCCAGTATGGGACGAGGTGCTCCCTTGACTGGCTGAGGACAGCGACGAACTTCAAGAACTGGAAGATCTTGAGGAGAGCTATAAAGAGGAGAAAGATGAAGTCAAGGCGGTGAATGAGCAGGAGAGGAAGACAAATGGGTGTCGGAAGGGCGTGTTCCACCCTCATCCCCAAACAAGCGAGAGGCTCAACCAGCTCTGCGCCCAAGCGGCTGATGAAGTGGTATTTTTTTTTCTTTGATCTTAGCGTGAGCATCTCAAAGCCTGAAATCACATCACAGAAATTGAAGAGCTGGTTTTCGAACGCCAAAACGAAGGACAAAACTCAGAAAGTGGAACCCTTCCACTCATGGCTGTCCCACCTCACAGCTCTCCATGGGCCTCCTCGCCGCCTCCAGATGTCATGGGTTTTGTGGCAGCATCCCGAGCACGGCGAAGCTCTCTGCATCCGCTATCGGAAGCTCTACAGGAAGGACGCTGACGATGGGGCGGACAACGATAGAAATGATATGGATCCGTTTGAGAAGGACAGCAACGGCAACAGCAATGGCAATGGCGACGGCAGCAGCGATGGTGCTCGCGATGGCGACGGCAACAACTCTCGTCTGGGCCAACTGTTGCACCGGAAATTTCGCCTCGCCCAGGCTTATTTTGAGAAGCTCACAGATGAGGAGAAGGAAAAGCTTCGCAACCAGCGAGAGCGCAACTTCGAGGAGCGGCGGGGCGCATTCTAAAAGTCCCTGAAGGGCGAGACGGAGTGTAGCCCAGACAAATTGGCAGAGTGAGTACGCCCCACTCTCTTTTGTTTAGCTTCTAATCTTCCCATTTAGGTGTCGCCGCCACACGGAGGTGATCTCACAGAGAACCCTTGAAACTCTCTGCGCGCAGATGAAGTGCAAGGGCCTGCTGATACTCGGGGAGATTGTGGAAGGTGACGACGACGAAGTATTCCTCTCCATGTATGTTCGCTCTGCTGGCTTCCCATCTGAGTGCTCAACTCCTTCAGGGTCACATCAGGTTCTCTCACCAAGCATCCCAGCATCAACTTCGTGAAGTGGACCCCCGTGCGCTCAAAGTCCATGCTCCAGACTTTCGCAGACTTCTTGGTCACAAGCAAGAAGGACGAAAAGGGTGCGTGCATGATTCGTACTCAGAAAATAGTGCGCTGACGGACAGGGCACAGGTCTTCTTAGCAGCCTGCTTGATCCAGGGCCTCCAGCCACCGCTGCCTCCGCCACCCCTGCCCTCTGCTTGCAGTGCCTGGGTGGGCTGACAGGGCTGGACTCGCAGCACCCTCCTGATGCTTCCAGCGTCGCTTCGAAGGCCAGAAAGACGGCAGGGAAGAAAAAGTGCACGGTGAAAAGAAAGAGCACGGGGGAAAGAAAGAGCGCAGGGAAAAGAAAGAGAAAAGACAAGGAGGAGGAGGAGGAGGCGACAGATTCAGGCGCAGAGGAGGAAGAAGACAACTGGCGGGCCTCGGGCGAGGATACAGACAACCAGGAAGACGAGCTGGAGAGCAGCGCCCGCACGACTTTGCACCGCAAGGGGGACGAAGGCGAGTACGACGAGGAGGAGCCTTGCGCTGAGCTGTGATGCCCCCTGAACTCCCCCATGCGGAGGGCGCTCGATGCCATGCCACGCGCCACTCGCGACTACGCCATCCGCGACTGGAACTCCCTCAGCGATTACAAATTCGACCAGGAGAAGAACATCGCAAAAAACAAAGAGCTTTTGCACGCGCTTATTCCCCAGGGTGGTACCGCCGCGGCAATGGGGTTAGCCAGACCCGCGCATGCCGCTGGGCCCGAGCCTGAGAACACCCTCCCCCCGGAGCCTACGGGCACGTCGCCTGCGAGCTCCACATTGCCTGAGGGGGCTGTTGCTAACGGCGCACAGGCGCCTCCCCCCGAACGCGACGCCAACGCCACCATGGCTCCCTCCGAGCCTGAGGCAACCACATCTGCCGTCACGCATGCAGCTATGCAGGCGCCTCCCACCGACGGTGGCACGGCACTCGAGCTGGTGATTGATGTGCTCTGAACCTATCAAGAAAACACCAACGAAAACCAAACCTCAACACAGAAGTGCGTCGGAACGGAACAGAAGTGCTCGAGAAGTGCACAGACGAGTATCAGACCCTGGTACAGGGCCTTATAAAAGGTTGCAGGGAATGAACTAGATCTCGGAATTGAGAAGAGAGTGTTGTATTGTTTGTGGAAGTCCTTGGAACGAAGTCCAAGTACTTATGCCTTGTGCTGAGTGAACCGGAATGGAACCGGAACAGACAGGAAAGCGAGTGTAACGCAACGAGAGGTTCGATGTGAATGGAACCCTTGCTGTGCAAGTGTTCAGGCTAGATCTGAGTGAACGAGGGTAGACCTGAACAGACAGGAAGCACAGAGCACAGTGATTTAAAGCTTCACAGCTATGAGAACAAACAAGAACAAACAAGAACGAGTCGCTAGGGTTTCCCGAAGCAAGGTGGATGCCAATTCCAAGCGTAGACAGTAACAGACAGTAGTGGGTTCCGATCCCAAGCATAAACACAGTAGTGGGTTCCGTTCCCAAGCTCCAAAACCCAAACAATCCCAATATCCAAGTGCAGGCTCAGCACAATCCCAACATTTCCAGTCACTTTCAGACTCTTCCAGACAACGGCAAGTTGGTTTCCAAAGATTCCGAACACACAGAACAAAGATCCTGAGCCAAGATGAATTCTAAGAGACACCTTGTTCGAACTCCCTGGCCTCTACCCGTTTCGCAAGTGTTGCCGCCTACTAGCCGTGGGGTGATTCCGTGAAGACCGAACAGGATGCTCTGGTACTAAATACAAAGCCCTGAAACACATGACAAAGACAGAGAATAAGTAGAATTGAGTAAAATAGTCTGTTTATCTGTCCAACTGCCGTGTTTCCATTGGAGAATTGGGTATCTGGGTCCTTCTATTGGCTGCCAGTATTGAGCACACCATCCTTGTGCAATCCTATGCACATGTACGATTGGTAAGGCCATGTGCAGCCCATCACAGCCAACACCCAGTGTCGATCCCAACTTGATAGTCCATTCCCTCCAATGCCAGTGCCTTCCTATCTGCCGGAACATCTGGAACAGAAGCTCCCAGTCCGTAGCTCTTCAGGGATACCACATTCAAGGTACTTCCCAGTATGGGTACTTGTTCCAAGAGCGGATGACTATAGGTCCAAGTGATCGGACCTTCGCTTAGCGACCATCCCACATCCGGAATGCCTGGGACGGTGTGGAACCATCAAGATGCGATGTTTCCAGCCCCTTCCAGTGATCATCTGATCAGAACGCGATACGCGCTCAATGTCCAACACACCACAACAGGATTCCAGTCTGTCCCGTCTAGTCCGTGAGTGGGAACAGAGTAGACTTCTCGTTCCACTTGTTCTGTGGGCTACACATCTCCTACATGTTTCAGAGCAAGCACATGCCAATGGTTACAGAGTGTTCCTCCCTGTTCCCATCCGTTACTCAGTGGTTCCTGCCCTGCCAGCTACTTGGGAACCTCAGTACTGACGCTTCTGGAGCGTAAACAGGAATATGTCTTGTCATGAAAACGCGAAAAAGCGAAGATTTCATGGGTGGACAAATCCCGTGCTTATCACCGGAGTCAACGGCACCCCCACCCACGTCTGCAGCTGCACAGGCGCCCCCCACCAGCAGCAGCACCACGACGACCTCCCCGGGGCCAGAGACAGCCGTACATAGTGTCACGCCCGCCGCCGCTTCTCTCGCGACTGCTTTGTGGTCTGAAAAGCACAACATTGTGCTGGTGCTCTTCCGTTCAGAGGTGAACATCCCAGAATGGACGGCTGTGGTGAACACATGGGGCGCTCTCGAGAGAACAGTATCTGAGAAGATGCCCCTCATGCTGTCTACGTGCGGCCGCCCTGCGGCTGTTGGCTGGTGGGTGCAGCGCGGTCGCAAAGACGGCAGAATACCAGCGAATCTTAGTAGCGATGACGAGAAGGAGGATTTTTATGAGGGAGTGATGAAGTGGTGGTTGGAGGTTAATCCAGCGTGGAGGAAGGAGGGGCTTGCGAACACGAGCGCGCCAGACTTTGCGGTAGGGGTTGAAGCAAGAGGCCGGAAGGGATCTTGACAGCCTGCCACCTGGGTTGAACGGTGACAGACCTGGTATTGGGGCACCTGGGCATTTATTCAAAATTGCTCAAGTTGCAACATACTATAATGTGCTATGCTACATTACGATGTCATCTCACAAGGGCTAATGCTGGCCTGGGCAGTTAGCTAAAAGGGATATAATGTGTCTCGAACCATTAGAAAGGTGCTGGGCAATGATCCTGGTAAAGGGTTGGCGTGAGAAGTCGCTAATGGAGCAATCACGGAAAGTGCCTTACCATCCTGGAAACAGATTGGGGCTACTGCACATCCCTGACTAAGGGCATATTACGATGAATCATCCTTCTGAACTAGAGGGATCATTGTTGGACATCATCTGACGTCTTCAGAACTGCCAAGAGAAGGTTGGACTTGGTCGATCTACCAATTGACTAAGAAACCACACTCGGGTACTAGCAAGCGGCGGCTATCGCGGTTTTCAGACAAATCACTTAAGCGGCTCAAGGAGGAGCCGGATGAGTTGGATGGTTACCGAGGCGGGTAACGGTGGGCTGACGAGGTAGTCGGCTAAAAGTTGACACATCAACAATATTCCATCATGATCGTTCTAAGCGATGTAGATCTTGACTCGTCGCTAAGCTCGGCTTGTCGATGTTCCTTATAAATCTGCTCTGCTTTTACTAATTGTTTGATATCTGACAGGAGTTCATCGGCTAGCTGCCATACCACTAGTCATATACCCTGAACCCTGCCGCACATTTTGTATCTGTCTCGTTTATATTTAGAATCCTGTAAAGTATTTAAGTGGATGGTTATAGGAGGAACACCAGTGAATTGTACCCCACTGTCACGTACCGTGACTTCACATCCTTTTCGGACGCCATCGGACTCCGACTATCTCCGATCCCGATTATATCCGACACTTCTTTTCTGTATTCGCCTTCATTCTATTGGTTCGTACTACATATGATTCCTTCTGACTCATAGGTTACACCTTATGCTTCTCCATCACGGAGCCACCGGAGTCCCGATGATATTTGAGTCAGCTTGACTTCACTTGACTCATAACGACTCAGTCCATCACGGACCCACTCGGAACTCCGAAGCTCCGGTACTTACATTATATCCCCACTAATACTTTACTCTCGTATAAATACAAGCCATGTCGGTAGTTAGACTTCAGTTTGAATATCGACTTAGTCTGCCCTATACTCCTCCTCTCGGACTCCGTCCTCTTCCGAGTCTTCCTCCGAAATCGGGCACCAGGCGTAGAGAAGGGCGCAGCGCACGAGCTGAAGCCAAGCCCTTTCCCTTCCAGTATACGGGTTCGGTATTCCGTTCGGACTCCGATACTTTCCCTCTACATCTCGACCACTTCGTCTTGCTTATACGCACTTCATCCCTCAGGCGTATCTCGGTCTTCCGTCGGATCCCGATCGGGAACCGGTACTTGACACCCACCTGTTGGACGTGAAGTGACTAGACTTCACGCTTAACCGGTAGAGTAGTAAATTCATTCGGGGACACTCAGAAGCTATACCAAGTTTCTTTTGTATTCTCCTGAATATTATCTGTGTTTGATTTGGATCTTTATAACAGCGCGTGGAAATATTGGATAATGGCAACGGACACATGGAATATAAGGAAACGAAACGGACTAACAATCGGGGGCATAATCTTGTAAAAGATTAGCAACCGCGGATACTATTTGGGCACGGGATATCATAAGAATCGCTTGCGTTTCGCATCGGAGTACTATCTCCAAACCTAGACCCACATCATACAAAATCGTTGAACATAAAATCTCGTCTGACTATCCGCGATTGCGCCTAGAACAGTTTCGAGCAGTTTTATCTACTCATCATCACAAAAAGTGACCGTGAATTTGATTATTACAACAGAAATTTGAGGTATTTTCTTCTACAAACTACATGTACATGTTCAATAGGAAGTATGGCTGCCCTTTGCCTTGATTACAGCCCGGATAACATTGGGCATTCGGTCAATAAATTGATCAATTTCATCACACGTGATTTTTGACCAAACCTCCAAAATTGCGCTGTGTAGCTGCGCTTCATTGGATAGATGGGGCTGGTAGTCACGGAGACGAGTCTTGAGGATGTGCCAGACAGGTTCAATGGCAGATACATCTGGTGAAGTAGGTGGGTGGGGGAAAATGGGGATGTTGTGCTCAGCGAGCCAAGCCTTTGTGATTTTGGCACGGTGAGAGGCTGCGCCATCCTGTTGGAACTGGAAGTTGGGTCGTTTCTGCTTCATATCATGATAGAACTTGGAGAGGGGACCCTCCAGCACCTGGTCAATGTACCGGCTCGCCGTCATCCCTCCTCCCTTGCCGCCAGGGTACTCCAATACCAAAAGTGGCCCTTTTGCCCCTTTCATGATTATTCCCCACACCATGACGCGTACTGGGCTCTGTGGCACAGCTGCCACACAGCATTCCTCCAAAAGTTCCTCCCCAGGTCGGCGGGTGACCCACACCCAGCCTTTCTTGTCGTCTAGGCACACATAAGCTTCGTCGGACCAAGCGATGTCATGCCAATCCTGGGTTGCCATCGTTTTGGCCCGTTCCTTCGCCCAATGCAAGTGTTTCTGTTTCGTAGCAGGCGTGAGGTATGGAACCTTCCTTGCTACACGTCTATGATACCCTTCCTCGGCCAGGGTGTTCCGGATGGTGCCCTCACTGACACGTGGAATGCTGTCATTGACAATTTCATTGCCAATTTCGCGGAAGGGTTTCCGTCGGTTGTCTTTGGCAATCTGGACAATGATAGCCTTCTCAGGCTTGGAGAAGATGGGGGGGGCGTCCACTCCGGGGTCGATTGGCTGTTGAGCCGGTCTCCCGGAACTTGTTCCAGAGGTCGCGGCCGGTTGATGGATGGATCCCGTGATCGCGACATGCATGGCTGATATTGCCATGGCTCTGGACCGCCCCGATGAACCAATTTTTCCGAGGTGAGTCAAGTTGTCGACGGGTAGTATCCTTAGGCATATGGTGGTGGTTGGTAGTCGAAATCAATGCACGGGGTATGACGCAATAAATCAATTAACGGTTACTTTTTGTGATGACGAGTATACAACTTGTAGACCTATAAAGTCTTGCTGTCAAAAGAGAACTAAAGTTCAAATTGCCACAATCTATACTGGATTGGAACCCCGAACTTGCACGAGGATTATAGTGTTTGAGTTGTTGTAGTCGCATTATCGAACCGCATATTCATTTACAAGGTTTGGTTTGTGGTTATTTCACTGCTAGTCCCATAGTCACCGTTTCAACGGGCTTACCAGCATCGTGGCCTGCCTCTGGTGGTGGTACAGGCTGGCCGAGGTTGTTGAGGGCGCACCTGCCTGGAGGACGATGGCGGAAGACATTGCTTGGGTCCTTGGAGAGAAAGTCAGAGCACTCACAGCAAGCGTGCTGCCTGCTTCTCCTCAGAAACACCCTTGTCCAAGCGTGCCCACGTGGGGTAGATTCCTGCTGTTTTTTGTAGTAATTTGTTGCCTGAATCAAAGCTGTTTTCCTTGATCTATCCAAAAATGGAAGCCATCAAAGTAGTTTTACGGCTCCAAATGGCCCGATCAGGTGGGGGCAGGTGCCCCAAACAAATAATACCCTTTTAGGAAGCCCCAACGCTGGCCACAATGGTGAGAACCTACGAAAAACAGGCACATCAGCCGTAAAACACCCTTTTGGGTCTGTATGAGAGTTAGTGGGCAACTTTGCAAAAGACCTCTACGGTACTTATCTGGTACTTTGCAAAGTACTTACCATACCAGCTGCAGAGCTGGGGGATCCGGGAAATCAACAGAAGGTGTGCGCTGTGGGTTTGCCGGAGGTGGAGGCACGCATGAGGGAGGGGGAGGCTAGGGAGGCACTGGAAGTCGTGCGGCAGGGATTGCGCTCGAGGACAATGACGAACCGGTTTCGCATCTGAAACTACACGGGTCAGGGCGCCTTGATGCGGTGTGAGGTCTCCGAGCGTGCTACGCATCGCTCGTCGCCTCATGGCCCCTGCGAACCATCTGCACGAGTAACGGGACGAGCTCGGACGTACGCGACGGATCTTCCTAAATGGGATTCTACGTTACCGGAAGCAGCTTCCGAACGAGACCACTGCTCTCCCCACATCCGCATCGTCTCCCCCGCCGTTCTGGGCTCGCTCCTGCACATCAGCTCATATGGTCAGGATAACCAGTTAACTGCTTGGCCCTGTCGAAGGGCTCAATGCGTTATCTGTGGCAACTCCATATATGGAAACTCCACAGGATAACCGGTTAACTGTTCAGCTGTGCCGACGGACGTAATGTGTTATCTTGTGGACCTTTCCGTATATAAAAAAAGGGTGCCCAATGAGTGGTTTGAACTGGAGACCTTTAGCTGTTGGGGGCGGCAGGGGTCAGCAGGGGGCATTACCTTTACACCATGAGAGCTATAACAGGGTAGTTGTCTGTCTCAACTAGGGTAAGCCTAGGCTTAGCCTACCTGGGGCTGCTTATACTCACCTCTAGGGCAGGGAAGCTGCCCTAAGTCTTTGAAAACTGTTTGTCACTATTTATGTTCAGGTTAGAGGGTAGGGTAGAGGTCAGTGCCTTGGTCCTAGGTATATTTATTTATTTTGGTTGGGGGTTAGGGTTGTTTAGGGTTTTGAAACACTCCAAAACACATAAGAAATAGTGACAAACTGTTTTCAAAGACCTAGGGCAGCTTCCCTGCCCTAGAGGTGAGTATAGGCAGCCCCAGGTAGGCTAAGCCTAGGCTTACCCTAGTTGAGACAGACAACTACCCTGTTATAGCTCTCATGGTGTAAAGGTAATGTCCCCTGCTGACCCCTGCTGCTCCCAACAGCTAAAGGTCTCAAGTTCAAACCACTCATTGCGCACCTTTTTTTATATACGGCAAGGTCCACAAGATAACACATTACGCCCGTCGGCAGAGCCGAACAGTTAACCAGTTATCCTGTGGGGTTTCCATATATAGAGTTGCCACAGATAACGCATTGAGCCCTTCGACAAGGCCAAGCAGTTAACCAGTTATCCTGACCATATGAGCTGCCCTCCGTTGTCGACGATCAGGCTGTAAGTGCCGCCGCATCGCTGGCCCACGCTGAACACTGACCGATCCCTCCCTCCGTTGTCGACGATCAGGATGTAAGTGCCGCCACGTCGCTGGCCCACGCTGAACGCTGACCGATCCCTCTCTCCGTCGTCGACGATCAGGCTGTAAGTGCCGCCACATCGCTGGCCCACGCTGACCGATCCCTCCCTCCGTTGTCGACGATCAGGCTGTAAGTGCCGCCGCATCACTGGCCCACGCTGAACGCTGATCGATCCCTCCCTCTGTCGTCGACGATCAGTATGTAAGTGCCGCCCTGTCGCTGGCCCACGCTGAACGCTGACCGATCCCTCTCTCCGTCGTCGACGATCAGACTGTAAGTGCCGCCGCGTCGCTGGCCCACGCTGAACGCTGATCGATCCCTCCCTCTGTCGTCGACGATCAGTATGTAAGTGCCGCCCTGTCGCTGGCCCACGCTGAACGCTGACCGATCCCTCTCTCCGTCGTCGACGATCAGACTGTAAGTGCCGCCGCGTCGCTGGCCCACGCTGAACGCTGACCGATCCCTCCCTCCGTTGTCGACGATCAGGATGTAAGTGCCGCCGCGTCGCTGGCCCACGCTGAACGCTGACCGATCCCTCCCTCCGTCGTCGACGATCAGTTTGTAAGTGCCGCCGCGTTGCTGGCCCACGCTGAACGCTGACCGATCCCTCCCTCCGTCGTCGATGATCAGTTTGTAAGTGCCGCCACGTCGCTGGCCCACGCTGAACGCTGACCGATCCCTCCCTCCGTCGTCGATGATCAGTTTGTAAGTGCCGCCGCGTCGCTGGCCCACGTTGAACGCTGACCGATCCCTCCCTCCGTTGTCGACGATCAGGATGTAAGTGCCGCCGCGTCGCTGGCCCACGCTGAACGCTGACCGATCCCTCCCTCCGTCGTCGACGATCAGTTTGTAAGTGCCGCCGCGTCGCTGGCCCACGTTGAACGCTGACTGATCCCTCCCTCCGTTGTCGATGATCAGGATGTAAGTTCCGCCACGTCGCTGGCCCACGCTGAACGCTGACCGATCCCTCCCTCCGTCATCGATAATCAGGCTGTAAGTGCCGCCACGTCGCTGGCCCACGCTGAATGCTGACCGATCCCTCCCTCCGTCGTCGACCATCAGAGAGTAAGTGCCGCCGTGTCGCTGGCCCATGCTGAATGCTGACTGGTCCCTCCCTCTGTCGTCGACAATCAGGTTGTAAGTGCTGCCGCGTCGCTGGCCCATGCTGAATCCTGACCAATCCCTCCCTCTGTTGTCCACAATCAGCATGTAAGTGCCACCACATCACTCTCACATACTGGATAACGAAAGAAACCACCTCCCCCCTCACCCAATGCCTTCATCAGGCAGTAAGTACTTTTGCTGCATGTGGGTACTTGGGTTAATTCCACCACTGTAGAAGCAGGATATCCTCCGTGGATATGTACAGAGGGATAGAGTTGAGGAATAGCTGAGGCAGTGGCTGTCCATGAAAGGGGTGTTAGTCTGGTGTCAGACAGTGAGGATGAATCTGTAGGCAACCCCATCAGCCCATTGATCTTCTGGAAAGTGACTGGATCTGAACAAACTTCATCCCTCTTCTGTTGAAATCATTTTCCCTCAGACATTTGGAACCGATGAGTGTGTTTTGGCATTTAAGTGAGCCCTTCCCTGCATTCCAATTCCAGATAATGTTGGCATATCACTGGCACATCTCTTGGGTGCCATCACCTAGTGACCACTGAGAGCCACAGCATTTGGAATTGAGTTTGACGGCTCCGTCAGGAGTTTTGCACTGTGTTTGATGGGGACTTTCTGCCGGCGATCAATTTGCCGCCAGTAATATCTAATGTAGCCGTCCTTCAACTCTGTGGGACCTGTGTTTTCAAGCCACCTCAAGCAAAGTCCATGTTGACGGAATTTATAACTCACCTCACCCATCCTTTCCTTGTCACTCTACAAATCATATATCACGGAGACCAATGGTTTTCTGCTGACCTGGCCGCACCGCGAATTCCTGGCCCTCGCTCATCGTTCATCGTTTCATGCCCATCTCAAGCACCTCAGCCTCGTGTCCGTACACATCACCGAAGCCGAACTCCTCGGAGCACTATCCAGGCTTCTCATACTGCAGCACTTGGCAATCTCAGACCACAGGTGCCTTGATGAGAGAAGGGAAGAGATGGTATTGGTGACCAACTCCCTTCTCAAGCACCTCACCTGGAAGACTCAGTTCACGTGCCTGGTTCCGGAACTCAGTTTCCTCGAAACTCACACTCTGCTTCAGTTCGAGGACAGTATCTATTGCAACTTGGTGCTCTCTTGACTAAAGCCAGGACAAAATGCCAAGGGACCATTTGAGGTCAATCTATGGTGGTACGAGGAATATTACCGCAAAGTGGGTCCAGCGTTGGTTATGCAATTCACAAAGCTTCGGTGGCAGGGAGAGTTGCTGTTCCTCATTGATGAAAGCTATGCTTTCCCGACCCTGGCATTACACTTTACCCTCTTTATAAAATTATGTCTGTCTGTCTGAAGCCTTTAAACTCTGGCCGTTCTCTTGCCCTGGCATCACTCGCCGAAATGCCACCTCTTGCCTTTTCGCTGTCGGCTCAACAACGGCTGGTTTCGGCCAGGATTGGCATCCGTAGCGCGCGCTTTGCACTTCATCCTCTAGCTGGTGCTACATGTGAGTTTATATCTAAAATGAAGTGCTGGGGCGCTTTGCGCCCCAGCGCGCTCTTGTATTGAAGTACTGAACTATGGTTTTGTCGCTGAACTGGTATCCTTAGTAGGAATAGCTTGAGCGCTGGTGAAAAATAAGGAAAGGCATGATTTTGTAGGCTATTATATATAATAAATTTCGAGGAACGGGATGATTCCACGCGTCGCCGCAGAGATCGCCTGTGGACGTAAAATACCTATACAGCGGCGAGATGAGATTATTGAGGCCTATGTGGGGTGAACGACTCGGAACGGAAAGCTGATTGTTATGTGCCGAATGAGATCATTTGCAGGATGCAAACCTTGTCCTCGCCGAAATCGTTCATAATGACGTGTCGACGCTGGGTTGCTTTGCTTGTCAATCCCTTGGGCAATCAAGGTGACTTTACCCAAATCATCTGTACTGCGAGAGCTCAAAATGGTGGGCAAAAGTGGGCTTGAAATAAATATTCCTCTCGAATCGTACAGGAACAGGTCGAGGATGCCCGACTCGGAGATCCAGTGCGTCTCGGTCGACTTGTCCGAGGCGTGCGAGACGTCGATCCAGGTCTCGGAGCCCACGGCGTGGAAGATACCGACGGTAGAGTCGGCGGAGTGCGCGTGGAGGACGGGGATGGAGCCGTACAGCGACATCGGGGAGGAGGCGAGGTACTCGAAGACGTCGGCGTTGTATAGGCGGTAGGGGTCCGTGAACGTAGGCGAGTCTCCGGCGGTGGTGGGGAGAGCGAGCCTGGTGGCGTGCTGCGGTATCCCGTAGATTGTTCCATGGCTGGGGAAAGAGATGTCGATGGGGAGAGATTCCGGACCTATAAGAATGAGCGAACGAGAACAAGATGAAATGAAAAAGATTACCTTTCGGTTTCGAATCGGTCCAAGTCGAGAACCTCTCCTCCCAGTCGTCCTGTCTCTCCCTCGAACCAAGCTCGGGGATTCACCTCAGGCTCAGCTCCAGCTTGGAAGACGACCTGCTCGGCGGCATCCTCAGCACCCTCTCCTGGTGCCGGAGCAGCCTCTTCTGTCTTTGTCTCCTCCACCTTCTTGTTGCGGAAATGCTCCATGTGCAAAAGTCCTCGTCCGTTCAACACCACTTGCGGTTTTCCGCCACGCAGGAGAGAGACCGTCAAAGGCTCGAACGCGACCACGACCTCGTTATTCCCATACTTCGCGCGGATATCCTTCTTCCCCGCCGTCCAAGTGATATCCTGGCTAATTTTCGGCTCGGCGATGAGCGCCCACGACGCAGCTTCGTCGTAGCGCTCCCGCTACGCGCGCGGCCGCTCCCACTCCCGTTGGCACCGCTGCTCCCGTTGGCACTAGCGCCCCGCGCGGGACTCTTCCCCCTCCCCGTACTCCCATTCTCATTCCACCCCGCGAACCCCGCCCGCCCCCCACTCGGCGAATACGGCGCTGCGCCCGCGCCAGGCGAATACGAATACGCCGACGGCGCATACGAGGACGACGCCCCCGTCCCCGAATACCCGTCACTCGCGCCTTTCAGCTTCCCCGTGATGCTGCCGAGCGAGAACGGCCCGCTGATTGTCGGCGGCGGGGGCGAGCCGCTCGCCATGCTCGTCGCGTAGCTCGAACTAGCCGCCCCATATCCACCACTCGTGCTCGTATACCCGCTTGACATCGAGTTGGAGTGTACAGGCGCCCGCCTGCTCCCGAGCCCGGGGTCGAGTGCAGCGGGCACGTTGCTCACATGCGCCGCCTTCCCGCTGCTCGTCGAGCTGGTGTTGGTGTGCACGCTCGCCCGCTCGAGTCGCGATTGTTCCGGCTCGTGCTGTGATCGCGCGTGTTGCCGCCGCCGCTATTGCTGCTGTCCCCATACGAGTACTCCCCGCGCTGGTTGTACTCCCAATCCCGCGAATTCCGCTCATAATGCGGCGACGGCGGGCCCCCATTCGCATACGCCAGACTCGACGGCGAGGAGGACGACTCCGAATTAATCGGTGCCGGCTCGCTATACGCCCTCGCTACCGCCTCTGCGGGTGTCAGCTGCGCCGCCGCAGGACCCAGTGTGGACGACCTGCGCAACGGGCGACAAATCCGCAGCCCCGCCACCCCGTTGTCTACATCTCCCCATCGTGCGCGCCACTCCCCGCCCCCGTTCCGCTCCCCCTCCACCCGCAGCATATCCCACAGCCCTGCCCACGCGTCCCTCGCCTCCCCAAAGAACCCCGCCTGTAGGCCTGCGAGCCTCCGCACTAGCGCGCTGAGCCCGCGGTGCAGCAGGACGAGGTACGCAGGGAGCTCCGCGGCGAGCTGCGTGCGCAGCGCGAGGTAGTGCGCGGATGCGGAGAGCAAAGCGGGCGGCGGGCGGTTCTTCGCGGACAAAGGCATGGTGAGGAGGTGGTGGTGCAGCGGCGCGTGCTCCGCCATGTTCGCGAGGAGCTGGCGCGGTTGGGCCGCGCGCGCGAGGAGGTGCGCCAGCGGGGCCAACAAGTCCGCTGTGATCGCAGGCAGGAGACCCGAGGAGAGGGGGAGGATGCTGTCCGTGAGGCGGAGGAGAGGCCGATGGCGGCGGAGAAGGAGTGGGCCCAGGCGAGGAGCGCGAGTGCGGCGGCGTCGGCGGCGCGGGCCCATTGCTGGGCGGTGCGCGCGAGCTGTTGGGCGAAGACGGGCGAGTTCGGCGGCCATGCGGTCTGCGCGCGCGGCGTCGGAGTTGGGGTCGCCGACGGGGGCGCATAAGGACTTGATGCGCAGAAGGGTGGGGGCTTTTTGGGCGCGGTGAGGACCTCCTTGACGACCTCTGCGCGGCGGCGGCCCTCGTTCACCTGGCGCGCGACGTCCTCCATGGCGGTGCGTGCGTTCACAAGATGCGGGCGGTCGGGGTGTGTTAAAGCCGTAGCATCGATACTTAATAGCTGTAAGTAGTAAAGAGTACTTCAATAATCTTTGCACGGGCTTGATGAGCAGCGACTGCAAGTCCCAGGCGTGCGAAAGGGACACGGCGAGGTCGCGTGTTTTTTGGTGGTACGCGGTGACCTCGGAGGTCTGGGGCAGGGCGGTGAGGTGGGCGAGCGCAGACGGGTGGCGGGTGATGTACTGCTTGTACGGCCCTTCCAGCTCGGGCGCGTACCGTAAGAACAGCTCGTCTATGTGGTCGTCCGTAGCGTCTGGGTCTTCGAGGGCACTCCCGATAGTACGTTCTAGGGCCTCGCAGAAGAACATCGGATAATTCCGCCAGCTCGCCGATGTTGCCAAAAACGATCTTGACGTCGTCTGCAGTCATGGGGCCGTCGGCTGCAGGCAGTTAGCGGGAGGAGTTCACAGTAACAGCAGGCGCACCGAGGGGGATGTGCACCTCGAGGATGAGCGTCAAATCGGAGGCATAGGCGCGCTCGCTGGACATGAGTTCGTGGAGGGCATGCTGGCGCTTGGACAGCGTGCTCGGGGACGTCGACACTGACTGTGGCGGACGGCGCAGCGGCGAGCGCGGGGGCGGGGCTGGAGGCGGGGCTTCCATGAGGCAAGAGGTACCTCCCGCTCCCGCTCCTCCCCAGCGCGGCATTAGAGCCGCCGTTGCCCATCTTTGCCGGTGGTCGAGGATCTTGCGATTTGGAGACGTTCCCGGCGCCGCTGGAATTGTCCAAAAACATCCGACAGCACGCGATGATGCCGGGGTTTCTCGGGGCTGGTGCCACTTTCATCGTCCTCCGCCAGGCTTCCGAGCGTGGACGCTTTCGTCTTCGACTTGAGGAAGCCAGGGTCTAGACGACTCGGCTGTGATCGCCTGGCCCCATTGAAACCGAGCGAACCATACGACCGCCCAGACGACGCGGTAGTGTCGCGCGTCGACGCCGGGGAGCGATATGGAGAAGCTGACACTATCATCGGTCCTCTCGTTCTCGTCCTCCCATTCGCTTTCTGAGCCGCCGAGAGACATGCTCCTCTGCGGTGCAGACGCGGCAGGCGCGTCATTGGACGAAGACCAGGAGGACGAGACGTCGGCGGGGAAGACAGACACGGCATCCAAATCTCCTTGGCCTGCCTCGTCCCTCCACTGCACGTTCTTCCCCGCACTTCGCTTGTCGTTGTCCGAAACAACGCGTTTGTACGGCTGCATGCTCGAACGCAACGACTTGCGCGGGGTTCTGTAGGTTCGCCGCGGAGACCCAGCGGAAGTAGACGTGTTGGCCGTTGACGGCTTCGATCCGTATGAAGATGAGCGTCGGGAAGTCGTTGCCGCCTTTGCAGCGTGGTGTGTTGCAAAGAAGTAGGGCCCGAGCTGACCCGGCGAGTGAAGGTTGTCGAGTAGCCTTGGAAGTTCTCCAAAACCGCGATGCCCCGGTCGTTCGTGGGGAGGGTCGCGGATCTCCTCGTTGTAGATTTCGAGGAATGCGACCATGATCTCGACGTTCCACTCGTCGCGGCGGTCCTCGATCCGCTGAAAGAGATCGGCCATGGTCATGTAGATAATGCCTGGGTCGGTCTCCGTGCCACTTATTGTGTGGACAGCCAATTGCCTGTACACAGTTAGACGAACTGAAGTGCACGAGCGCGATACTCACGCCATACGCGAATACGGTAGCGTTGTACCCGTTGAGCAGGCCCTGGAGCAGAGGCTGGGCGGTGGCCTCGTAGACATCCTGCTGGCGCGCCTCGTTGTCGAACCCCTGTCGAACATGAAACGTTTGTTTTGTAGCGTTTGGTGCCTTAGACCGGTCCTTCTCGTCGGGATCGAATGTGAGGATGCGGTCGTCGACAATTTGAACGACATCACGGAGACATGGAGTATTGGTCACTGTGTGGGCGGTTGAGAGAGCGCCGTCGCCACGGATTGTGGTGTCGTAGCAGGGATCCGGGAGACGAGCACCTTGTCTCCCACCTCAGGGAGCTCCCAACCAGGAAATGAGTCTGGCCTTGGACGCTCTGGTTCTTGTGACAGGCTGGACGCATGTTCTCCTTGCACCATACACAAAAGTTGAAGAAAGTTTCAATCTGCACGCGGTACACGATGTCCTCATGTACGGTGTCGCCCCGTCAAGCCTCCCCAACGTTCGTTTGTGAACGGTTTGGATAATTCATCCACTGAAAACTGAGTTAGTAGTACGACCACTTTGTTTTTGCGGGAGCCGTTCCTCGTACATTCATAGGGAGTGTTCTGCTCGCATGGATATCCAAGCCTGCAATTTACTTGGCGAGTTCCTTCGGTCTTGTGCCCTCCAAATTCGAACTTCAGGTCATTGGTTCGTCCGTCGATGCACTCTAATATTTTACCTAACCTTCTGTTAGTTCGCCTGGTTCTTGCTTCGATTAATGCTCTCGGACTCTGCCTGATTCGACGCTTTGGGCGTCCTGCAGGCTTCTATTATACCCTGATAGCATGCTCTCAATTCCATGTTCCATTCTGGATGGGGAGAACACTACCTAACATGTTTGCTCTGTTTCCTGGTGCGGTCCTTTCAGCTTCGTGCTTTCCATTCCGCTGAAAGAAGAACAGTAAATTTGTCCGCGTACTTGCTGATCGCCCGCGCCCTGAACACACTCAAGCCTTCTCAAAGAAGTGACATCATATCAATTGCATCGCTAGTGTTTTCAGCCGTTGTATTTCGTGCTGAAGTTGGGGTGCTCGCTGGAGCTCTGGTCTTGCAATATTCTGTTTGGGGCATATAACATTCTGGCGAGCATTTACCGTCGGAGCCATTCGTCTCTTGCGTCAATCGGTACACTACTAATATTGGCTATGGTCTTTATTTCCCTGACTCGCTTTCAGCCTTCACGGTCTCCGTAGATTCTTACTTCTGGGGTCGACCCTACCTCTGGCCGGAATGGCACAGCATCTACTTCAACGTCGTGGAGGGAAAGAGTGCCGATTGGGGGGTGTGTGCCATTTTTCTCTTGCGATTTCATTTACCAATTTTCTTTCGGCGCAGACTTCTCCGGCTACGTGTACTTGACATTGCACCTGCCCAAACTGCTACTTTCTGCACTACCTCTATTGCTATTTGTGGCCTTCTCGTCTTCCCCGAGGCGCCTAGTTTCCCTCGTCTTCCCTAGCGCTGTGCTCGTCGGCGCAATGAGCGCCCTTGGGCACAAAGAATGGTGATTTATTGTTTATATTGTCCCCGTGTGGAACATTGTCGCCGCCCGGGGCATGAGCGCTATGTACGGCCTCTTTCCTTTCCTTTCTCTTCGATTTACTAACCGCCCGCAGGGTCTCCCAGCGCAAATCCTCGCTCCTTGGCTGCTTGCTCTTCGGCGCGCTCCTCGCCAACCTCGGCGCCATTGTCCTCCTCACCGTCGTGGGGATGCGCAACTACCCCGGCGGCCACGCCATGGCGATCCTCAACACCCGTGCTAGCGGACCTATGAACGCGCACATCGCAAACCTCGCGCTGCAGAGTGGCGCCTCGCTCTTCATGCACATGCACGCGCCGCCGTACCCCCGCGTTCCTCGCGAACACCTCCGGGGCGTGGGTGTACGACAAGACGGACAACCCTGCGTCGTTCGCAGGGTACACACACCTCGTCGCGGAGTCGGCTGCCCCCGTTGCAGCGGGCTCCGGCGGGGCGTTTGGGCTCCTGGGGAGGAAGAAGGATGGGGTGGGGGGAGGGTGGACGGAGCTGGGGAGCGTGGCGGGGTTTGAACGGTGGGCGCTTGACTTGAGGCTGCTGAGGCAGGGTGAGGAGGGCGCGGGGATGTTGGAGAGGGTGCAGGGCATGCTGAGGCTGGAGGAGAGGCCAAGGCTGTGGGTGCTGGAGCGGACGGGGAAGTAAATATAATTGTTTATGGTAAGAGTGAGAAGCGACATCATGCCCGGGCCCACGCCCGCGGACATCTTCGCGCAGTACTCGCGCCTGACGGGCACGCTCGTCCTCCCGCCGCACTGGAGTCTCGGGTACCACCAGTGCCGCTGGAACTACATCAGCAACGAGGACATCCGCATGGTGCAGAAGCGATTCGACGAGGAGGACATGCCGGTGGACGTGTTCTGGCTCGATATCGAGTATGCGGACGAACACAAGTACTTTATGTGGGACGAGAAGAACTTCCCGGACCCGGTTGAGATGACGAACGACGTTGCGGCGAACGGACGCAAGGTCAGCTCTCTCCTCCCGTTCTTCTCTTATATCCACTGAATTTTCGCTGGGGTAGATGGTCGTGATCGTCGACCCGCACTTGAAGCGCACCTCCAACTACCCGGCCTTCCAGGAGACCTCTGACAGAAAGGTCCTTGTCAAGCAGCCCAACGGTGAAGGCGAGTACGAAGGGTGGTGCTGGTCTGGAAGCAGCTCTTGGATCGACTTCTTTGACCCGAATTCTTGGGACTGGTGGAAGGGGCTCTTCAAGACCGCGGCGCTGAAGAGCAGCTGGAGCTGGACGTCTAGCACGACGGACATTCACATCTGGAACGATATGAACGAGGTAAAAGCAGACTTCGAGCGGTTGGATCGCGCTGACTTGACTTGCAGCCGTCGGTGTACAATGGCCCAGAAATCTCGATGCCCAGGGACAACATCCACTACGGCGGCTGGGAGCATCGTGACGTGCATAACATCAATGGAATGCTCTTCGTATGTTTCGGCTTTCATGACCTGTTTTTAGCTAATTCGTCTGCAGTCGAACTTGACATCGAAAGCCGTTCAAGAGCGCACAGATCCGCCCCAACGGCCGTTCGTCCTGACCCGCTCGTTCTTCGCTGGTTCTCAGCGATTCGGAGCGATGTGGACTGGAGACAATCTCGGTACCTGGGAGCACATGGCTGTCGGTGTCCAGATGGTGCTGGCCAACGGAATCGCGGGGATGAGCTTCGCTGGATGTGGGTCTTCCTCGTCTCTCACCTCTACTCTCTTAATAAGTCCCTTTCTAGCTGACGTCGGCGGTTTCTTCGGCAACCCCGAGCCGGAGATGCTCATTCGGTGGTACCGAGTCGGGATCTTCAACCCCTTCCTCCGCGCGCACGCGCACATCGACACCAAGCGGCGCGAGCCGTTCCTCCTCGAGCAGCCGTACAAGGGGATTGTCAAGGATATCTTGCGTCTCCGATACACCATGCTGCCCGTATGGTACACACCGCGTTCTCGAGCGGAGTACTTGGATAGATTCTCAAGCTGGTCGCTCCTCAGGCCTTAGGACCCAAGTAATGCAATTAGTAGCTTGGAGGTAAAATAGTATATATTATCCGGGGAATCCACCCGTGTATGTTAAAAGGAGGGTATGATGTAGGCCATTATAATAATGAAGAGAACGGGATAATGCCAGGCGCCCGCAGGGCTCGCCTGCGGACGACGAGCCGATAACGCGCGCTTGCAAAAAAGGGCGCGCAGGGAAGGGTCCAGGAAACTCGCATCGCATCGATCCAGATCGAGGAACGGCGCCAAATAGTATTTCAGGAAGGGCGCCTGAAGGAAAGGGTCAGGGACGCAAAGATAAGGAAAGGAGGATGGAGAGGGGAAGGGGCACTCACAGAGGCGCCACCAGACTTGCTGGAGCTGCTGGGGGAGGGGATGAATGCAGTGGATCGCAGGCGGGATAAGCAGACGTCCATGGACGCGTCGATGGGCGTAGAGAAGAGCTCATCGTCCATGCCCCTCAAGCACCCCTCGTCGACGAGAAAGAGATCTTTCTTGACCTCTGGTGGAAAGACGCGCTCGATTTCGGCGCGGAACTGTGCGACCGAGGCCTTGGAGTAGCTGGCGGCGTCGAGAAGTGGCTTGGATGGGAAAGGGACAGGGGGGACGTCGAACGTGGTTTGGAACGCCACAGGAGGATGAGCAGTATAGAAGGGGCTGTCGGAGGAGATGGAGATGTATTGCGAGTCGTCAGACTCCAGGTCAAGTTCTGAATCCGAGTCCGAATCCGAATCGTCGCTCCACTCAGACATTTCGCGAAGAGGCGACGACTCGGAGGGAGGTCTGGGGAAGTCGAAACAAAAGGTCAAGGGAGAAGAGGTGTTGACTTCAGAGTCGGCATCCAGCAGGAGGTGGAATGGGGTCCCGAGATTTACTTCGAGAGGGCCTCATGGCTAACATAAATGAGTCCATGAGCCATGGACAGTGGACTGCAGACGACAGGAACAAACCTTAATAATACCCTTTGACTTTAGGCCGCCGGACTGGAATTCACGACACGCACTCTCATTCATGATGCCAAACATCGGTATCAGGGCCTTGGCTACGACATAAACTCGACGACGACGGGGGTGTAGTAGCTCATAACGCTTTTGAGGACGGATAAGAAAGGAAGGGAGGGAGGCGAAGAGAGATGAGCCGGCAGCGAAAGTCATCTGAAGCAAGGTCGGCACCCGCGAGAGCGGGTAATGTCTCGTATGATCGCGACCTGCGCTACAGACAAGCGCTGCATGGAGCTGCCCACATGCAGCCTCGAGCAGCGGAGTGAAGCCCTCGAGCAGATAATGTCGCTCTCGCGCAGCGGCTCCCGTCCACGCCCCCGATCCACGCTCCTGTCCACCTTCCTCCTCCTCTTCCTTGCGCTCCTCTCCTCCTCGCGTCTGGGCTCTCCCATGCGCAAGCCTATCTCCTCCAGAGGAAACGAGGAAAAGAGAGGCCAGAGCGACGGCACACCACTCACCAGTCTGTTACCCCCAGCGCCGTGTGTAGGTCGAGCCGGACAAGAATCCTATAGTAGACTTCTGCGCCCAGCCGAAGAGGCGGACGATGTAACTAGGGAGAGGGCATGTCAGCGTGAAACCCTGGGGTATACACGCCATTGACGACGGGGGATGGCCGAGAAGAGATAAGGAGAGGGGTAAGGAGATAGGATGTGCGAGAGTGACGCTACATGCTACGTCCGTCCTCGTCTACCCGACGCAAGGGTGCCCTGCGCACCGAGGCTCCGCCACGCTCGCCGCACAATCAAATCTCCACCCCCAAAAATCCAAAGCACAAAAAACAAAATGCCGTCCCTCCCGTCCCAAGTCGCAAAACACCTCCACGGATAGAAATGAAGGAAAGACGGACGTACTTCATCGCCCACAACGGCCAGTTGAGCCCCGCCCCCACGATGGCGGCGATGTCTTGCTCGGTGTATGTGCGGCGTCAGTTACGCTATGGAGAATAGGAGAAAGGAGCAGGGGGAGGAATTCCGATGGGTACGGCAACGTCTCCGTCGGCGAGTCGCTAGCCTCAGGGCAAAAAAGCGAGCATGCTCCGCCTGCACGTCTGCTACTTCGAAATAGAAGTGTTTCAGAGCGGGAACATTGCACACTGCATGGCCTCCGGCTACCCTGAGTGACTCTGAGACGCGAACGCGATCCGTGCGGAGTTTGTGGGAAAGGACTTGCAGGGATGCGGCGGCGTCGCACGGAGTGGTGGATGAAAGAACCGACTCGGATGTGGCTGTGTTAGATCGGCGGACCAAAGCATCTCGAACCTCCACGCCGCTGGTTTCGCGCAGTGCCAGCGAGTCTCATCTCGAGGAAATGTCGTACACCGGTGTGACGTTAAACACGATATCGAAAAGCTCTCTCTTGAAGCACAGAGATTGTGAATGCTGTTTCGGACGCCAAATGTCAACTACCGGAAACCGCGTTCGTAATTTGGACTGTGATCATGCCGTGTAATTCTATCTACCTACTAAGTGACCTGCCTACCAGATTTCTTGTCCGCTCCCGGACCTAGCTCCAAGGGCTAAACCGGGGTCCTGGTGTCCTCGACTGGGAGCCGAATTGCGGACGTATTGGCTAACAGCGAACTACTAGTAGTTGAATTAGGTTGAATTCCAACATGCAATTCAACGACATAACAGGGGTCATGCGGCGGCGTTCTCCAATTTGACGTTCGACATCGAGGGGTTCGGTAAGATGTTGCATTAATATTCGTCTTGTCAGTCTTGTCATTGAATAAAATGCACGTGGCGGCGTTTTTTGTCTTTCGACGTTGCGCCAGCATCCTTCGTTTCTACGACCATGGCCGTCGACTCCTGCACCATCCCTTCGAACCCAGATGTCTCCGGCATTGGCGTTCGCGCAGCCATCTACGCTCAAAATCTTACATGTTTCTTGCCTGTCATCGTACATCTCTGGGATGGAAAGATTTCTAGGGACGAACTGAAGGGTATCAAAGACCAATCAATCGGCATGCTAGCAGTCGCATTTGCCATCCTCTTTACCACCATCATCCTGGCCAAAGGTGCTGGAGGTGACCAAACGATCACTAGCTACCACGCCGCTGTCGTCCTGGATCTTAGCTGGATGAACAACACCAGCACGTGGATCTGGTTTATTCTCTATGCCCACCATCGAAGCAAGCGCGATGACCACCCCACTGGAGCTAACTGGAGCGAATGGCGCGACGCTCTCCTTGAGCCTGTCTGGGAGTTGTTGGGGCGGAATGATGGACCTGGTACCAGCACAGAGGTGACTAGTACCGTCCAACGCCATCGGGGCATCGTCCAACGCTATTGGGGCATCGCCCGGACCATCGCCCGGGCCATCGCCTGGGCCCCCCGGGGCATCGCCTGGGACATCGCCCGGGGCATCGCTCGGGGCATCGCTCGGGGCATCGCCCAGCGCATCTGGCACATCGCCCAATGCATCTGGGGCTTTGCCTTCGAGCAGCCTGTCCTTACTCTCGGTTCCATCCACCTCTCACTCATGGCCGCCGTTGGAATATGGCTGTGGAGCGATCCATCGAAATTCGGCCATCCTCTTGGTCCCAGCTGCGATCTCACGCTCACAGTTATCGGAGTGCCTGTGCGATTCTCATCGAAGCCATTGCGCATCACATCATTGGTGATGTATTCCCTTGTTCTCATCCCCGGCCTCAACCTCATTCCTCCCTTCGCTTTCTTCCTCACACTTCATATCTTGTATAACTGGTCCCGGGAACAACACAAATCGTTCTGGACACGGTGGGACTCCATTCTGAAAGTCTTCACGCCAAAGAAGAGCTCGCCATCACCAGATGCTGAACAAGGCGGCCGTCCTCAACGCTCCTCCACGGGTAATTTTCATACCATGGTGACGACACTACAGCTTACCTACTTTTGCGTTTCAGCGGTCTCTAGTGGCGTCGCCCAACACGAACCCTCTGATTCCTCCCCTAACACTGCCCTTCCCATCAGCATGACAGCGTACAACCCAGGTACACAACCCGGAACCGTACCAGATGCAGAACAAGGCAGTCCTTCTCAACACTCCTCCATGGGTAATTTTCATACCATTGTGATGTCGCTACAGCTTACCTACCTTGTGTTTCAGTGGTCTCTAGTGGCGGCGCCCAAGCAGAAACCTTTGATTCCTCCCCCAACACTGCCTTTCCCCTTGTCCCTACCGTTTACCCACCTACGCCAGCGGTCTCTAGGGCTAATACCCGACCTAGAACCGCACCAGATACCGAACAAATGGAACAAGTTGGCCCTTCTCAATGCTCCTCCGCCGGTAATTTCCATACCATTGTGATGCACTACAGCTTACCCACCTTCCTTCCATTCCAGCGGTAGACAGGGCTGTTACGCAACCCGGAACCACTCACATTTTCTTTCTCATTGTTGGCCTGGTGTCCCTTGTCGCCATCAACATCCTTTTCATTGTTGACATTGAACTCACCCTTCGTCGTAACAAGAGCAATCAAACTGGTGATGAAGCCACATGGGGTTTTGGACAAGTTCTTGCCCTTCTACTCCTGATCATTCCACTCCGTGATGCCTGGGGTGCATTGCAAGATATTTGGGAAAAGCTGGAAGGTGTTCAGAACCGGTGTGCAGAGTTCCTTGGACGCATCTGTCAGGCACCACCAGTTATTGAGGAACTTGAACATTTAATCAAGGATGGGGCCAAACCTAATGAGCCATTGCGTTTGGCTGGCATTACATTTGGCAATGCTCTCCAGCTGATGGCGTACCATGGGACAATAGAACTGGTAGAATCCCTTCGACTGGTAGAATCCCTTGAACAGCAGGGAATCCCAGACATTGGTACAATTCCAACCTCTAATTTTATCTATAACCCTAATTATTTCAAGGCGGACAATTTCAAACAGCGCTCCAGTCAGCAGCAGCAAGGGGGCATGTTCTCATGGTAAATTTTCTCCTCCGAAGTAACAAATATGCGGAACGTCTCAACGAAGTGGGTGAGTGTTTCCATGCTAATGGCCCAAATATTTGATGAGTTGTAATCAGGTGGAGACTACGGGACCGCACTTTGCGCTGCTTGTGCAAATGGAAAGGTCGAGGTAGTCGAAGCTTTGCTTCAGGCGGGAGCGACGCGGAATTGTGATGGTAAGCAAACAAGTCCTCAGGAGCAGAGTAGATGCTGAGCTGGAATCAGGGAAACACTTTGGAGCCCCCCTTCATGTTGCTATACTGATGGAAAACACGGAAATGGTAGAGCTCCTAATTGGGAATACCCCGAATGATGCTGATTGTACATGTGAGTGAGCACATTTTAAAATGATTAAGGCACTGAGGGGGAACTCTAGGGGAGAGTGTTGGAAGAGCAGTTGATGTTGCTGGGTTCTTACACAATCAAGATATGTTTAACCTGCTACGGAAAAAGGGTTTAAGATCAGTTAGTACTACTGCATCCTTCACAGACATTGAATGCTGACCGATCCCTCCCTCCATCGTTGACAATCAGTATGTAAGTGCCGCTGTGTCGCTCGCCCATGCTGAACGCTGACCGATCCCTCCCTCCGTTGTTGATGATCAGTTTGTAAGTGCCGCTGCATTGCTCGCCCACGCTGAACGCTGATTGATCCCTCCCTCCGTTGTCGACGATCAGCTTGTAAGTGCCACCGCATCGCTCGCCCATGCTGAACGCTGAGTGATCCCTCCCTCCGTCGTTGATGATCAGCGTGTAAGTGCTGCTGCATTGCTCGCCCACACTGAACACTGACCAATCCCTCCCTTTGTCGTTGACGATCAGGATGTCAGTGCCGCCGTGTCGCTCGCCCGTGCTGAACGCTGACCGATCCCTCCCTCCATCGTTGACGATCAGCGTGTAAGTACCGCCGCATCGCTCACCCATGCTGAACGCTGACCGATCCCTCCCTCCATCGTGGATCATCAGTTGGTACGTGCCCCCCGCGTTGCTCGCCCACGTTGAACACTGACCGATCCCTCCCTCCATTGTCGACCATCAGGAAGTAAGTGCCGCCGCGTTGCTCGCCCACGCTGAACGTTGACCGATCCCTCCCTCCGTCGTCGACGATCAGCGTGTAAGTACCACCGCAT
The DNA here is from genome assembly GCA_029378375.1 of Mycena olivaceomarginata. Taxonomy (NCBI): domain Eukaryota; kingdom Fungi; phylum Basidiomycota; class Agaricomycetes; order Agaricales; family Mycenaceae; genus Mycena; species Mycena olivaceomarginata. Next base: position 116,493 of record JARKIC010000561.1, on the reverse strand, counting down.
CGCTCACCCATGCTGAATGCTGATCGATCCGTCCCTCCGTTGTCGACGATCAGTTGGTAAGTGCCGCCGCGTCACTCGCCCATGCTGACACTGACCGATCCCTCTCTCCGTCGTCGACGATCAGCGTGTAAGTGCTGCCGTGTCGCTCGCCCACACTGAACCCTGACCAATCCCTCCGTTGTCGACCATCAGTTGGTAAGTGCTGCCGCGTCGCTCGCCCACACTGAATGCTGACCGATCCTTCCCTTTGTCGTCGACGATCAGGAAGTAAGTGCCGCTGTGTCGCTCGCCCACGCTGAATGCTGACCGATCCCTCCCTCCGTTGTCGACCATCAGGAAGTAAGTGCTGCCGTGTCGCTTGCCCACACTGAACGCTGACCGATCCCTCCCTCCGTCATCAATGATCAGGAAGTAAGTGCCGCCGCATCGCTCACCCACGCTGAACGCTGACCGATCCCTCCCTCCATCGTGGATCATCAGTTGGTACGTGCCGCCACGTCGCTCGCCCACGTTGAACACTGACCGATCCCTCCCTCTATTGTCGACCATCAGGAAGTAAGTGCCGCCGCGTTGCTCGCCCACGCTGAACGTTGACCGATCCCTCCCTCCATCGTCGACGATCAGCATGTAAGTACCGCCGCATCGCTCACCCACGCTGAACACTGATCGATCCCTCCCTCCGTTGTCGACGATCAGTTGGTAAGTGCCGCCGCGTCACTCGCGCACGCTGACACTGACCGATCCCTCCCTCCGTCGTCCACCATCAGCGTGTAAGTGCAGCCGCATCGCTCGCCCACGTTGAACACTGACTGATCCCTCCCTTCGTCGTCCATCATCAGCATGTAAGTGCCGCCATGTCGCTCGCCCACGTTGAACGCTGACCGATCCCTCCCTTCATCGTCGACCATCAGGAAGTAAGTGCCACCGCGTCGCTCGCCCACACTGAACACTGATCGATCCCTCCCTCCGTCGTCGACGATCAGTGGGTAAGTGCCGCCATGTCGCTCGCCCACACTGAATGCTGACTGATCCCGACGGTCAGCGTTGTAAGTGCCGTCGCATTGCTCGCCCATGCTGAACGCTGACCGATCCCTCTCTCCGTCGACGATCAGCTTGTAAGTGCCGCCATGTTGCTCACCCACGCTGAACGCTGACTGATCCCTCCCTCCGTCGTCAACCATCAGGGAGTAAGTGCCGCCGCGTCGCTCGCCCACGCTGAATGCTGACCGATCTCTCCCTTCGTTGTCGACCATCAGGAAGTAAGTGCCGCCGCGTCGCTCGCCCATGCTGAACACTGACTGATCCCTCCCTCCATCGTCGACCATCAGTTTTGTAAGTGCCACCACGTCGCTCGCCCATGCTGAACGCTGACTGATCCCTCCCTCTGTCATCGACGATCAGCTTGTAAGTGCCGCCACATCGCTTGCCCATGCTGAACACTGACCAATCCCTCCCTCCATCATCGACAATCAGCACGTAAGTGCCACCACATCACTCTCACATACTGGATACTGAAGAAACCACCTCTCCCCTCACCCAATCCCTTCATCAGGCAGTAAGTACTTCTGCTGCATGTGAGTACTTGGGTTAATTCCACCACTTTAGAAGCAGGATATCCTCCGTGGATATGTACAGAGGGATAGAGTTGAGGAATAGCCGAAGCAGTGGCTGTCCATGAAAGGGTGGTTAGTCTGGTGTCAGACAGTGAGGATGAATCTGTAGGCAACCCCATTGGCCCATTGATCTTCTGGAATGTGACTGGATCTGAACAAACTTCATCCCTTTCTGTTGAAATCAGATGTTTGGAACTGACGAGTCTGTTTTGGCATTTGAGTGAGCCCTTCCCTGCATTCCAATTCCAGGTAATGTTGGCATATCACTGGCACATCTCTTGGGTGCCATCACCTAGTGACCACTGAGAGCCACAGCATTTGGAATTGAGTTTGACAGCTCCATTAGGAGTTTTGCACTGTGTTTGATGGTGACTTTCTAATGTGGCCATCCTTCAACTCTGTGGGACCCGCATATCCAAGCCATCTCAAGGCAAGTCCATGTTGACGGAATTCATAACTCGCCTCACCCTCCCTTTCCTTGTCACTCTACACATTGTATATCACGGAGACCAATGGTTTCCGCTGACCTGGCCCCACCGTGAATTCTGGCCCTCACTCATTGTTCATCATTTCATGGCCATCTCAAGCACCTCAGCCTCGTGTCCGTACAAGTCACCGAAGCCGAACTGATTGAAGCACCATCTGGGCCTCCCGTACTGCAGCACTTGGCAATCCCAGACCACAGGTGCCTTGACGAGAGAGGGGAAGAGGTGGAATTGGTGACCAACTCCCACCTAAGGGAGGTCCGCCCAAATTACGTAAAAGGCCTCTTAGGGGATTTATCTTGTACGGCAATAAATCCCCTAAGAGGCCTACATCTGCCTGATGGAAGTATACATCATATATGTCATGTCCCCATTTGGGAAACATGCGCACCTGGTGGCCCCACCCTCGGATGGCCGTGCCGCCGCTGGATCCTGTACCAGTACCTACCTCTCGCCACCATACCCTGTCTGATATTTGGCTTTTTTCTAGGTTCGATTTGGCGTGAAGTTTAACTCACAGAACCACGGATCGGACAAATCAGCTCGTCCGCATGGCTGGTTATTGCTCAAATTTTCATACTTGGATTGCAGTTTGGACATTTACCTTCAATATCATACCTCCCCCCCTTCCAGGTCCAATTTGGCAGAATTCTGACAAGCAGAACATGGTGGCAGACAAATCCACCAGCTGATTGTGCACCTTGGCCTTGGTTGAATCTTCTGGCTTTGGTGCAGGGGTTTGAGCCTTTGTTTTTCATGTAATTTTCTCTTTTATTCATAAGCCCCATCTCACTGACTGCAGTTGAACTGGCCATTTCGCATCAACAATCCCATTGCTTCTGGACTTAATTTAACAAGGTTTCGGCTTTTGGAAGATAATGACAGACACATCCGCCACTCGCTTGGATTACTAGTGGTGGTTTTAAATTCTCCATTCAGAACTCCAGTTCCGTTGCCTAAATAATATTCCCCTCGGGTTTTTTCTTCCATGCAATTATGTACTCTTATACTCCCGTATGCATACTGTAATTTAATCCCGACTCGCTTTGGCATGATTGAAAGTGGTTCTTTTCAACCATACCACAGAGGTACAGTGGTACGGAGTCTTTGATCTTGCTTTGCCTTTCAGCAGCAGGTTCAACCATTTTTCATTCACATCCTTGGAAGATTGGCCAGTTATCAAGTGAGTATGGTTGACTATTTTTGTTGGACCAATCCATTCTATCTGCCGGATATGTAGCTAGTGCAGAATGTGTTCACTGTTGATGTTCGTCAAAAGGAGGCGGATACATCCGCCTGCTGCAGCGGATGTCCACCAAGCAGTCCTAACCCCTTGAACGGTTATTTCTCTCGGCAGTTTTCACTCCCTGGAACAATTTCACCGCTCTAAGGGACATTGCTTTACTTAACATGCACTTGTCAAATGGGCGGATGTGTCTGACTTTGACAGGCAGATGTATCTGCTCTCAGCTAAACGGCAGGCACCAGATCCCTGAGTCTTTCGATGTGCTACCTATTTGAACTTTTATAATCTAGACCATTCATAATTGCCTCCTATTTTACACTCCCAACTCAATTGCTTTACTTGACATGCACTGGTCAAATGGGTGGATGCATCTGGTTTTGACAGGCAGATACAAGTTGTTAGTAGGAGAGTAATGGCCCAAAATTGAAGGCAGTTACCAAAATCCATGGTATGCAGCCAAGAATGTATACTCACCGTGGCGGTGTCTGATCTACTTGGCAGATACATCCGCCGGCCCAGTGAATGCATCTGTGAGCGGGGTTTATTGAAGCATTTGGGCGCGGAATATGGCTCAAGCTGCATGGGTGATACATAGTATCGGTTTCCCCCTGAAATAGCACCAAAAACATGATATTTAGCTGCACATTGGGACTAGGTTTGAATTTCGATGTTGTCTCTCGATTCTGAGCCTCTGAAAATATGGGTCCAAGCCTTGAAACTCCAGTCAATGAATAGCTCAATACAAACTAAAGGGTTCAGAGAACATAGATGAAGAAACCCAGGGTTAAATTTCCATTAAAAGTATTGAACATGTATGTTCCGTAATTTGGCCCAGTTTCAACTGTAGAACTTGAAGAACTTTCAGTTTACAGGAATTCATGCAATAGAGAAAAATCAGAATTAAATTAGACTCGATCCGGAATGAGTTCAAAATGATATTCCATACCAAAAAAGCCCTGGGACTACGAGACTTAAGGCCAGTAGAAAAAGAATGCAATAGACCGATCTTTATTCGGCTGCTGACTGGTTGAGCGGATGAGGTAAACTGCCACCGGCATGACGTGAAAGGTCTGGCGGACGTATCTGACACTCGCAGAGGATGTCTGCCAGATACATCTGCCACACGACAGACATCTGCTATCAAGGCCGCTGGGGTCAGGATATATCTGAGCTGACCGCACACAGGGGAAACAACAGCCGGATACATCTGCCCACACAACAGATGTGCCTGACTGACAAGGAGGTGGGAGACAATGAAATGTGCCATTCATGCTATCTGTTGAATTTTGATGATTGAAGCAAATTCCATGCCATTAATATCCTCCTAGCTTGTTGACAGGAATTCGGCATATACTAGACATATGGATATGAGCTCAACCAACATATTCAACCATACTTACTTGAGAACAAGAATGAGACATATTTTTGGAGATGCAAATTCTGTGGAGTGATTGAAAATAACTTGTTCCAATCGCGTGCAACTCTGCTGAAATACCTCGAGATTGAACAGCGCACAAGAGTGATATGAAAGAGGTAACTAGACAGATTGAGAAATCACGCACCGAGGAGAGGGCCATAGCGTTGCCACGGAGCCGGAGCTGAATTCAAGCTAAACAAATGAAAACTAATCGATGAAAAAAGCCCCTGTTCCGGGGGGGAAAGAAGTCACACAGCTGCCAATCTTTCAAGCAAACGACAGATGTGTCTGCTGCTATCTTCCAGGAATCGAAACCTGGCCAAATTCAATCTTGAAGTAAAATGCGAAGAGCCCAGTTGAACTATGGTACCAAAGCTGTGAAATCAAGGCAAGGTGAGCCGTACAAGCAATTGGCAGATTGTGGGCGGATGTGTCCAGTGGTGCATTGTAGAAATGAGCCTATAGACAGGAGGATATTAGATGAAAGATAATCATTCAAACCATAGCACTGGTGTCGAGAATTGTAACCAATATCCGCAGAATCATGCCAGATGAGTGGATGTATCCGTCACTGCATTCCACAAGCCGGAATCAGGTCAATGGGAATGGGCCTACATGAAAGGAGGATGTTAAATGAAAGATAATAATTCAAACTGCAACAACAGTGCCAGGATTTTCAGCCATATCCACCAAATCATGAGCAACAGATGTATCCGTCACCACATTCCACAAGCAAGAATCAGATAAAAAATGGGGCTAGATGGAAGGAAGATGTTATATGAGAAGAAAATAAATTCTTCAACTGCCAACAACGTTCTCCTGAGTGCGTATTCGCGAGAACGGTCTTGAACAAGCACGCGCAGAAAAAATTGTTCCTCATTTCCAGATCAGATACAAGGTTCAAATCAGAATTCTTTTGTCAATGGTTCAACTTGTTGGGCGACCCTTTTACTTCGTGTGCGAGTTCGTTCTAGGCTCCAACACAACTGGACTGGTGGAACGTAAACATGGGTAGCAGTTGTCGGAGGGGAGGACTCCGCACTTGCGGTGGATGCAATGCCTGGGGGGACAGTGATCTTCTACGGGAACGGAGTAATACTGAACTATGAATTCGGCAACACTGGGAAAGACATACCTGACCATTGATGCGCAGAAAGAACGCAAGGATGTGGCCCACCGTTTCGTCCAGATTGTCATAAAACACCGAATGGCTCCCGCCCTCAATCACTGCAACCTCCAAGTCCGTGAAGTATGGCCGCGCCTCCGCTGCAGCCACAGCCCCGTCCTGAATCTGGTCTTCGGTCCCGTACAGGACCATAGCGGGGAACCCCTGTGCCCCGAGTGCCACGAGCTCAGTCTGGTCGGGTTTGTGCCCCACGCTGATGGCTGCTGTGACGGCCGGGGGCTGCAGCACCGTGGATCCGATCCAGGCGGCTTTATCTGCAAAGGGCACGTTCTCTGGGTCGGCGAAGCACGCGTCTATGAATTCCACGCGCGTTTCGAGCGCAGTCGCCGCGTCGGGAGAGACGAACTTGCGTAGGAGCTCCAGGAGCTTTGGTTTGAGGGTTTTAGCTGCTGTGGCGACGCAAAGGGGGCCGCCCAGCGCGATTGCGCCAACGAGAGGCACCGGTGAGATGTGTGAGCAGATGTTGCTGATAATCAGGGTTATATGTGACTCCGGGTTAACGGGGTGTTGCTGGGGAACATCAACATGGAAAGGTCGTACCACCCACGCTCCTAGGCAATTGTTGTGAGCCAGGTCGCACAGAATGAGTAACTATGGCTTACCATCCAACAAACACAAGCATATGCAGAATCCCGCCGCGACTGCAGTGAAATCGGCCGCATACAATGAGGATGCATACCCTTCTGCGGAGTTCGGCTTCCCGCTTCGCCCGTGGCCGCATACATCGTATCTTACCTGAGACGCATTGAATGGATCGTATTTCAGATTTGACTGGTACTTAAGAGGTACAATTTTTCGAGCATCCGTGGATTGGAGAATAGTTTATCGAAGACGATTCCGCTGAGCGCGAAGCCGTGGGCGAAGACTACGCTGGGGTTTGCGGGGTTCCCTGATGCTTCGGCGTATATCGGGGGTACCGCCTGAGGACAGACAGAGTTTCGAGACGGGGGGCTGGCATTGTGGATGTGGGTGCAAAGCCTGGAGATGGTGGAAGTCAACCTTGATGTCTGGTGTACGTAACCTGATGGTTGCACAATGCACTCAGCCTTGAAGTCGGCGGGTGCCGGACGCGGGCGGTCTGAGCGCAAAGCGTGCTTTCGAGGAGTGGAATCGACACGGGATCTTGCGCCGTTGCGAGTCAGTGCGCTCGGAGGAAAAGCTGGATATTTTGATGTGATCATTGATTGTTCAACTGCTCCTCGTCGTTCACCACCACCGTCCACCGTCTGCGACGCTCCGAGTTCTTGCGGGGATCCTGCTGGCTCTATATATACCGAGAAGACCTGGCTATTTCTGCCCTCAAATCTGCTTCTGCCGGCTCCGAGAGTCACCAAAAATACGATACCTTGGACTATTAGTACGCAAAGCTGCGGCGGCGGTAGCTCAGGCCTGCTGTGTATCTATGCTCGTGCTGTGCCGTGCCCACGCGCGCATACCACCATCGTCGCTTTGCCTTCACCCGCCTCAGCCCTGAGTTCTCTGACGCAGTACCTGTTTACGTCTGTGCCAGAGCGAGCGACGAACACCGGCGGCGAGCTCTCGAACGGCCTTCTGCAACCCCATGACTGCTGTCGGGCCGATCCACCTGCGCACGAACCTCCTACATACGCTCTGAGTTCCCCGGCCCGCGCATGCCATTGACAGAGGCTTGCGCGCCTCAGGCCAACTGCCGCCCCTCAAGTACGGCGGTGCATGCGGATATAGGATGTCTACATGTGCTTCGCGTGCCTGCTGGACTTATCTGGTGATCTCGCGTGCGTAGCAATTTAGGATTAAATCAAGATTAAATACTGGAGGATTCCCACCACAGTACGGATCACAAATTCAATTATGTATAACGATCCCGCCCCCACTCTTTGCGCGACTAGCAGCTACTAGCAGATGTATTTACCCTTAGCAGTTAATAGTAAGAGAAACTTGAAGCTACGTCGTGGCAGATTATGTCCGCCAGTCGAATCCGTCGCAAAAGGGTCATCATGTGCGTGAGATCGGGGTTACCTCTTGCCTCATGGAAGCCCCGCCTCCAGCCCCGCCCCCGCGCTCGCCGCTGCGCCCTCCGCCGCAGCCAGCGCCGACGCTGTCCAAGCGCCAGCATGCCCTCCACGAACTCATGTCCAGCGAGCGCGCTTATGCCTCCGATTTGACCGCTCATCCTTGAGGTGCACATCCCCCTCGGTGCGCCTGCTGCTACTGCAAATTCCTCCCGCTGACTGCCTGCAGCCGACGGCCCATGACCGCAGACGACGTCAAGATCGTTTTTGGCAACATCGGCGAGCTGGCGGAATTATCCGATGTCTTCTGTGAGGCCCTAGAACGCACTATCGGGAGCGCTCTCGAAGACCCAGACGCTACGGACGACCACATCGGCGAACTCTTCTTACGGTACGCGCCCGAGCTGGAAGGGCCGTACAAGCAGTACATCACCCGCCACCCGTCCGCGCTCGCCCACCTCACCGCCCTGCCCCAGACCCCCGAGCTTATCGCGTACCACCAAAAAACACGCGACCTCGCCGTGTCGCTTTCGCATGCCTGGGACTTACAGTCGCTGCTCATCAAGCCCGTGCAAAGATTATTGAAGTACTCTTTACTACTTACAGCTATTATCGATGCTACGGCTTTAACACACCCCGACCCGCCCGCATCTTGTGAACGCACGCACCGCCATGGAGGACGTCGCGCGCCAGGTGAACGAGGGCCGCCGCCGCGCAGAGGTCGTCAAGGAGGTCCTCACCGCGCCAAAAAAGCCCCCAACCCTCCTGCGCATCAAGTCCTTCCGTGCCCCCGTCGGCGACCCCAACTCCGACGCCGCGCGCGTAGACCGCATGGCCGCCGAGCTCGCCCGCATCGACGTCTTCGCCCAACAGCTCGCGCGCACCGCCCAGGAATGGGCCCGCGCCGCCGACGCCGCCGCACTCGCGCTCCTCGCCTGGGCCAACTCCTTCTCCGCCGCCATCGGCCTCTCCTCCGCCGTGCGCTCCGAGGCTTTCGACACCTTTCTCGCGACAGCTCACGGACAGCATCCTCCCCCTCTCCTCGGGTCTCCTGCCTGCGATCGCTGCGGACTTGCTGGCCCCGCTGGCGCGCCTCCTCGCGAGCGCGGCCCAACCGCGCCAGCTCCTTCGCGAGCATGGCGGAGCACGCGCCGCTGCACCACCACCTCCTCACCATGCCTGTGTCCGCGAAGAACCGCCCCCCGCCCGCTTTGCTTTCCGCATCCGCGCACTACCTCGCGCTGCGCACGCAGCTCGCCGCGGAGCTCCCTGCGTACCTCGCCCTGCTGCACCGCGGGCTCAGCGCGCTAGTGCGGAGGCTCGCGGGCCTGCAGGCGGGGTTCTTTGGGGAGGCGAGGGACGCGTGGGCAGGGCTGTGGGATATGCTGCGGGTGGAGGGCGAGCGGAACGGGGGCGGGGAGGAGACGGTGGGGGTGTGGCGCGCACGGTGGGGAGACGTGGACAACGGGGTGGCGGGGCTGCGGATTTGTCGCCCGTTGCGCGGGTCGTCCACACTGGGTCCTGCGGCGGCGCAGCTGACACCCGCAGAGGCGGTAGCTAGGGCGTATAGCGAGCCGACGCCGATCAATACGCACACGAACACCGCGCTGGGGTACGCGATCGGCGGGGAGTCGTCCTCGCCGTCGAGTCTGGCGTATGCAAACGGGGGCCCGCCGTCGCCGCATTATGAGCGGAATTCGCGGGATCGAGAGTACAACCAGCGCGGGGAGTACTCGTACAGGGACAGCAGCAATAGTGGCGGCGGCAAACACGCGCGATTACAGCACGAGCCGGAACAATCGCGACTCGAGCGGGGCGAGCGTGCACACCAACACCAGCTCGACGAGCAGCGGGAAGGCGGCGCATGTGAGCAACGTGCTCGCTGCGCTCGACCCCGGGCTCGGGGGCAGGCGCGCGCCTGCACACTCCAACTCGATGTCAAGCGGGTATACGAGCACGAGTGGTGGGTATGGGGGCGGCTAGTTCGAGCTACGCGACGAGCATGGCGAGCGGCTCGCCCCCGCCGCCGACGATCAGCGGGCCGTTCTCGCTCGGCAGCATCACGGGGAAGCCGAAAGGCGCGGGCGACGGGTATTCGGGGGACGGGGGCGTCGTCCTCGTATGCGCCGTCGGCGTATTCGTATTCGCCTGGCGCGGGCGCAGCGCCATATTCGCCGGGTGGGGAGCGGGCGGGGTTCGCGGGGTGGAATGAGAATGGGAGTACGGGGAGGGGGAAGAGTCCCGCGCGGGGCGCTAGTGCCAACGAGAGCAGCGGTGCCAATGGGAGTGGGAGCGGGCTGAGTCGGAGTGGGAGCAGGAGGGGGAGCGCGCCTGTTCTGGCAAACCGGAACGGGAACGGCGCGTCGAAGTTTGACCTCAGCAAGGTCGATCCTAACACCTTCCCCATGGGAGACACGAGGACGGTGCGGAGGAGCCACTCGCCGACGCCGACGACGATGACGACACGGACTGTGAAGGACGGACAGGAAGAGTTTGGGGAGGTGGTGGCTGAGATAGGGTGGGGGGATTATGGGGGGAGCATTTTGCCGCCGAAGAGTGAGTGGATGATTTCTCTGGTTTCGGATTTCTTCCTCTCGCGATCGGTTGCTGTGTTTCAAACTCTTGTGCTCTTTTTTTTTCGCCAATTTCGCCGCGGGGAAGGGTTTAGGCGCTTTCGTGCGTCAGTTGGCGAGGAGCGGGAAGGCGGGAGCGTGGTGTCGGGGATGTTGGAGCGTTCATTCTTTCAGTTCTCGTAGTCTTGTTTCTTTCTTTTGACACGGGCGCTGACCACACACACAGAGGTGAAAGACCCAGCACGGGAAGAGGAGAAGGCGCGCGAAAAAGAGAGGGAGAAGCGGAGACGGGAGGAGGAGAAGGAGAGGAAGGAGAGGGAGAAGGCAAAGAAGAGGGAGGAAAAGAAGGCATCGAAGGATGGCAAGGGCGGGGCGTTTGGTGGCATTCTCGGCGGCGGGGGCGGAGGGAGCAACAGCAACAGCTCGGAACCGAGCCCGCGCAGCAGCCTTGCGAGCTCGAGGCTCGCGCTGCTCGAGGGCGCGGGGTTACGGGTTCCGCGAGAAGTCGCCCGCGCCGAAGAAGCCGAAGAGCAAGAGCAAGCAGCGGGAGGAGGAGCGCAGGGGGAGCGACCATCTCACAAGCAGCCAGAGTAACAGCAACGGTAACTCGAACCGGGACTCGAAAAATTCGAGTGGGAGCAGGGGCGCGTCGAGGCCACCGTCACGGGGAAGGTCGACGATGGACGAGCAGTACGTGCATCCGTACGCAAACGCAAACGCGTATGCGTCTCCGCGCGCTGCGCCCATACCGCCCGGCGCCTCCGCATCTGGCTTCTTCCCCTCTTCCCCCCCATCCGGCTCCGCTATTCGCTCGCAACGATCCCGCCCGCCCTCGCCGCCCCCGCCTCCCGACTTCGACAACGCCTTCACCGGCGCCGCGCGGCGTGCGACCTGGCTCGCTGCGCCCGCGCAGTACTCGTGCCGCGTCGTGCACCCATGCACGCCCCCCGCGGCCGTGTCGTACTTTGGCTTCCCGTTCTTTGCGCTGGAGGAGCACGCATTGCTCGGCGTGCTGCATGAGGCGGGACACCCCGGGACACATCCCCGACTGCCGCTGTATGTGGATGAGGGGGAGGACTGCCTGTTGTTGTGTCGGGATGCGGGGGGCGAGGTGGGATGGGCGTTGGCGAGTTTCTTGGCACCGTTGGCGGCGGATTGAGGGACGCGTGTCTTCCAACACGACGAATCCTCGCGCGAAGTCAAAGAAGCAAACGTATCTATGTATTGCCCGATTTTTTCATCTTTTCATCTCGTGTCGGTTGTATCCACCCTAATCTCCCCCTCGTGTTGTTTCAGTGTTTTTCTGCTTGGAGCGCATTGTAATTATATATACACCTACATACTTTCTTCTACCCACCGCACCCGCTTTCTCATTCGCACCGACCGCACTCACACCTGCACTCTTGATTTGACGCATGCTTACACCAGACATACTTATATTCCGTACTAGATGTGTATCACGATTGGTTACGATTCAAGAACAAGCCATTGGCCGTTCGATCAACCCCAAGACCATCGAATCGATACATAATGAACCTGACTAGTACCGACTCGCATCGGATTCGTATTGTTTTTCTTCTCGAAGCGCATTTCACTCATCAAATTCAATAACTTCATACAACGCAAAGCACAGAAAATAAATCGTGGCCCCCCGAGGGCACATCCACCCGGCTAATGGCCGAACTTGAGGAAATGCGGGGTCGGCGGCTCGTGCGTGCGCGGGTCGTAAGGAGGCACGACAGTGCTGGCGGACGGAACACATAAAAAAGAAACCACTCAGCCAACGGACTTGCGACGGACGTCCCGAGACGACATTTTTATGATATGCAGCACAAAATTGGATGGGATATTTCAGAATTCATGGATAGAAGTCCGGCCTCGGCCTTAGTGCTTTCAGGAGCCAGATCAATGTTCCATTTTGTGCGCATCTCCTGGATATGCCTGTAAGTCCCTGGTTCAGATACCAGTTTGCGAAGATCATGAAGAGGGCGATAATTATCAATCCCACCCGGCCAAATCACCCGGCGATGCACCACGCGGCACTGGAGTTCGAGCATATTATGCAGTTTCGATGGTGGTCAACAAGATGACGGTATGGGTGGAACGAAAGAATTCTTTCGTCGATGGTTCAATTTGTTGGGCGACCCTTTTAACATTGAACCATGAATTCGGCAACAGTGGCAAAGACATACCTGACCATTGACGCGCAGACAGAACGCAAGGATATGGCCCACCGTTTCGTCCAGATTGTCATAAAACACCGAATGGCTCCCGCCCTCGATCGCCGCAACCTCCAAGTCCGTGAAGTACGGCCGCGCTTCCGCTGCAGCCACAGCCCCATCCTGAATCTGGTCTTCGGTCCCGTACAGGATCATAGCAGGGAACCCCTGTGCTCCGAGCGCCACGAGCTCAGTCTGGTCAGGTTTGTGGCCCGCGCTGATGGCTGTTGTGACGGACGGGAGCTGCAGCACCGTGGATCCGATCCAGGCAGCTTTATCTGCGAAGGGCACGTTCTCTGGGTCGGTGAAGCACGCGTCTATGAATTCCACGCGCGTTTCGAGCGCAGTCGCCACGTCGGGAGAGACGAACTTGCGTAAGAGCGCCAGGAGCTTTGGTTTGAGGGTTTTACCTGCCGTGGCGACGCAAAGGGCGCCGCCTAGCGCGATTGCGCCGATGAGAGGCACCGGCGAGATGTGTGAGCAGATGTCGCTGATAATCGGGGCTATATGCGACTCCGGGTTAACGGGCGCGTTGCGAGGAACATCAACATGGAAGGTACGTACCACCCGCGCTCCTAGGCAATCATTGTGAGCCAAGTCGCACAGAATGAGTACTACGGCTTACCATCCAACAAATACAGGCATATGCAACGAGAATTCCGCCGCGACTGCAGCGAAATCGGCGGCATACAATGAGGATGCATACCCTTCTGCGGAGTTCGGCTTCCCGCTTCGCCCGTGGCCGCGCACGTCGTATCTTACCTGAGACGTATTGAATGAGTCGTATTTCAGATTTGACTGATACTTACGAGGTACAATTTTTCGAGCATTCGTGGATCGGAGAACAGTTTGTCGAAGACGATTCCGCTGAGCGCGAATCCGTGGGCGAAGACTACGCTGGGGTTTGCGGGGTTCCCTGAGGCTTCGGCGTATATCGGGGTCCCGTCTGAGGACAGAACGAGTTTCGAGACGGGAGCTGGCATTGTGGATGTGGGTGCAAAGCCTGGAGATGGTGGAAGTCAACCTTGGTGGTCTGGTGTACGTAACCTGATGGTTGCACAATTGCACTCAGCCTTGAAGGTCGGCGGGTGTCGGGCGCGGGCGGACTGAGCGCGGAGCATGTTTTTTAAACTTCGGACTCGGATTGAAAGCCGACTCGGGATCTTGCGCCATTGCTCAGTGCGCGTGGAGAAGAAATAAACCGTGGGATCTGTATTTTGACGTGATCATTAGTTCTTTCCACAACCATCTGCACCTCGTTCACCATCTGCGACGCTCTGGCCCTGGGTTCTTGCTGGGATCCTGCTGATTCTTTGTATACCGGATGCCGAAAATCTGACTATTGCTTCTTCCTCTGCCGGCTCGAGGGTCACCAAAAATATGCAATACCTTGGACTAGTACGTGAAGGCGGCGAAGCCATGGCTTGGACCAATTGGCTTGGACGGACAACAACAACATAGTTTTATAAAGAGGGTGAGAAGCATACTCGAGGAACTACAATTTATGGGGAAAGCAGAAGACGTGCCGAGGTGGAAAGCAAAGCAAAAAAATCTTCTAAGGAGTGACAAACAGCCTCGGGCCCTTCGCCTGCAAAAACCAGGTAAAACAATCTTTCTTGGTTTTCCGTGATCAAGATAGAAGACACCCTGAAAGCCTCTATTCCTTCCGAGCTCTCTGAGACGAATATTTCGTTAAGGAGATGGTCGTAGTTTCGTCGATACCCCGCATAGGCAGCTGTGGTGACTTCAACTCGCGCGGCGTTGCCAATCTCGTCGAACGTGAGACTACGAGCAGGAAGTGCTGTAGGGTATTGGAGCTGATGGTCGTTTGCCGCGGGCGTGGACATCTGGGGTCTGCGAGGAGAGGCGAGTTCCTTGGCGAGAAGGGGATGGAAGCTGAGGAGGGAGAACGGTTTGAGAGGTATCATAGGGATGTTGGTCGCTGCGACAAAGGTGAGCCTGGGACAGCAAAGGCGAATTGGACAGCATACTGTAAGGCGGAACGCTTTCCTCTTCATTTCGAGAAAGACTGCATAGTCGTCCTCGGCAGCCAACATCATAGTGGCCCGACAGAGAAAGAGACAGTTACTGATGGCCGTAAGGCGTCTGAGAGGAACTGGGTCAGTGCGGCATTAAACATTCTTAGGAATCGCCTGCTCAGAAAAGGTGGTAGCCGCTATTTGCAGGTCGAGCTCGGCTTTGGCGATGCAGCCAGCGAGCTGGTCGCGAGGAGGGAAGGAGCCGACGGGTGGCGTGTTGACCGCGCACTGAGTATACACCTCTGCCAGCTGGTTGGGGTCGGATCGAAGAACAGCTGCGTGCTCCTCGGTCATGACTTCCCATTTGAAGATCTTTTGGGCGAGTTCTTCGGCAGCCATTCGCTGAGCGAGGCGAAGAGGCATGACGGCGAGAGCCAAGAGCGGTCCGTGTATGTACTTGTTGGCATTCGCCCCTATGTACTTTCAAGTTTTACATACACTATTTATAAAATTAACCCCGTCTGAAGCCTTTAAGCTTAAACTCCGCTTTTGGTTCACCAGACCCAGACTTTCGGATTGCGCAGTTAAGTGGCGCTTTGGACGGCTATTGGCTGTGAGGAGCCTCACAGCTACCCAGCGAAAGAGGATGCGAGGCCGCGAAGCGGCCGCTTGTAAACATTTACATATAATTGACTCACCTTATCGGCGCGAATATATCGCAGGATCAAGGCAAGCAAGCCTGGCTGCCTCTGGGTTCACCCGAAATCATAATTCCGTCTGGGGTCCGCCGTCTGTAAAACAAGTTCTAAACTCGATTAAACTGCATATCTCTGTGAAATTCATTTTCCCACCATTTTTCCTACCATTTTCCTCCCTTGTATTCCCATCGTTTTTGCACGATTTTTTCCCCCTTTTCAATTTGGACATGTAAAAAGGGGGAAACCATGCCCAGGTGCAAAGCTCGATCAAAAAGGAGAGCAACGAGTCCAAAAAAAGGAGCAAAAATGGCAACTGCGAAATTGAATCCCCCTCCTGCGGCTCTCTTTTTCTACCCTTTTTGCTCCCTTTTGTTATTCATTTTCTAATCCCTCTTCCAAACCCCCTCTCTTGGACTGAGTCATTGCCCGCGGCACCAATAGGTTCAATGACTTATATAATGCCCGCCCGGCCGCTTCTCAACTCCTTGCATGCTAACCATAGAGCTGCTGCAAACTCGAGCTTGAAAACCGCCATTGGCATGTCGGGAACATGGGAACAAAACGGAACAAAAAACTGCCAGAAAAATGAGAACGGTGAATGCCCCTTCACCGGAACTCTCATTGTCTGAACCCAAGTCATTGTCTATGAAATTATCTCTAAGTCACTCTCGAAATCATCAGGCTCAGAATACTGTACTTATATTCCATACTAGATGTGTATTACGATTGGTTACGATTCAAGCAAAAGAACAAGCCGTTCCATCAACCCCAAGACCATCGAATCGGTACATAACGTACCGACTAGTACCGACTCGCATCGGATTCGTGTTGTTTTCTTCTCGAAGCGCATTTCACTCATCAGATGCAATAAACTTCGATAGACCGACCAACAGCATGTATTCTCATAGACGTGGTACAACGCAAAGCACAGAAAAGAAATCGTGGCCCCCCGAGGGCACATCCACCCGTCTAATGGCCGAACTTGAGGAAATGCGGGGTCGGCGGCTCATGCGTGCGCGGGTCGACACGCTCCAAGTTGGCGTCGAGCGGCCACAGCGAGTTGCGGAACACATTCTTCGGGTCGTACTTTTTCTTTACCTCGACGAGGCGGTCCCAGTTGGTCCCGTAGCACCCGATGGTACGCTCCGCGGGCTCGTGGCGGCCGAGGAACTGTGCGGAGTGATAAGGATAAAACTGTCTTCGGCGCCACACCGAGGAGACTCACGCTGGGGAAGGGTCCACCGCTTTGTACGGACTTGAGTGAGCCGGCGATCCACTACGAAGAAGTCAGCAGGACGATCATGGAGCGGAGCTGCACAGGTACTCGCCTCCTCGGCCGAGTCGATGCACCGGTCGTCGTCGATAGTCATCTCCCACTGGTGCAGCGCCGCGATGGTGAATGCCGCCTCGCGCTGCGACTTGGGTACACAGTTGTTCTCAAAGTCGAGGATGGCGCCGCCCGCGAGTTCGAAGAGCCAGGCTGCGGAGGGGGCGAATCAATCAGTCATAGTGCATTCGGTGGCTGCGGAAAAGACTCACTGCACCCTACGGGCGTGTCGGCGAACTGTATCACGGTCTCGTTGATGATTTCGTCCGGCAGGGACGAGATGAGCGCCGAGCGAATGAACCATTGCCTGCCCGCTGGAGATAATGTTTTAGCACCGATAACGATACAGCGACATCCACACACGCTTTCCGCGGAGGACCTGGGCGACGCTGTCCTGCTGGTGAAGGAAGCTCTTTTCATGCACCTCGTTGAGCAGGCAGCGTTCGCCGTTCCAAGAGGAGAGCGCCTGGAGGTATTCCTGTCCTTTTCCTTCGGCCCGATGTAGCACATTTGCACCACAATGAGCGAATCTTTCCCTTCGGGCCCGGCCGTGAGGAGCACATTCGCGTAAAGCTCGCGTGGAGCGCCTTTGACACAGTCACGGAAGTGCCGGATAAGCGACGGGCGCGGTGGCGCGGTGGAAGCGGCTGGAGTTAACACAGGTTAGGGTTGGGATCACACGAGTACATTTCAAGGATCGACACACTAGAGCAGATTACCCGCAAACACCACACTTGAAACTCAATGAATGAGCGATTCAGAGGGAGAGGCGTGAATCGAAGGGCTCACGGAACCGGGAAGGCCTTTGCTTTGTAGCGGGTGACAACACCAAGAGCGGGGGCCGGCGCCGCGCAACGCCCACCACAGATCTAAAGCCGAATATTAGCGACAGGAGGACGTGCATAAGGAGAAATACCTGGGTTTTCATTCTCGTTGACGATACGAATTTGGCCGTCAGCGGTTACCATTTCGACCTGTATCGAATTAGTCCATATGCTCCAAAAAAAAAAAAAAAAAAAAAGTAAACGCACCTCAACAAGACTGTCGATGCTCAGACCATGCAGACGGCTGAGGAAACCGAATCCTCCTAGAAGCATGACACCAGACCCTACTGGATGGGCAGAACTAGAGGACATCAGCTGCAAGGAAATATAATAGACGGAGAACATACAGCGGCACATGATACGGAATGGTGGTATTAGGACCTGCGAGAGAACGTGCCTCGAGCTGATGCTTGGCCGTAAAAGTATCAATTTCTTTCTGGCGCATGCCAGCCCCGAAGGTGACATAGGCGTTGGGATATATCGGCTCGGCCTGCGACGCCAGATTCAGCGGCACCGGTGGGAGGCTCGAGTTGGTGATCAGGGTTCCAGAGCGCGGACCCCACGGGTCAGAGCCAGACCGTGGATTGTAAGCCGACTGGGTAACACTGGGAGGGAGCGGCGCAGGGTTGGTCGGGGCATCGAGATAGCCGAAGGGATCGCCCCCGACAACAGGGCGAGACAGCGGAGATCTGGCGCTCGGAGGCGGGGAGACCGGAGCTGGGGTGGTCGCCGCAGTCGAAGGCTGATTCCCACCAGCCAGGGTAGATTCGTTAGAGTCGCTTGAAGACTCGCCAGAATCCACGGAATCAAGGGACGCCCGAGATGATTCGTCGACGTGAACTGGCTCGTCGACGCGCCCGACGGACCGTTTGGGGCATATCCCTCTGGGGTGCATCCCAACCTACCCGATATGGTCCACGCAAGAAATTGGCAACTTGCTCTGAAGCCGAGTCGTAGAAACGGAGAGCCGAATCCTCTTCGCGGCGACGTTTACCAGAGGGGGCCGTTGTCCTTGAGTTTGTTGAAAGCGTCCTGGTCTCGAAGGCTGGTGTAACCGCCTCCAGGATGCGGAGCCTGTGGACCTCAGTCTTTAACACTACTCCCAATCGGCCGTCGTACCTCGATGGAGCAGTCAATGAACTTGGAAATATCGATGATAATGTCACCACCGACGGCCCAGCCTGCCGTGCCATATCCTCCTGCCTTGACACTGGAACGAGTTCACTGGGTGCGGGATGGGAGACCGAAAACACTTGCCTCGGGAAAGCGAGTGCTTGGAACAAACAAGATGATTCTGCGGGCGGAGCATGAAATCGGACGGAATCAGCCGGACGAAATAGAACTCACTTGCTGACATCTTCTGCGTCCAATGGACAGGCGACTGCCTGGGCGATGCAAACGACATTTCCGTTGAATATACTGGAGTATTCGACGAACCTGTAGGCTTGCTTCAGAAACTATGCCACAAGGCAAAGACAGCATACTCGGGATGATCGTCGCGCACGTAGATTGGGCCACGCATAGAGGACCCAAGTTCTTCGTGGAGCTCTTTGGAGAGACGGGGAGGTGCTATAACCGGCATTGGATGAGTTCGTGGACAACAGCAAGTGGAGGGATGACCGGTCTAACTGCTTTTCATGGCCGCTCTTAAATAAACGAAAGGCTAGTCTTCGCGAAGGTCAAGAAGGAACGCCGTGGGTCGGACGGATTTAGCGATCAGGTCGTGGATGTAAGTGAATGATACGGTTCAGGAACCGAATGGCTATGGCGGTAACTGTCCGAACAAGGTAGGCAGTTTTGAGCTTTTAGCTCCAGTTTTTCTTAGCTGCTATGTCCTTATCAATTCACCCTTTTCTAGCATTCCATTATTCGGGCTGATCCTGGCTGATTGGTGCCCTTGATATATAGATATGTATGTCCGTCTAACCTGAAGGTGAGCTGACATCCTGCTGTAATAAAGATTAATTTGGTACCCCGAAGACCCCGAAGCGCCTCGGACATCGACGTGCTCCACAAGGGTCGAGGTTTTTTTCAAAATTCAAACAAACCTTGCAACGACTGAGTGATTTTGGCGAATTGACTTTCACTGAGTTGAACAGGTCAACGTTGCATAATAACACGCCGGGACGCATTCTGCCAAGAGGCCGCCTGATAGGTTCAGCATGGTGGCCTCGTGCAAATATCTAAGAGGAACCAGAGAAAACGGTTACAGCTCTAAACGCGACGGTGAGAAATGGGGTCCCAGGAGTTGTAGAATTGAAAATAGATTCGCGAACTCAATTCAGTGAAAATCACAAGCACTAACTGCAGGTAGAGGTCCTCGTCTGCGGGCGACTCGACGATTTGAAGCTTTCACAGACCCTCCTTCTGGAAACCACGGATGTCTAGTACCATTGATGTTTAGTACCCATTAATAGGGATGTAACCTTAATTGACAGGCGAAGAAGACTCAAGAAGCTACCTTCCACCGGCGGAGGACGTTTCAGTGCGAACGCGCGGGATTCAAACGCAATTCAGATGTTCTCAATATAAACATAAGCGGGCATTGTTCAGAGTAGCTATAGAGCAGACATCCAGGGTGATGAACACGTTTCGGAAAGCTGCGAGCCGCCCTAGTAAGGTATTTGAATAGAACTATAAACGGCGTTCTTGAGCCATTTCAGCGCTGTCCAGACTCTCGAATCAAGGAGCGCTCCTTCAGGTACAATTAATATTTACTCTCAGAAGGACCCTGTCCTTCGTTTCCATTCAATTAATTGCAGACTTGGCTGGCCACCTTTTGATTCCGGGGTATTCGACCACGAAGAGCCTAGAGCAGCCGAGCTAAGCACGTAAAATAATTCGCCGATCGTCTAACCCAGTGGGGTCGACGAGGACGACGAGGGGTCTCCGTCGCTCGCAGAGTTACGCGGGCGATAAAACCGCACCGTTTCGAAGTCACCGGTCAATTGGAGTATGTACAATACACGAGACGTAAATCAAATCATACTACCACAGTGAACGGACAAAATAAAGCGAACAAAATCGACCAATGGATGAATCAGGACAAGAATTCATGCGTAAGCAAAACCAGGTTGTCGCGGAGCGCCCCTCCGCCCAAACTTGCAGCAAGATGCTCCTTCCAAGTGCATTTTCTCCGTGGACCTTGAAGGAGCGTGTCGGTGAGTTTTCCACGGGCACCACAAACGTTGGAGCGCTTCTGAGGTCTATGGGGTCGATAACTTGGCACACCACGCAGCTAGAAAGAAAATTGGGTGAGGATAGGAATACAAATGCCCCAAGGGATTTGAGTTACGGCACAAGACTCGCAGCTGTCCTGAGTTTCGGTTTGGGGTCGGCTATTCCCAAGCCGTTCAACAGCCTTCCACACAGATTCATCTAGCTGGAAATACAGGGTTCGCGTCAGCCCGTGTACATAGACGCAGGGCAAAAGGCATACCGTTCTTGCCGCCTCTTCTAGAGAGTAGACAAAAGCATTCTCGAGGAGGATCATTTCAGATATTTCACTTCGACAGTGCATCGGAGATAAATTATGAGAAGTTGCTGAGCTGAGGGATCTTGGTCGAGGCCCAAGGCGTCGATGGCTGTCAGCTACGCAGTACATATCAATCTTAAAACGCGGTACTTATTTCGTCATACCTGCCGAGTAAATGTCGTTCAAATACAGATCCCGCCAGGCCCGGAGAGCTGTTAGATTCCCGTCGAAACGAGGGGACAATACTAGGCGCTGGGCATGAATTTAGATTACTATGGAAATCAAATCACCAACATTGAATTGGGGGCGGAGGTGTTTTTGGCAAACGACACTGCGCCGCGAGTATTGGCCCCCAGTTCGGGACGCCGAATCCAGCAATCCGATAGCCGTGCAGGTTCCTTTGGCATCAGCCAAGTCTTGGAACGTATTACGGCCTAAATTCAAGGAATGAAGGCGAGGATATATAAAAATATTGGGGGCACCAACAGCCGTCGTTAGACGCAACCTCAACGATCTGGAAGGAGATGCAGGAAGGGGATTTCGCCTTCGCGCGCTCCTGGCCGATTCTCTGGTCGACTCTGGGGTCGCCAGCTCGGTTACTAAAAATACTTTCGTATTGTTCAAACGAAACTGCGTTGGCGAAGCCGACTGTGTACCGATGCTTTGCGCCGGGGGTGTCGATGAGCTGCACGACGAATACTGAAAGTAACATGGTCATCAGAAAGTTACCCCCTGCAGAAGGTGGGGACTGGACCATATTCGTCCGCGTTCTCAGGGTAGTGACACAGGTCGAGCGCAGAGATAGCGGCGGAAATTAACTTTGGGCGGTTCTTCCTGTCCCAAATTATCATATCTTCGAGCGTCTTTTGAGCGGTCTCCGACCTAGAGGCCTTCGCCTCTTGATCCTCATTGCTGAAATATCGGATCAGTTAGGGAGCTACAGTATGTATACACAACTCTTGTATACCATTGCACTTTGTGTCTTGGCCACTATCAGCGCGTTTTAAAAATCACCAAGATGCAGAATAGGCGGCATTTGGCTTACATCGCTCTTTTGGCATTTGATACTAGAGAAATAAACAGTTTATCCCTCAGGTATAACAGATCGGAGCGAACGATGAACCTGCAATACCAGGCGACGGCCTTTCCAGCAATCGAGCAGCGACTGCAGGCCCGTAACTTTCCACCCCATTCAGACTTCTTATTGGCACACTTCACGGTCACATTCGGAGTTGAGCGATAGCCGACTGGCCTGAGGTGGGCGCGTACCGGCAAGTAGGTGCATTCTGGTACAGTCTTATTATAATACTTAGGTTCCATGATTGTACATCGCACAACCTAGACTGAATGAGTATCGCGTAGCCAGATGCCAGTAACTCGTACCTCGCTACTATATACAGAATCGCGCAAGAATCGCGTGTGGAAGTAAGAGCAGAGAGCTATTGACTCTTGTTTGGTTCTTTTGGATCTCCGCCTTGACCGCTGCCAACCACTTGTGCGCTATGCCACACGGTCGAGACGAATCACGTCGCAGCCCACGCCCCCGGGGAGGTGATAGGGAGCGCGACTACCGCAGAGACCATGACAGGGACGAGCGCACAAATCGCGACGACGGGCGGGACAGAGATAGGCGGCGGTCAAGGTCGCGGTCGCCTACGCGGAATGACCGAGAACGCGAGCGCGGGAGGGATCGTCGCAGCCGAACTCGAAGCAGGAGCAGGAGCAGGAACCGAAGTCCAGCTTCCAAACGCCGGAGGGTGTCTTCCGGCTCCCGGTCTCGGTCGAGAGAGGGAGAGACCGACGCAGACGACAGAGGTCTCGGTCGACCGACAGCGCCTCGTCCGACGATTCGGAGCGCAGGAAACGGCGGAAACGAAAAGACAAGGACAAGCAAGCGGAGGCAAGAGTGAAGAGAGGGAGCGACGGGAGCGGAAAGAAAGGAAGAAGGCAAAGAAGGAGAAGAAGGAAAAGGTGTGTCTCTGTCTCTTCGCTCGTCGCTTTCCGTTTGATAACCATTCATCTAGAAAAAATCTAAAAGCACGACGCAATGGGGCAATACGGTATCATCTCAGAGGTTGAGTGGAGTTAAATATATGCTTCGACGTTAATGCGACTTCTAACCTCGTTAGCATATTCACAAAGGGGCAGGAATTCCATGCGTGGCTTGTGGAGGAGCGCAAAATAAATCCCGAGACATATCGAAGGACCAAAACAAGAAGGAGTTTGCGAGGTTCATGGAAGACTACAATACGGGCATGTCCAGCTCTTTCTCCGTGATTACGGTTTCTAATTGAACATTTCAGCTACGCTTCCGGATGAAAAGTACTACAATATGGAATCATACAGCCGCCGGATGTCTGCTCTCCGACAAGGAGAGTTTGTCCCCCCTCCTGATGATTCGTACGACGCACAGGCAGATATGAAAGCCATTATTGGGGCGCATAAGAAGCAGGCCGTTGAACATGAGAGTTATCTCAGCAGGGAGCAGCTGATGGAGCTCCGGAAAGTTCAACATGAGCGTATCGAGGTGCGTTTTCTTCTTGGCATATGACGTCGCATTAACAATCCAACTATTCAGGCTGGCAAGATGAAGCAATTGGGAATGGACGTGAAACAGAACATGGGGGGTGCGGATGGACGGGACAGCTTTCGATGATTGATTTTCTCCATGTATGAATATTGAACGCCAGTCGTGATTTTCTTTACCGCCGCAACATCATGGACGATGAACATCAAGTAGGTTAAGCCGACGAGCAGCCGTTTGATATTAAGTATTCACCGTTAGCGCTAGATTCAGTGTTCATTGACCTCCCTACGCCGTGAGAAACAGAGTACGCTGGTAAAGCCAGTTTCCGAGGCTGCCTTAGAAAATGAGCGACCTACCGCTGGCCCGTGGACCCTTCCGCCGCGTCGTCGCATTTAGCCCAATCAACGCATCGGATCCGAATTTCATTGCCGTCCTTTTTCAGTTATTCTGGACGGCTTTGAGATCTGGTTCTGCATCCTTGGGGGAAGGGATGGGACGGGTTCGGCTGCCGCGAAATCGCACAAGGCCCATGTTGTACTCGTTACGCACAGTGGCCGGAAGCGGGGAGGCAGAGGAAGATTCAACCCGTATGGCACTAATCTTGGAAACATTTCGGAAAACAACCCTTTCAACCATTCCACTCGACTCGGCAGTCGTCTCGGCGGTACGTGACCTTAGCATGAGGACTTGGAGTAAAAAGTGGAGTAGTTCCTTGACAACTAACCATCGCATCATAACCAATTCAAGGGTTGCCATCGCTGCCCTTTACCGGAGATCACGCATCCAAGCGCATCTATCGCATGCACCTGTCTTGAAATAATCGACCGACTTGTCGCTTGCGTTTCGCGTCGAGGCCGCTATTAAACAGGCGGGAATACCGGGCAATGCGTATCTTTATCTTCTTCCCTTTCCCTCACCCACCGACTCTCATTGCATACTTCGACGATGCAACAAGCATTCACATTCGTTATCTCCTGCTTGCTCTTACGGCGGCACCCCTCCTCGCAAGTGCGTCTCCGCTTCAGCTTCCCCGGGCTTTCGACAGCCTGCCCTCTGGGACCCATGTCGCAAAAGTCCTTTTTGGGAGATAAGTCGGTATAGGCCGGTATAAGCCGGTATAAGCCTGTAAGGTTTTTGGGGGGCCTATACATTTGATTATGGCGCTATCCTGACTTATAAGTGCTTACGGAACTTATAACAGCTATAAGGGTGTTACAGAGGTTATAACACCTTATAGCCCCTTACATTTGGCTCCCAGAAAAGCCGATACAGCTCCTCCCTCGCCCTAATTGGATCGTCTCGCCAAAACGAATGAAAAACATATTTATTCACAATCTAACTACAACACAGGTCATGTACCACTCGCGCTAAAACTTCAGCTGGGCAGAAATCAGATGTCGTCCAAGATTGACAGCGACGTACCGTCAGCGACGCAGAGCGGGATAAGCGGTTCGGGATGCAAGGCCAGCGTCGTGAGTGTACAGGGGGAAAATAGGGACAGGGAGGCTCACCTGAACTACGGAGCAGGCCGATCTATATAGTACAAAAGTCAGCCAGATGTTTGGAAAGAGGGAACCTTGCAACGCACCAGCGGTTTGAGACAAGATGGTGGCCCAGGAAATGGTTGACAGCTGGTTGACGAGGGGTACAGTCAATCAACAACTGGATGGTATGGAAACTCACCTAAAGAGCGGTGAGGAGCGCGCACGAAAGCGGGCATGCTGATACTTCAAGATCAGGCGGCTGTGAATAGGATGGAACTAGTGATGCACCGACGCTCCTAGGGATATGGCAGACGAGAGACTGAGGAGAGAAGGAGAGGGTGGTGTGGTGGGCGGGTGGTGGTGGTTGAAAGCAAAGAGGTGGAGTCACAGAGTCACAGCTCCAGTGACTTATATCTATTGCGGCAGCATGACGTCACTTTGCTCCACATCCTGCCTTTTGCCCTCCTGGCGCTCTCCTCCGACTCCTCGCCGCTGTACTATGCCCGCAACACGACGGCTCAATTTGAATACCACACACGGCTTCGATTCCGAGCCTGAGAGAGAAACAGCTCGATCATGAGCTCGCAAACCCCGCACCAGCCGGACACCTTCAAGTTGAGTTTAAGTACTTGAAGCACAGCGTCCTCTCGGCGCCGTCGAGTGCGCTGTCGAGCGCATATGCCTTTCCAACTGTTCAAATGCCCAAGAGGGCCCTCAATTTACTGCAGTTGAACCGTACTTTGGGGTGGACAACGAGGAGGCGCGCCTGAGTCGTCTTGAGAAGGATTGCGCAGATTCCATAGCGCAATAAACGGTGTGTCATCGTCTATCCTGAATTATTCTAGTTGCTGAAGTTCCGTATTTCATGCTTTCCATTCCACTGTTCCTATGGTTCATCCATGGCGGATAAATGTGTCCGAGTAGCCCTCCCGATCGGTACACTAGTGACTCTCCTCTTGTTGCACCGAGTTTTTGGACGATGCTGCAACCGGGGACGTTGGGATAGGACCGACTCGTTTAAAAAATGCACTGAATGAATTTAAGGAGCTGGTTGAGAAAACGGAGGCGCGGAAACATCTCATTGAGTGTACAAGTAGTTCTCGCATGTCAATCTTTGAAATTATATTGCATTCGTGGCTCTCAAGATATATGTGAATAAATTCAGTGAGATATGGATACAAGTAAGCTGTTAGTCGTCGTGGAATCATGCCCAAAAGCCACCTCAGTCGTGTTTGGTAAGGTGTAGCATGGCTTCGGAGCTCAGAAGGTTATATCCCCTTATAAGTCCTTATACTTTGGTTATAAGTTGTGTATAACTCGGTTGTAACCTATCTATAAGGCGGCTATAAGCCTGTAACCCTCGCTAACCCCTTATAACCCAAACGGCCCTTTTGCGACACACGCTCTTGCCTTCGACCCTGAGAGTGGGAGCGTTTCCTCATATGCACATGACGGCACCTTCCTGGGGCGTGTCAACCAAACCGCTTCTGGCTCCCTCGAAGCGCGCTGATGGAACCTGCACCAACTTAAGCCCTGACGATCTCAAAGGACGTAAGCTCGTCCGCTTTTTTTTTGTTTTTGGTCTGGGTATTGAAGCATAAGTTGAACAATGAACAGTCGAGGGATGGTCCCTTGTCACCGACCAAGCCGCCAAGAACTGGGGCAACGGCAAGTACAACCTTGCCACGAACATCGACAACGTGTGTGGAGTAATTTGCTTCCGGCTTGGCGTGCCTTTAACACTGTTTTATTTAGGAAGCCAATTATCCTGCTACTGCCTGTGTCTCGGAAGAAGAACGGCAAAGGTCACGATAAACGGTTCGTGATTAATGCCTCAAATCAAGTCGAACGATGTGATATTTTACTACCAGGTGATCCCTCCTGCGTTACCCTCAACCCAATCGAGCTCTGGCACTCTGGTCGGAACCAGCGGTAAGTTGAACTGGTGATATTGAACGCTTTTCTCAAATACCGCCTTTCAATTCAGGTTCTGTGGCACTCAGCGCACTCGAGGGAACCTCGTCCTCGACTACGATCACCACTACAAGTAAGCAGCTGCTTGCGATCTATTTGAAGATGGGTGCTAATCAATTTTCCGCTTTTCAGAGACCTCAGACTGGTCTGTCGGCGTTTCTGTATCTGCGTCGATTTCCATTCCCGATATCGTCGACGTGTACGCCACCATGCTTGTGAAATGATTAATCGCCACTGATCGACTGCCACAGAACGACCACGGCGACTACCTCGATCTCTATCACCAACTCGCTTAGCAATGCGTATGCCTAAAATAATACTGGTCTCGCGTTAACTAACGAGCGGTATTTACAGTGTTACCACCACATCGAACAAACCAGCAGACTCAGACTATCACGATGGCTGCGGCCGACGGCGCCACATGCAGCCTCAAAGTGAGAACGTCTCCTAACTTTCCTCCGATTATTCTGATTTCGTCGTCCCAGTTCACTTCTAAGAGCTGCACCGGATCGGGCAAAGGGTCCATCGTTATGGTCGCCACCGGATGGGCGTGGTTCGAATATAGCAGCAAAGTGAGTCTACTCTACGATCAGTTTCACGATACATGTCTCTGAAAAACAATCTCGTTTTCAGGTCGATGGGCACTATTACTGTAAGAATTATTCCTATATTTCTCGATGAATTGTACTCATCTCTTTTGTTCAGGGGCACTGAACATCGAGACGGCTATTCCCGACGCGTCGCAGCGCAGCAGCTCCATTGACTTCACGGCGGCCCTCTCCGCCACAAACGACTCGAACTACAACGGCACATGCACCCAATGAGCGCTTTCTGCACTGTATTCGGCGCATGATGTATTTTGTATTTTGCGTACTACAACTTTCTGAAAATATAGTATACGAGTATATGCAGACCACATGGTATGGTTCAAATTCAAAGCCTTTCTGCCGAGGAGTGGCTCGGTACCGGCAGATACTGTATCCGTCAGTCCATCGAATCCTAGGTGTTACTCCAGCCGATCTGTATTTCAGGGATTAAAAAATCCATTTGGCATTCCGTAGCCGTATTACAAGCAAAACTCTTTCTGCACGATCAGCTTCAAACAAAAAAAAAGGTGCCGCGGACCGATTACCTCACTGCGGACCCCACCACATTGCCCCTACTATGACTCCGTAGATAAACAGAGCGTTGGATATGTATTAGATGTTGATAATTATGAGTCAAATCGGAAATGTGGGATGAGAGGCCAAAGAAAACCAGGGAGAGCCACAGCGAACCCCGGGTGATGCCAGAATGCAAGCAAGCAAGCCTGAGATCGCCGCCCTCCGCTGATGCACAAACCCTGTTCTGCTTTGTTCCCCCTTCGCATTAGAGGACAGCTACTCGGTGGCAGAATTACCGTCCACTGGCACTATGAACTTCTGGCTTTGCAAAAATAGACAGCCGCAGTCTCAGATGGGTTTTCATTCAAGTCTTCTATGATATACAGTTCCTATTCCTGGAACCGAACCCATGTCATGAATCCTGTCAATTTTCGGGTCCTACAGTTCCATGGATGGAGATTCAATAATGAGGCTCGAGGGAGAGCTAGAGGGAGGACGGGGGCGGCACTAAGTTCCGAAGAACGATTCCTAAGAATAGATTTACCTTGTACTACCACTGGCGTGCACCACATTCATGGTGAGGTGTCCTGCCTTGATGTGATATTGGAGGGTAGGGCCCTCACCGAGACCCCCACCACCTCCATGTACACCTCCTTGTCCACCACCACCTCCTTGGCCGCCTAAGCATGCTAAGCAACAATTCAGGTCACAGTAAATCCTCATACCAAAGATGTAGTGATTAACTGTTTGGGATGGAATGCCATCTCCACCAGACTTGAAGACCCGCTGTAGAACACCAAATGAGGGTCCTGGTTGCTTGACGACTCATGAAGGTCTCTGAAATATGCCCGCTTTAGGATGTACGGTGCGCATGAGTCATGTACACCGGACGGGTTGGCCATACTCAGCACAACATCGTTGGTACCCTTGCGGAATGTGAAGTCGAATGTGTAGTATCCATTGCTGAATGTCGCGTTCAAGTCTCCATTCAATCCGACATTGACGGTCCTCAGGGTGCCGCTGACAGTGTGATTGGTTTTGACATTTCCCACGGCATCCCTGGTCCACTGGTGACTGAGAATAACGGGCTTGCCATCCGCCACCTCGCCGGGGATCACAAGTGTCGCCATCTCGTTCTGGCTGTACTCGAACCAGTGGAGCTTGCCCGTGAAGACCGAGATCGACGGGACGTGCACAGCATCGCTGTGCAGCAGCGACAACCAAACATCTTGTGCCTCGCCTCCTGGGTTCAACATCTTGAGAGATAGAGACTTGAAGTCGGCCGAGATGGAGCCCTCGAAGGCATAGTAGGAGAATGCGAAGTGCACATAGTACTGATTGGTCGTGTTGGTAATGATAGTGATGAAGCCCTCCTGGAAGTAAGGAAGGGTGTATCACTGCAATGGTCCCACACCAAGCAAGCAGGTACTGTACCTGAGTACAGTTGCTCTTTACATTGCCCGCAGCATCGACGGTCCATTGCCAGTATGCACATACTGGACCCTTGAGAGCAAAGCCGGCAGGGAACACAACTGTAATGCACTCGTTCTGGGCATACTCAAACCAATTGAGCTTTCCAGTGTAGACATGCATTGTGCGAGCGGTTGGCGAGCGGTGAGGATTGTGAGTCACGTGGGATCATTTGGGCTTTCGTGGATGTGCCACGTGATCAGTGTGTCAGCCGATCAGGGGCAGCTACCTAGAAAAGGGGCGCTACTTGATGTCCAGACTGGTCTGAGTACTCTACTGTATAATTTCGGTCAATTTGGCAGTCACATGTCACACACCCCTTGTCTTTACCTCAAGCAAGTTGGAAAAGACTCTGAGTTGACTCGGTACTTTCCTTCACCCTATGTCAATATTCATATACTTACTATCTGTGACTGCCAACCTGGCCAGACTAGGAACCTGGCCACTTGCCAATTATAAGGCTAGTGACTTAACCATATGTCATTTTGGTGCTCAGGGGGTGGAATATACTGTAGAATTTCATTCAATTCGGCAGTCACGCGTCACGCACCCCCTGTGCCGCGATGAATTTTGGTCTCGGTCACGGGTCACGGCGCCCAGTGCCGAATGTAAAATGCGTGACACTGGGCCAAATCTCCGGTGGAGGTGCAAAAAAGGCAGAATTTTCGTAATTTTTCGTCGCGAATGCCGAATTTTTGGAGGTGTCACGCCAAAATTTGTTGGTTGCCGAAGTGCCGAATCGGTATTTTGGGTCACGGGTCACAACCCGTGCCGAATTGAATGAAATTCAACAGTATCCCATGCCGCCTGTCCCCACCAATTTTCAGCCAAAAGTGATGAGTTGATGCGAAGCAGTGGCAGGAATGATGTCGGATCGGAGGGTGGGAAGATCAATTTCTTATCCCCGAATCACCCCTTCGCCCCATTCTCTACCAATTCTGAACCGATTTGCTTTGTCTGGGGCTCGTTTCTGCTCCCCTGACTGCGGGGCTTCCATCTCAGCATGAGAATGGCTCCATATACCTCATTTTTTACTGGCAAAATCGCGAAATTGTCCGCCCTTCAAGTGTGAGGACAGCAATTAAACGACCCAAATACCAAGTGACCCTTCGAACATCTATATCCAGCAATTGGTGAGCTTCATACTGACGTGTAAGCCTTCAACTTCAAATGTTTTCCATAATTTTAGCTTCTTAATACATCCCTCAGGTCGTGGCAGACACCGAGAGTGCCTAATATTTGTCCTATCAAAGTCCAAACGTCGGGTTCTCAGCAGCATGACACAGGTGTGGATTGGGGGCCCAGATACATTCATTCACTTCTTATGAACATACTTACAATTTATTTTGGCCAACCAAGCGCTCCGACTGGTGCGCTACCTTCGTTCTCCATGAAGGTCCGTCAGTAGCCCATATGGCTTGTCAAGAGCACTTTGTCCCGCCATTTCTAAGGGTCATTTCTATACTTCTTGTGTATTAAAAGAATCATTAATTACCCTTGACCATAATTATCCATTGCAAGACCACTGCCGCAGTCGGAAACACCAGTTTGCACGGGTGGCCAGGTACCCTGTCATTTCTCCTTTTGGGAACTCCGCCAGAAATAAATTCACAGGGCGACGAATATGTCTTCAAAAATTAGGATTAAGGGCTCAAACTGTTCCCAGGATCCGCGCCCGTCGTACAGAGGTCGTATGTTTCAGATGAGGTACGCTAGATGGGTACTAACAGGCCAAAATGTCCAAGGTGGCCAGGATCCCCCTCCCAGATAGTACAGCTGAATGCCCCATATTTTACACAGATAGGTAGTGCTACACTGTCGTTTGAACACTGAAAGTCCAATTGAGTCATTGACATTCCGTAGCACCCGTATTACAAACAAAACTCTTTCTTCAAACAAAACAAAAAAGAACTCCCGATCAATATCAACTTCCTATCGCTCTCCTTCCAAAAAACTGCTACACACGACCGTCTTTCGCTCCTCTCACTGCACACCGAAAAAAAGAAGTTTTGCCCACCACGGATAGAGGTAAGAGCAAAAGGAATTCCGAATCGGGGAATCGAACCCCGAACTACCGCGCACACCATTTGGCTTATGTAAACACAAATTTCGTTTGGGGCGCATAAGAAGCAGGCCGTTGAACATGAAGTTATCTCAGCAGGGAGCAGCTGATGGAGCTCCGGAAAGTTCAACATGAGCGTATCGAGGTGCGTTTTCTTCTTGGCATATGACGTCGCATTAACAATCCAACTATTCAGGCTGGCAAGATGAAGCAATTGGAAATGGACGTGAAACAGAACATGGGGGTGCGGATGGACGGGACAGCTTTCGATGATTGATTTTCTCCATGTATGAATATTGAACGCCAGTCGTGATTTTCTTTACCGCCGACACATCATGTGACGATGAACATTCAAGTAGGGTAAGCCGACGAGCAGCCGTTTGATATAAGTATTCACCGTTAGCGCTAGATTCAATGTTTCATTGGACCTCCCTTACGCCGTGAGAAACAGAGTACGCTGGTAAAGCCAGTTTCCGAGGCTGCCTTAGAAAATGAGCGACCTACCGCTTGGCCCGTGGACCCTTCCGCCGCGTCGTCGCATTTAGCCCAAGCAACGCATCGGATCCGAATTTCATTGCCGTCTTTTTTCAGTTATTCTGGACGGCTTGAGATCTGGTTCTGCATCCTTGGGGGAAGGGATGGGACGGGTTCGGCTGCCACGAAATCGCACAAGGCCCATGTTGTACTCGTTACGCACAGTGGCCGGGAAGCGGGGAGGCAGAGGAAGATTCAACCCGTATGGCACTAATCTTGGAAACATTTCGGAAAACAACCCTTTCAACCATTCCACTCGACTCGGCAGTCGTCTCGGCGGTACGTGACCTTAGCATGAGGACTTGGAGTAAAAAGTGGAGTAGTTCCTTGACAACTAACCATCGCATCATAACCAATTCAAGGGTTGCCATCGCTGCCCTTCACCGGAGATCACGCATCCAAGCGCATCTATCGCATGCACCTGTCTTGAAATAATCGACCGACTTGTCGCTTGCGTTTCGCGTCGAGGTCGCTATTAAACAGGCGGGAATACTGGGCAATGCGTATCTTTATCTTCTTCCCTTTCCCTCACCCACCGACTCTCATTGCATACTTTGACGATGCAACAAGGCATTCACATTCGTTAATCTCCTGCTTGCTCTTACGGCGGCACCCCTCCTCGCAACTGCGTCTCCGCTTCAGCTTCCCCGGGCTTTCGACAGCCTGCCCTCTGGGACTCACGCTCTTGCCTTCGACCCTGAGAGTGGGAGCGTTTCCTCATATGCGCATGACGGCACCTTCCTGGGGCGTGTCAACCAAACCGCTCTGGCTCCCTCAAAGCGCGCTGATGGAACCTGCACCAACTTAAGCCCTGACGATCTCAAAGGACGTAAGCTCGTCCGCTTTTTTTTTTTTTTTTGGTCTGGGTATTGAAGCATAAGTTGAACAATGAACAGTCGAGGGATGGTCCCTTGTCACCGACCAAGCCGCCAAGAACTGGGGCAACGGCAAGTACAACCTTGCCACGAACATCGACAACGTGTGTGGAGTAATTTGCTTCCGGCTTGGCGTGCCTTTAACACTGTTTTATTTAGGAAGCCAATTATCCTGCTACTGCCTGTGTCTCGGACGAAACGGCAAAGGTCACGATAAACGGTTCGTGATTAATGCTCCTCAAAATCAAGTCGAATGATGTAATATTTTACTAGGGGATCCCTCTTGCGTTACCTCGACCCAATCGAGCTCTGGCACTCTGGTCGGAACCAGCGGTAAGTTGAACTTGTGATATTGAACGCTTTTCTCAAATACCGCCTTGCAATTCAGGTTCTGTGGCACTCAGCGCACTCGAGGGAACCTCGTCCTCGACTACGATCACCACTACGAGTAAGCTGCTGCTTGCGATCTACTTGAAGATGGGTGCTAATCAATTTTCCGCTTTTCAGAGACCTCAGACTGGTCTGCCGGCGTTTCTGTATCTGCGTCGATTTCCATTCCCGATATCGTTGACGTGTACGCCATCATGCTTGTGAAATGATTAATCGCCACTGATCGACTGCCACAGAACGACCACGGCGACTACCTCGATCTCTATCACCAACTCGCTTAGCAATGCGTATGCCTAAATAATACTGGGTCTCGTGTTAACTAATGAGCGGTATTTCAGTGTTACCACCACATCGAACAACCAGCAGACTCAGACCATCACGATGGCTGCGGCCGACGGCGCCACATGCAGCCTCAAAGTGAGAACGTCTCTAACTTTCCTCCGATTATTCTGACCTCGTCGTCCCAGTTCACTTCTAAGAGCTGCACCGGATCGGGCAAAGGGTCCATCGTTATGGTCGCCACCGGATGGGCGTGGTTCGAATATAGCAGCAAAGTGAGTCTACTCTACTATCAGTTTCACGATACATGTCTCTAAAAACAATCTCGTCTTCAGGTCGATGGGCACTATTACTGTAAGAATTATTACTATATTTCTCGGTGAATTGTACTCATCTCTTTTGTTCAGGGGCACTGAACATCGAGACGGCTATTCCCGACGCGTCGCAGCGCAGCAGCTCCATTGACTTCACGGCGGCCCTCTCCGCCACGAACGACTCGAACTACAACGGCACATGCACCCAATGAGCGCTTTCTGCACTGTATTCTGCGCATGATGTGTTTTGTATTTTTGCGTACTACAACTTTCCGATAATATAAAGTATACGAGTATGTACAGACCACATTGTTTGCGTGGTTCAAATTCAAAGCCTTTCTGCCGAGGAGTGGCTCGGTACCGGCAGATATTGTATCCGTCAGTCCCTCGAATCCTAGGTGTTGCTCCAGTCGATCCGTATTTCAGGGATTAAAATCCATTTGGCATTCCGTAGCTGTATTAAGAACTCTTTCTGCACGATTCAGGTTCAAAAAAAGCTGCCGCGGACTGATTACATCACTGCGGACCCATTAAGAGGCGGCACGTACCCACATTGGAGGCTACTATGACTCAGTAGATAAACAGAGAGTTGCATATGTATTAGATGTTGATAATTATGAGTCAAATCGGAAATGTGGGGTCGGAGGCCAAAGAAAACTAGGGAGAGCCAAGGGGGTTCGGGCCGGTCAAGCCGGGCACCGGGTGCAGGGAGGTAGGGTCGGCCATGAGGCCGAAAAAAAAAAAGTGCACCCTCGACTAAGGTGGTCAGAAATGAGCCCAGACAGCTCTAGAGACTTCACAAGGCCCTCTCTATCTCGAATCAACCTCTTTCAAGCCCGTGCCAATGTGTTTTCAGAGTCTTTTTTGTTCCGCATTAAACTTTACTCACCGCGATCGACCGTTAAGAATGTGCTGCGTCGTGCGGAACTTGCCGTTAGCACCTGCTGATCCCCGTCTCCATCTCCACCTGATCTGCACTATACTGAGTCTTTTTCAATTGTGCTTGTCCCCGGCTTGACCCAGAACGGGGGTACCCAATCGGCTTCCATGTATGGTAACACCGGCTCTATCCTGGGACATCGATCTTGCCCTCAGTTTCCTTGTCACTGGTGGCTTACTCTGGTAGCCTGTAATCGCACCTGTTTTTCTCGGTTTTATTAATTGGCAGGCCTTGGAGTATTTATAGCTGTAGATTCACTACCAGACGTGTATTCCACCGAGTTCAAGGCCATTTTCTTGCCAATGCAACCAGTCACGCGGAAAATTACCCGATTTGGACGTCACGTGGTAGGTAGGGTCCTCGAAAGGGTCATTTTCAAGAAAAGCGGCATCAGTCCATTTTTTGACGGATCCGAACCCCCTTGGGAGAGCCACAGCGAACCCCGAATGCAAGCAAGCAAGCCTCTCGAGATCTCGTGCCTCGAGCATACGGCGGGAAGATGGCGTTATAGTTGCGATGTCTACTCAACCCACCCAAACTCCCGGGCGGTTTAACGGTGGGCAGTGATAAGTATTTTGAAGGTTCATCATGACACTGGGAAGAAAACTTGAATCCACCATATAGATTTATAATTTTATATGGGACAGCGGTCCGACTCAGCCGGCAGACCCCGATATGTAGATAACAGATGAGACTCCGAAACGCAACATAAACCGAAGGCCAGCAGGAAAGCGGGGTGGCCTCCAGTAAATCTCCTCCGTGAAAATAAGTGTAAAAACTGAAATCTCATCGGACTCCGGTGGGCCTATAAACGATGGACCGTGCTTGCTGGAATCAGAGGAGATCTAGGAAAGTGCCTCGCCTCTTGGTTCGGTCCAATTCCAACATTGCAGTTCGGAGCACCATCGAGGGTAAACAAAATCCTCCAGTAAACCTCCCTATCGGCAGTGTTACCATATTCATCATCGCATTTATTTTCAAGATGCCCAAGAGCGCAGACCACAAGGTGCCAGACACTACAAACTACCGAGGTACTCGGTTTAAACCGTTTGTACTGTAGTGTCTGTCTACCAGAGACTAATCAGACACACCGCTGACTCTGAGGCAACGGATCGAGCGGTTTGATCCCTGATACTCCGGTCGGTCTCCCTTCACCTGTACGTCAATAACAATGCTTCACCCTTTCCAGGGGCACGCTAATACTTATCCCGACTATGTGAGCTTGCTGCTGGCGCTGCAATGGGAGGTTCTCGATTCGATAATCGTCGAATCTCCTTCATCCCGCTTGCGGCCAGTGCGCTTCCAACTTAAAGCTGAGTGTGAGCAGTATCTCGCCGATTTAGGGGGGGGGGGGGGGGGGTAGTATGCTGAGACCGCACGGGATGGGGAGGGTGCTCGTGCAACCCCACTTGTATGCACATGACCTTCACGAATGGCCGGTGCAGTAGAGATTTACCTTCATTCATTCAAGGACGGTGATATGCGGCATGGGCGACCGAGGGTTCTCTGAATGCGGGCGCCAACATCCTTCTTCTGTCCGCCACAGGCGTCTCATCGATTGGAATTTTTGAATGTATATATCCTTGCCCTGTTCACAGGCGTTTCCAACTTCATGTTTTGAGGTTACCAATGCATTCAATTTCATCCATCCAGTCGGTCCCAAGCAGAAATCATATATTAATACACGGAAATCGAAACGAGATGGACTACCCCACCTCCCTACAGGTCAGTCAAACTCTGGAAGCGGATATGGGTTTCGTAACAGTCTCTGGAATTTAGCGGCCCTCTTCTTCTTTTCCTTCATCTCAGGAAACAGCCCCAGCACATAATCATACAGTGACCCGGACACGCAGGCTTCGTGAAGCTCGAGTGGATTGGTGTACCGCCGTTCGAAGATGTTCTTGTACAGGTCCCTCAGGTCCTGGTACTCGCGATCCGAGGTGCAGTTCATGAACCCATAATCGACCGCCACAGTCGGTATCAGGTCAGATCGTATGCTCTTCGCGTGGACATGTTTTTTCAAATCCCAAACTGATTTGACAGGCGGTCCGGAAAGGACATCCTCGAGGTACGGATGGATGATGCGGCGTCCGCGAAGTCCTTTCGCATCGAGAAGCTGGATTATTGTTGAATCGGTGTACGCCTTTAAGAATTCATTGTATGAGCATCCCCTGATGAGCATTCCGTAAGTAAAGGATAGGAACTGCTCTTCGGATTCGTCGTGGCATGCACAAAAGCCAAAGTCCACCCAGAAATCGAATTCGGGTGATGGGTGGCATATACCCGACATGGAACGAAACAGAAAGAAGTGCACTCTTTCTCGGGACCAATGAGTGCTGACAAAAGACCAGATCTCGTCGTGGTCCTGAGAAGGGAAATCGCCGATGGTGTTCCAGAGCTTCACCTGGGCAGCCCGCATCTCCTTCAACACTTGTCCTTCACCCTCGATATTGGGGTCGCCGGCGGCAATGGTGGGATCAAATGCGTAACGGTGTTCTTTAAACCAATGCAAGATCTGGAATGTTTTCCAGTGTTCAAGGCAGTGGAGCACCTTCTCCACTTCTTTGAGAAGATTTCCCGAGGCGTTCCACTGGTGGAGGTCGCGCGAGCGCACTCCTTCCTCGAAAAGCACCTTGTATACATCGAGCAGTATTCTCGCACCCAACGCATCCACCCGCGTAAACCCATAATCCGACAATATTTCAAGATCATCGGGGAGATTTTTACGATGCACAGCTGCACGTAGATGATCTGCGGAGGTGATGGGCCGTCCGGGACGGCAATCGATGATATGACCGCCCCAATCGTCCTGCTGACATTTCTTGCTGCAGTACCAGACTTTCAGGCATGCAGAGCATCGCACCCTGGCCGATACACCGCAGGATGCACATATATGACGCGGAGAAAGGGTGACGAGGGCATTTGGGGGTGGGTCGAATATATCGAGATGTTTGAGGAACCAGGAATAATAACCACCCCTACTACCGATGGGTATCGGCTGCGATACTTCCTGAGGATATGTAGAACCATGGTAGAGCCAAACTCACCTCATATAAGGCCTTGATATTGGTGACCATGGTTCCAGATAACCTCCATTCGTGTAATGTGCTGGGATTAACTTCAAGGTACTTCAAAATACCGATGTAGAGACCGAAGAGGTGTGTCTTATCGTGCGGAGTGCGGATGCGGTTGAAGAAGAAGTCTTCATTTGTTCGCGGGTCGTCCGGAAACATGTCTCGAAACGTCGCAGTCGCCAACGTATCCGCGGTGGTAAGAGCACGGTACGGATTCGTGCAATAACGAGCATGACCATCAGCGGATTTACCGAGACATGATTGGCTGCAATACACTTCGGTGCAGCCGGATCCGGGGCACTTGAGACCTGATGCCGAAATTTCCCTGGGGCAACCGCCGCACTCAACGGTCTGGGAGTGATCCCAGAGGACCGAAGCCTCGTCCGAAAAACCGGTATCTTCGGTTGCTTCATAATAGGCGCGGGACGGCTCCTCTGTCAGTACTGTAAGCAATGTGGGCTTAGATGAGGGGCTGAGACTCGCCAAATGCGGGGGTATGAGAGTATGTCCCGGGCATCCCTTCAATACATACTCCCTCCGTGGATAGGGTGTCTGTAAGTGGGATGAGGAATAGGAACTTGAATCATGGTCTGAGCGACTCGCCAAATGTACGGGTCTGAGAAGTTCCCGGCTCTTCAGCAACGTAGGCTCTTTTTGGAGAATCATGTGTCGGTGGGTAATCTACCAGTGTTTTAAATAATACAGGATCGCGCGATTCGGTGACTGGGACAGACCCGCTAAGTGTGGAGAGGGAGGAGGAGTGTCCGTGACGCTGTAGTAACAATGCACAACAAATACAGCGGCGAGAGCTGTAAGAAGCAGGTCGAGCTCTTGAGGCATGATGAGGGGGAGGCAGCGAGTGCCTTTGCCGTGAGGAGTCTCGTCTGAGAAGATAAGCGCCCGTGTGTCGTTGCTGGCACGGGTCACGAACTTGAAGAACTCACAGTCAAGAATAGAAACGAGTGACAGCTGTCGGCAGAATTAGCTGATGCTTACGATGGCTGATTCAAACCCTCGTTCATTATTCATGTCGACGCCGAATCGAGTGATTTGAATCCCTCCGGCCAGAGCTTGAGCCTTGCAAAGAATCGCTCTGACAGAAGTCTGGACTCTGGAGTGGGGATTATTTTCTGGTCTCTCGCAGACAGACACTTGAATATTTTCTGATTTTGTTCCTCGATATACGCACATTTGGACGTTTCTTCCGCGGCTGTTTCCCCAGCTTACAGCCAATAGCAGTACCGAAGGCGAGAACAAAAAATTTCGGTTTTGGGATAGTTTCAGAGAATTCCTGATATCTCAGTCAGTTCTTCACCGATTCACATAGTAACTAGATAGATCTACTCAGCTAATTCATGCACAATTAATAAGAGAGAGAGGTTTGTGAAAATATTATGTATTAGGTAATTTCTGATTTCAGGCCATTTTCACACCAAAAGCTGTCTAGCATGCCGAGAACATGTCCCAGTGGCCTAATATTTTAGTATGGACAATACCTATGGCTAATAAAACACGTGATAGAGCCAGAAATATATAAGATTCCCAGATAAATGTAATCTTTACAATATCTCTCAATGCCAAAACTGGCAAATGTATTCAAGGGAGATAGAGAAACCTTATGTGATGTATCCGCATTCTGACTCTATCACATGTTCCCCTAGCTATAGGGTTTGTCTATACCAAAATATTAGGCTGCTGGGACATGCCTTGGTGTCATCATCTCGCACAACCATGTTGAGATGGATCCCGTCAAGGTCGCCAGTGTTTTCACTTGGCCTGTGCCCAAGAACAAGAAGGACATGCAGCAGTTCCTCAGATTCACGAAATTCTACTGGAGGTTCATCCGGGCGTTCTCGGACATCGTCCAGCTGCTTTTTGACCTGACGAAGAAGGGTGTGGCCTGGACCTGGACCACTGCCTCAGCCACTGTGTTCCAAGCTCTCAAGGACACAGTAACTGTGGAGCCCATCCTGGTCCTTCTGGACGAATCTCAGCCATACTGGCTGGAAGCGAACAGTTCCAACAGGGCAACCAGAGCTGTTCTGTTGCAACAGGGCACGGATGGAAAGTGGTGCCCTGTTGCCTTCTACTCCAAGAGCTTGAATGACGTCCAACAGAACTACGTGATCCACAACAAGGGGATGCTTGTGATTTTCTGAGCCTTAGAGGAGTGGCAACACTTCCTCGAGGGCATGCAGCACCTGGTTGAGATCTGGACAGACCACAAGGACTTGGAGTACTTCCAGAAGTTGCAGAAGCTGAACCGACGGCAGGCACAGTGGTCTCTGTACCTGTCCCGGTTCAACTTCACCCAGTTCCACCAGCCCGGCTGCCTCATGAGTTGTCCGGACGCACTGTCCTGCTGCCCCGACCACGGAGCTGGCTCTGAGAACTCGGATTATGCTCCTCTGTCCAGAGCTCTTCCGTGTCTGGGCAATGGAGGGAATTGCAGTCAATGGACCCGCTTGTTGCCCGGTGTCAGCAACGGCCTCTGGGTCGGCTAAACAGCGAGTAACCCGATGAGAACCCCAACCAGGATAAACCCGATAGACGTTAATAGCTCGTGTGTTCCCCGAGCAGTAGGACCAGTCGTACGGCGTCCTCCCTAGGAGGCCGTATGTCGTAGGTCGGGATGCGAGGCGGAACCTGGAACGAGTCGAAGAGGGGTGTGATATCCACTCAGGTACAAAACCCGAGGCGTGGATATAACCCGTAGTACGGTGCGAGGGAAGCGGGGCAGGGTGGAGACAATGCCTATGTCAAGCCAAGGTAGAAGCCTGAGATTAGACGAGGTAGAATCTACTGTACATGGAGATTCTACCGTGCTTATATAGGCTTCTAATAAGTTAAAGCGATCGCGGTCAATCGCGATCGGTTCCTGCACCGTAGCATTAAGGAACACTAATGCTGATGCTCCTGGACTCCTCTGTGTTGGTTTCCGTGGCGTCGGTGGACCTAGGAGACCCGACGTTCGGGTTTCCTAGTCCTGAGTGTCATCGTATCCAGTGGTTCAAACCCCGATTGGTTTGCAACCACTCCTGTACTTCGTGTACGCTTCTATGTCAGCCTGTTGGTGCGTCCGGGGACTAGGATCCGTCTGTACGGGTTCCTAGTCCCTAACGTCTTCGGTATCCCGTGGCGCAGACTCCCTGAGTCTGCGGCTTTAGAATCCGAGGCCGGGTTTCAACCGTGAGAAGGTCACGTGGTGGCGTCATGAGAGTCCCATGCTGCTAAGACGCGTCTGTATCCATACGGACACATCGCACGAAAAAAAGTAGAACCCGGGCGATTCATGACACCCGGGAACTTCTCAAGAACCAGAAGGCCCCGTCCCCCTGCTCAGCTGAGTAGCAAATCTTGGACGGACTCCTCCTGTTTTGTGGCAAGATTGTCATGCCATGGAATATGGACCT
This sequence comes from Mycena olivaceomarginata, assembly GCA_029378375.1. NCBI lineage: Eukaryota > Fungi > Basidiomycota > Agaricomycetes > Agaricales > Mycenaceae > Mycena > Mycena olivaceomarginata. The sequence continues at coordinate 75,021 of JARKIC010000561.1, read as the reverse complement.
CTATTGCCGGATCACAGAGCAGCACCATAACACGTGGGCTGCCAGACACACTGGCCACTTCAAGACGTTGGAGCTCATCTCCTGGAACTACTGGTGGCCCCAGTTGTCCTGACATGTTGGCCAGTACACTGGAACCTGTGACGCATGCAACCAGACAAAGGCACTCCAGCGACTTCCCCACGGTGAGCTTCATCAAACTGAGATTCTGGACAAGCACTGGGACACCGTCTCAGTGGACTTCATTGTGGAGCTCCTGGAGGCACACAGGTTTGACGTGGTCATGGTCATGGTTGACATCCTCAGTAAGCAGGCCCACTTTAACAAGTGCCACACCGGCCTCGGTACTGTCAGAGCTGCTCAGCTGTACTACTGGAACGTGTGGAGGCACCACAGAACCCCCAGAAGTACATTTCTGACCATGGCCCACAGTTCGTTGTGGAGTTCCCTGGGAGCTGTGGTGCCTCATCAGTATTGAGCCCGCTACTTCAACTGCTTACCACCCGCAGACCAACGGCCAGACCAAGTGCATCAACCAGGAGCTCAAACAGTTTGTCTGTATCTTCATGAGCTACAAACAGGACAACTGGGATGAGCTTCTGCCGGCGGCCGAGTTCACATACAACAACCATGTGCACTCCTCAACGCGGCAGGTTCCCTTCATGACATACACCAGCTGGCTCCCTCAGATGGGTTTCGAGCCAAACGGTACATGTTCCACCAACGAGTCCATCAATGAATTCCACAACCGGATCGCCGCTGGGGTTTCCGAGGCCAAAGCCACGCTCGTCAAAGCCAAAGACAAGTTCAAGCTTTACTATGATCACCATATTCCATTCTATCAAGTTCATGACGGTTATCATTGTGTTCATAGTGGAAAGGTGACTGTTTCAGGCCCAAGTGCCATTCATGATATTAATATATACCGCAGTTTCTTGGTCTCTCGTGTCTGGAGGTGTATGTTTCGGTATATGCCTGCCTTGTAGCATTGTTGACCTCTTTCAGTGAGTGCAAAGAACATCTTCATGACCGCAATCTGTGTAAGACAATTTGGTGTGGATTTGTAACCTCATGCTTGTACCAAGCAATCTTGACAGTTGCACACCTGAGTGAGTTCTCCTGTTGTGGTCGAATTAGTCTGATAAAGACAATCATGAACACCATTTTCCCGGGAAAGTTGTACATTTATTCTTTGAGTATTGTTGGACTTCAGGTTTTTATCACAACACCGCCTAACTTCAGGCTTTAATTCCGCAACATCGTCGAGGCCACTACAGCTCTTCAGGTCTGTCCTGATCATCTCTTCCAAGTTTGACTTATATTTATCTGAAATTGTGTGAAAGCCCATCAGTACAGCTGGGCTGGTAGTCGCTGTGGTCACAGATGTTGTGATCTTGGGAACACTGTGCTATTGTCTTTGGCAGGAAAAATCTGACTTTGGTCAGTAGTCCATTCCCGAGTTTTTCTTTCCTCATACGAACTCTGCACAGTATGGATAATATAACCACAAAAATCATTGCTTTGACAGTTGCGACTGGTTTGGTTAACCTGCTGTGGGAAAACTTGTTCACCTGCTTAAAGCCTTTTTGTAATCACAAACCTCATTTCTATGGTTTTGGCCCCCAATACTCTTTGGATCCTCAGATTTAATTTCCAGCTAGCAAAACATAAGTAGCTATGCACCACTTAACTTTGATTTTTGAATTCCAGCCTGCAGTATACATCAATGCATTGCTCACATCATTGGGTGTTTATATTTAGACAAAGGTACCTCCTTCTAACACCATTCTCAGTTTGAATGCACAATGTACTATTCACAATACTGTCCAGACCTCAAGAACACTCAAGAGCACACTGAAATTTTGTGCACCTGAGTTTGCTCTCAACAGCCTTGAACAACAGGTCTATACATCCACAGACAACTCTGTCCACGGTATCTAAGTTTATGTCAAGGCGGAGAATGTATGTCTTCCCTGATGTTAGGTGTGGCCTGCCAATGTCCTTACAGTCAGAAGGGTGTGGCCAAGAGGAAATTTCTGCCAAGCACCTGACATCAAACAACTCTAGCGTCTAAGGAGAAGAGATGTAGTTTTGGATTATGGAGTTCCTTCACGAGTTTATTGTGTAGTTTGAATGTGTTTTTATTGTTTCTTCTCCTAGTATTTGCTAAGCATCTTTTCTGTGTAACATGGTTTTATATAGTAGCCTGAGGCAGTATACTCGTTCTTCCTCCTTGGACATATGATTACCGGATAAGCCGAGTCAATTATATGCCAATACAGATGTATCTGGTTTCACAGACCAGCACTATCAGTAAGTACCAGTCGGTATCCCACAGTTCAATATCACGATTTGTAAGGAAAGCCTGACAAATTTATATCCTTGTCAACTTTCAACTTTTAACTTACAGACTGTGAAAGGGAAGTCGCTCCAGTCGCAAGAGAACTGACTCGGAGGAGAATCTGAATCCGAATGAGAGAGAAGAGCAAAAGGAGACTCAGCCCCATAAAATCCTGGGCTAGCTGTCACAAAATACGATTCAAAACTCCACCTTTCCCTATGCCCATCCCAGTCCATCTCTTCATGAGAAAAAGATCTCCCAGATTACTGTTCTACAAACATGTAAACCTGCTCCGTGACTAACGCTCACATCACATGCCTACTTACGAAACGTGACGAACTAGCTAGCTCTTCCCTCTCGCTACTTCTTGCACGCCGCCTGTATATTCTCTAGCTTCTTGGTATCATACTCGGGTCTTATTGTCTCTGGGTCCGTCTCTGAAGGTTTTGTGGAAACTTGGTGAGCAGGTTTCCATTTTTTTGACAATATCCACCCGCCGTGGTTTGGATACCGTAATTTGAGGGGAATCGACGAGCATCGTCTCTGATTCCAAGCCACCGAGCACCTCGCCAGGCGTACCACCGCCTCACCGTACCGTGAACTGAAGCTCCTACCCAGAGCTCAGAACGACCCCACCGCGCACCGTCGCTTCACCACTTGCGCCACGTCACCACGCTGGCCGCGAGAAAACCGTCCATCCCTCACCTGTTAACAACGCGATCCAAATCGTCTCTTCGGGACCGTGAGCCCGGATCGCCTCTTACGCCGCTCTCCCCAACACCCGAAGGATCCCCACACAGATCCCCGGGATCGTCGAGATCTACGCCAGCTAATATACCTCCGTCGCCAAGACCATCCCGGCACGGACTCCTTCCCCCGTCTCCTCCGACTCCTCCGACTCGTCCACCTCGCCGTTCTCCTACCCTCCGCGATTGTCCTCGATGGCCGCCACTCTCGAAGCCGCCGATCCTCCACGCCGGGGAATGCACCCCCGCCATCGTCCGCGAATTCGAGCTCGCCTTCGCCAACTACTGCACGATAAAGGACATCGCCGAGGAGAAGCAAACGAAGACGCTCATCGGATGCTTCCGCGACCACCGCGTCACCGACGTTCTCGCTGACCCCGAGGAACGCAAGACGTTACTCGGCGGCACCGTCCCCGAGTTCATGAAACAGATTCGTAGCATCGTCTTGCAGCCGGGTTGGGAGGATGACCATCGTATCACCATGACGGCGCGTCGCCACCTCCAGTCTGAATCCTTTTTTACCTTTGCTAATACTGTCCGCTCTATGAACTCCCTCCTCGTGAACACCGAATCCCACCTCTCCGACGAACGTCTCCGCAGCCATCTCGAGTCCGCCATGTGCCGCGACCTCCTCGACGACTACAGAGCCGACCCGCTGGCCAAGGTCATCGCGACCAACAAGCTTTCGCTCTGGCTCCACGAGGTCAAGCGCATCGATGACGCGCGTCTCCGCGGCTACAACCGGATGAAGGCCGCCGTTGAGGAAGTCGAGCGCAAGCTCAACAAACACCTTGCTCCCACCGGTGACAGCGGCGGCTCGACGAAGCGTCCTCGCTCGGACGGCCCCCTCCAACTCATCCTCTGCCGGCAACAACGTCACCAAGCGCTGCCCGACGTTGACGGAGGAGGAGAGGAAACTTCTCGACGCGAACCAAGGGTGCCGCCGCTGCCGCCTACCATTCCAGACGACCCACCGCAGTTCTGACAGACTTGCCCATTCCCCTCGGCCGACCCCTACGTTCCGGTGACGCAGAAGTTCATCGACAACTTCCGCAAGGGGAAAGGCAAGGAGAACACCCCCGCTGCCGTCGTCGACACGCACGTCGCCGCTGTCTTGCCTGACATCGACGACCCGAACGATAGCAGTGGGACGTTGGACGGCGACCTCTCCGGGCGTAACGTGAGTTTCCCATACAAAATCCCCCACTTTTTCTGGAAGTTCCTTATGGACGGTCCTGCCGTCGACTTCCCTATCCCTGTCCGAGGCCTTATTGATGATGGTTCACACCTAGTTCTAATCACCCCGGAACTTGTTGATCGTCTCGAACTCCGCCGCCGCCCGTTGCATATTCCTGAAACCGTTGACGTTGCATTATCCGATTCCTCCACTTCGAAACGAACCTTGACTGAGTACGTACACCTACGCTGCATTAGTACGGACTCTCGTTGGACTTCAAATACTGTACGCGCCCTCATTGCACCGGGACTTTGCGCCCCCGTTATTCTTGGACTCCCATGGCTCGCACGTAACCATGTAGTTATCAACCATCACGAACGTACTGTTGTAGACAAGCGGGTGAATTACAATCTTTTGGACCCCGCACCTCTGCCCCCGCTGTCAGGTGTATAAATTGTTATACACGAGGTCCTCCGGAATTGGCTTTGTTCGGAGTTTCTCGTAAGTTCGAAAAAGGGGTTGTGAAGTTGAAAGTGGGGAAAATCTCTTTAAAATAAGAGTTTATAAGAAAGGTGTTGGGTGACTAACAGAGGCGAAAAAGGGTCTAGACTGGGGCTGTGAAAAGGTCACAGGCGTAAAAGCAACTCCGGTTCGAGTTGCTTGTAAGGGTTTCGAGTTACTGGCGCTGGGCGGCGGAAGACAAACACAGGACGTTATAGATTCCAGCTATTTGTCTTACAAACACAAGAGCTTCACGGACTCAGGCTGTTTGTACTTTCTTGGAACTGGCGGCGGATTACTGGAGAAACAAGCACAGGAGCTTCACGTACTCAGGCTACTTGTTTCTTTTACTGGACGGCGGATTACTGGAAAAACAAGCACAGGAGCTTCACGTACTCAGGCTACTTGTTCTTTACTGGACGGCGGATTACTGGAAAAACAAGCACAGGAGCTTCACGTACTCAGGCTACTTGTTCTTTACTGGACGGCGGATTACTGGAAAACAAGCACAGGAGCTTCACGTACTCAGGCTACTTGTTTTATTACTGGACGGCGGATTACTGAACGGCGGATTAACTGGCAGCGGATTTACGGGAGCACAAGATGGGAGCAAGCTTCTACCTGCTTATGCGTTCAAACTTTTTAGAGGGCAAGATTTTTTCTATGATTCCTACAGAGTATTACAGCGGGTATTTATACAATTTTGAGTCTATGATGTCATCTGTTTCTATTTTGACGATGCTGTCCTTGGCTTACTTTTCCACTAACTTAGCCCCGTTGGCTTAACCACAGCACTGGTTTGCACAGCTGTAAGTCTGTTGGCTTAACAATAACACTGCTCTGTACTGCTTTAGACTCGTTAACTTGACTATAGCACTGCTGGGCACAGCTGTTCATTTAATTTAGGCTTGCTGGCTTGACAACAGCACTATTTGTAGTGCCCATGCTAGCTCCTAGTTGACATATGGACGTGCTGCGCCAGGGGACTTGTACCGAAGTGCGCAGCTGTAAGGCTGTGCAGTCTGATAGGCTGGTTCTAGTTGTCCTTTCGATGTTGTTGTGTCTATGGTGCAGCTGTAAGGTCGTGCAATCTGTTTCCCATTATTTCCTAGCCTTTTCTAATTTGGCTCTGACTCTCTTTTATCTCCAAACAGTTTTTGGAGATGACATCCGCGGGGAACGAAATTTGCAACCGTCCTCGGTTGCTTTCAGAGCCAAATTTGAAATCTTTTCTAGGAAATAATCGGAATTCCTCTTGGTTGTTGCAAATATTGCTGACTCAAACGATTTCCTCAAGGGTAGCAAGAATTCGTTATCAGTGGAGGTGAAGAAAATAAGCACAGGTGATGATATCAAAAATTTTCTACAGGCGGGGAGTCACATTGGATGCGGCAAGCTCGGGGGAAGGGTGCAGACGTGGGTCGTAAGTTGGGGCGGGGACTACACGAGTCACTGATGGGGTAAATCCTCGTGCGACATCCAGTGCTCCTCCATGTGACGCCAGCTGGTGTGCGAGAGCGTTAACAGTAGGATCAGGCCCTTCCATGGCAATAGCGACGCTGGGGAACGCCACAACAGCCTGAGCAGAGATAGCGTAGTTGCGCATGCGCACAAAACCTATGCCATCCTTCTCCCACATATACTCCTTAGCGATCCAGAGGCCTCGCAAGTCTCCGGTAAACCAAACGTCCATGCCCTTCGCAATCAATCTCCCAAAATCGAAGGGGACCGAGTATGAATAAGCACCCCAGGGAAGGATACGACCACGTATGAGCACATAGTCTGCCATGTGATGTAGGTCCTCGGCTGTTACTGGTGTGACATGCGTGATGGGCTGCGGCTTGTACGGATTCAGGTACCGGACCAAGGAAGACTGGGCCGTGCCCCACGGTGGGCTGCTGAAGGTGGCGGGTGTGTCGTATTGCACAGCCAGATCAGCAGCGGGGAGTGCCGAAGGCTCTGCATCGTGGGCCACTCCAAGCCCGGCGGTGGCGCTCACAGAAAGGCTGGAATCGATGATGTTGCCCAGATCTGGGTACGTGGTGCTCAGAGCCCATGGCTCCTCCGCAGCTGAGATTGTGTCCCCAAAGGCCGAGCTGCCACATCCCAGCCCAGATTCCGGTGGCGATAGTGGGGATAAATGGAGTCCAGAGGCTGACACGTTGTCGCCCTGCGTAGATTGTGGTGGACGAGGAAGAATGGTACGCCGGCTGCCGCGGCGTGTGGATTGACGAGCAACCTGGGCGAGGGAAAACAATTGACAGTTCAAACGAGTGTGGAGAGGGAGGGGAAGTCTTGACTTTAGTTCTTGGTCGATCGAGACAAGCTTCAAATCATACCTCCTGACGACAAAACATCTGATCACTGTTGGCTGCACGACCAGTCTGGTACAGAACTTCTGGCTGAGGAGTGTAGGCAGGAGGGGAGTTCATGGGAGGGATCAATGAGGAGAGTGTAACTCTTATACGTTTTTTCTCGGAACGCCTGCAGATTATAGTGTGGGGAAATTTTGAGTCGGCGCCACTGCAGTTTGCCGCCACCTTGCTGGATGAATGTCGTTACTTTTCCACTGACTCAGTCGCTGTCCATTGAGCTTTCACTTCCACTAGACTTTCCACTAGAATCAGTGTTGGTTTCATCGGCGTCTTCATCACCCATCCATCCTGTCCTCATGAACCAGTGATTCCGTGTAATGTAAGGAATTAGCCGGAAGGCGGCAACTGGCCCATTACGGAATTGTGTCCCATCTAGCTCTTGTAAAACGTAAGCTCCTCCACGATTCTTTCGGCAGACCTCAAAAGGTCCTGTGTACCGGTCGTCAGTTTTATGAGTAGAACTGAAGTTGGTTTCTATCTTCATATTTCGTAGCAATATAAGTTCGCCGGGTTGGTAATCCTCTTTCAGAAGTCTCCGTTTGAATCTCTTTTCAAATTGTGCCTTGGATGCAAATCTAGCTTTCTTTAGTGTGGCAGCAGCATGTTCGATGTCCTGGGGGTGCATTTTTAATTGACGGATTCGCATCGCCAGTAGCTCAGCGGTACTCATTCCCGAGTAGAAGCCTTCGACCAAAAATGTAGCTTCTGCAAGATCAAAGGGCAGGATCGGCTGGGTGGCGTGGAGCAACTCAAATGGTGAATATCCCGTGACGCTACTCACAGTGACCCGATCAGCGAATACTGCAGCTGGCAGGAGTGTAGGCCATTGTGATATTTTTCCACCACAGGCTTTTACGAGTGCTTCTCTCATTGTAAAATGTCCCCGCTCTACCACTCCATTAGCGTGTTTGTTGTACGGTGATATTTGGATTTGTGGGATTCTCAGACGTGCCATCAATAGTTTGAAGGCTCCTTCTACTTCTGATCCATTGTCAGTAGTTACGTGTATGGGGCATCCATAGCGGCAATAGATATGAGTCCAGAAGAAGTTGGCTAGTGCTTCGGCGGTTTGCGAAGTCAAAGCTTTTGCTTCACAAAACCCGGTCAAGTCGTCCCTCGCTGCGACGATCATACTAAATTTATTGGCCACCGGCATTCGCATTACGTCAATATAAATCTTGCTGAATATTGTGGTTGGTGCTGACACTGTAGGAGGAATTTCCATCTTCTTGGTAGATCGAACTTGGCACTGGGGACATGATGCTACATGATGTTGTATGTCTGCGCGTAAATGGGGCCAGTGGAAGCGAGCTCTCAACGAAGCCCACATAGCGTCGACGCCTCTGTGCCCTAAATTTTCGTGGCCTTGTGTAAGGATAGCTAACCTCGAGTCGCCATCAATGATAACTAGTTGGGGAGCCTTTTGTCCATTACGCTTCCAAATGCGACCTTCTCTTTCATAATACTGTGTTGCTTTTGAAATGAACCTTCGTTGTTTTTGGGCTGAATCAAATTTTGGCATTATAAGAGTTCGTAAAAATCGCACAATTTCTGCGAGTTGTTTTTCTTGTGCATGTCGGGCCATGAGGACTTGTGGTGTGTAGACTGATTCAGTAGTCTTTTGTCTTTCGTAATATTGAATTACTTTGGCAAAGTACCGTGGGACTTTGAAGGCGGACAAGGCTATTTGGTCCAGCCATTCATCATCATCGTCAGGTGCTTCTTCTCCTTCTGCCCGGGGGCGACGGGATAACGCATCAGGCCCATGAAATCGCGTGGCCGGGACATGGTTTAGTTGAAAGTGGAACATCAATATTCCTTGTATCCACCGATTCACGGCAGCATCTGGTTGAAGGTCTGGATTGTTTAAAAGCCCCTGAATAAATTTGGCATCAACCTCTACGTGGAAATTTTTGATGCCGATTATGTACAGCCTCCAGTGTCGCAAGGCTCGATACAGTCCAAATAGTTCCAATTTCGGTTGCGAGTAGCGGGACTCACGCTCACTCATGGGTACTGATCCATATCGGGCTATGCGGCGGCGTGCTTGGTCATCTAGTTGTGATAGAATCATCCCTGTTGCCTCGCGGCTGGAGTCCACTGATAGATACACTGGCTGTTCCGATTCATAGTCAATTGGTCGCAATGCTGGAGCTGATGCTACCAATTTCTTGATGGCTTCAAATGCCTTTGATCGGCGTTCATCCCAGACAAATTCTACTGACTGCCGATACAGCTCGGTCAGTGGGCGGATTATTTCTGAGTAATTTTGGATCCAGATTCGAACTGTACCGCACAGTCCCAAAAACCTCCGTACTTCTTGAGGGGTACATAATGGCGGCCAGTCAATAATTGCAGATGACTTCTTTGGATCAGGCACTCGTCCTTCTGGGTTACAGCGTTGTCCCACGATCAATACTTCAGGCCTGCATATTTGTGTTTTGAGCCCTGACACTGTTCCACCCGCACATTTTAACTTGTGGAGTATGCGGTGTACATCCTGCGCATGCTCCCAAATAAAGCGACGAATATTAGGATTGCCAGGTATTGACTCTGGCTTTCCATTCTTGTCCAAGTATTGAGTGCGGGGCCCCTTGATGGGTAGGTCATCAATAAATATGTTGGCTACGTGCGGAATTTCATCATGTAATATAAAAACCATACATTTCTGAAATTCGGCGGGTGAGTTCGTAAATCCAGTTGGCATTGATGCAATTCGTAACAGTCCAAGAGGTGTCATGAACGCTGTCATGTCTCTGCTTTCGGGTTCCATTTGCCGGGCGTCAAATCCCCAGTAGAGATCAAAAACGGAATAGCATTGTCTCGCAGCAAATCCTTCCACAAAGTCGTCCAAGATTGGGAGCATACCAGCATCCCGTATGGTAACCTTGTTTAAAGGCTGAAGATCGTGTACAATTCGCAGCTTTCCATTTTTCTTTAGTACACAAAACCACCGGGATCGGTAAGATGACTGACAGGGTTCATACACGCCAGCCTCCATCTTCAGCTTCAGTACTTCTATAACCTTGTTCAATATTCCTGGGGGAATAGGAATATTCTTGTATTCCCAAGGTGTGTGCGGGACCGTTGAGATTTTATATGGGCTGAAGTAAGATTCTTTAAATGTTCCTCGCTCAGAATCTTCAAATGCTATGGCTTCCTCGTTAGTACGCATAATGTGCGTGAACAATTTTTCTTCGTCTGCCGACAGAAATCCATCAGGATTTATATCCAATTGTTTAAGTCGGTCTGTGGTAAGTCGGTTTCCGGGTGTGAAAGGGGGAGGGTTAATTGGCAGTTCTGGCAACGTTTTCAAAGGGTCTTCGGGAATGCATCGCCGTACTGCGTAATCTGGGGAAAAGGTAGTTGATACCGGTTTAACCTTCTTGTCCACCCGTTTGTACATTGTAAAGGCTTGATGGCTCGTTCCTTTTTCACTGCTCACTTGTACCGGATAAAATAAATATTCGTCATCTTCTTCCAGTACATTTGCGTCTTCGGGGTCTTGGATTTGCAGATGTTGCTCGAGATCAACACAAATAGTGCTTTCTTGGGTCCATATAGAAAACACCTTAGTTTCGCAGGCTGATTCAGTTAAGATCACCCATAAGTACCCAACAATAAAGTTAGAATAGTATCGCGTCATGGCTAATACATTCCGTAGATGGGTGGTTAAGTGTGTAAGAAACTGAAAAAGGTAACTGGAGATAACAACGGCGAGACAACTAGCAAGGCTTTGGAGTCTGGTAGGTAAGTATAAGATCAGGGAGGGAAATTGCGCTAGGTGAGCAGTCAGAGCACAGGATGGTAAAGTTAGTTTGTAGCAGAACTGGAAGAAAGACAAGTAAAATATGTTCAGAGGGAAGGGGAGAAAGGAATTAATTGATACCAGAGAAAGTAGGGCGTCAAATAGTGTGAGGACAGCCACATCCCGAAATGGGCGCGCTGAAGGTCTCAACTGCATTGGTACATTGTCGTTTGATGGACTAGTAGCCGGCGGATGACAGAATGCGAGTGGGGGAGGAGTCCGATACGAGTTGCCAAGACGGGAATTGGTTAGGCAGGAAGGTAAAGATTCAGTGGTAATGTTCAAGTTCGACGGCGTGGTGGAAACTGGATGAAGAAACAGTAATTCTGGTATTGTTCGGCCCTGATTTCTTCGCCGTTCGGATCTATCATGCATAATTAACGTACCCGCGGGGAACGAAAAAGATCCATACGCACACCAACTATATAGATAAACTCCTCGGACGTGGGCTCGGTACACCTTCCCACCCCGAACCTTGTACGGTTTGAGTGTTACTTTGAAACCGATGAAGCCCGGGAGGGCTGCCATAATCTCCGGCGCCATGGTAAGCGTCTTCCACCAACGATAGCGCCCTGCTCGAAAATCGCATGTAACCGCGCCGCTCGGCAGGCCTTCCTCGCATTGGATGTCCGTGATTATCGCGCGAAATGGTGGGCGCCTGTTTGCCGAGTGAGTAAGATGCTCGTCCGGTCCGAAAAAATTACGCGCCTGATCGGTCTTGATGTTTGAATGAGCCGGATCCGCCACCCAAAACTCCGAGGGGTCCTCACGGGAAATCTCTGGGTATGTGTCGGCAGCGTCCAGCAGTCCACTGTGCAAGAATTGCAAAATCACCTCGGGTTGCTTGAATTGGAAGTGAAGAAGATCGCTTGCTTGGTTGGCGACAGGATGGTAGCCATGAGCTCGGAAAGTATGCAGAACGAGACGAAGTCTGGCATATTCTTGGGCGAATAAAAAGGGCAGGGGAGGTGGGCATGGCTGATGTAGAGATTCAGTTTCCATCAACCAGTGCCGGCGGCCTATCAGCACAAGTGCCCGATGTGTGAAGGCAAGTACATGCGCGCGCACATCCGTAAATGCGCTGACCTCGGTACGGTGCTTCAGATACTCTGCTGTAACGGCCGCGCAAAATACCGGCCCACGCTCTCGAGCGTATGGCGCAAGAAGTCGTGTGTGGCGTCCGTGGCGTGATGGAGGGACCTCAGGTTCGTCGCATACTCGGCGTATCCCCATTCCAACGCGTTCCGCTACAGAATCTAGGGTAATCTCGTCCACTCCCATCTGATCTTCTTTAGCAACCGCTATAAGAGTATCATCAAGGAAAACACCCACCATATACTGGCTGTTATCATTTGCTCGCTCGTTCTGTGCGCGTTCCTGCCCTCGCATAAATGCTTCATACTCCACTAGTTCGTTTTTCTCCATGGAGACCCGGTCAAGTGTTTCCCCAAGCGCGATCCAAAGGAGTTGCACAGCGTGCTTCCCTGGTTCTAGCGCATTACGATCCTCCCATTCATCAATTCGCGTCTGGCGGTTGTAAAATTCCTCCAGCCCGCGCTCCATATGCACCCAGGCCATGGCACGAGCATTCTCGTCCAGATGCGGGGTGGGTGCGTTACGGCGTAGTTTGTTCAACTCACGCACAAGATCAACCGTAAGGACGTCGGTAGTGCTGCCTCCGGTGGCCGTCGGATCTTGCACGCTATTCCCACCGTCTGTAGCAAGTGCCAGCGAGGACGTCGAGAAATTGGCAGGAGAACACAAGCTGGGAAGGTCGTCGCTGTCGCTGTCGCTGTCTGTGTCGCTTACGATAATGCTGTAATCTTTTTCCGGTTGGGACGCAAGTTTGAAAGGGTTTGGGGGCAGGGTCAAACGTTGGTGATCGAAATGAGGCTGTTTGATTACCGCGTCAATCGCCGAATCAAGCGTCTTGGCTGGCTCGTCTTCAGGGATCGGACTATGTGAGCTAAAGCGAGAGTACCGAAGAACGTCGGGGTTCTCGGGGCGGGACTCTGGATCGTCGTTGAAAGGGGAAGCGCAGATGGGGCTCCAGTGGTTGGGAGAATTACTGTGATCCCCGCTGTCGTGACCTTCAGCGTGGGATGCCAGATCGTTGTCAGACGTAGACGTGGAGTTGGAAGAGTCGGAGGAAGGATATCCGGTCCGATGATCGGGGATCGACAGATCGGTGTTCTTGTCGATCAGTGGCGGTTCAACTTCTTTTCTCGCTTCCCTCTCCATCCCGTCTTTCACCAGCCTGCGCAGAAGTTGAGCGAGGCCCTCAAATCGATTATTGCTGGGAGCAACATACGGGGATGTCTGCCTTTCTTCAGTTACTGTCTCTGCTTCAACTGGATTCTCGCTCACCGGCAAGACCGAAGTAGGCGCAAGTGGCGGCTTGGTGACGTGCAGAACCCAGGGTAAGATCGGGGTTCCGGGACGAAGGCGGGGATCCACGGTAAGTCTGTCGCTTCCAGTGGTAATTTTTAACACTGCCTGGGAGCCATCGGGCGTAGTGCCGATGGGCTCCATTTTGCTAGTGTCGAATGGCGGGGGACGGTCGATTGGGTGTGTAAGATAGTGCGATGAGGGGATTCGAGGAGGGAGTGCCGCGCGGAAGGTAAATGGTACGTCGGTTGCCTCTGTATCGACTGTAGTCTTCGAGGCCTTCTCGAAAGCGGCCTGGGGCAAGGTGAGTCGTCTGTTTCCTGGAATTCGGGCACGCTCCCTCCATACCTGGTGTCGCTTGGCATCGATGCTTGCACGATGCTGCGCCTGCTGCAGGCTGACTGCAGGCAGGCGTAAAGGCCAGTTGGAGGTGCGCGCTTCGGTGGACTGGGGCGCTGCCAAGAGCTGTGTGTAGGCGTGGCCACGACGCAGCCCATATTTCCCAGTACTGGGATCATGGATTCGCAAATTGGCGTTGAGAAGGAGCGCCTTATGAAGCTCCTGTCCGTTCCGTTGCTTCTCGAAGCCGAGATACATCGTTTGGGTGGAATCAGCGATCGCTGGACGAATATGAAGGGGCTTCCCTTGCTTGTGAACGGCTCTCTGGGCAGCCGTTGCCGACTGGATCATCTGGACGACTCCTCGACCGTTTACTGTGAATCGATCGGCCGGCCCGAACCCAGTGTCGGGGTAGTGGTGTTGAGCGGGGTCTGACTGGTATGTTTCCAGTCGGTGAATCGTTCGTTGGATTTCCTCACTGATTGAGGAGGGTTGGAAGTCGTCCTGACTGGGGGCGGGTTCGATTTCCATGAAGAGAATTGTGGGGGATGAAGATACTGTAGAAGTGCTTTGGCTTAATTCGTTGAGAGGCGTATACGTTGTGTTATGAGGTGCGTCTCGATACAACTCTTCTCTTTTATCCTGCTTCTGTCCAATTGCGTTCTGGACTTTACCTTCCAGCCACAGCAATGCCAACGCGCCGACTAGCCGCCATATACACACCCAAGCTCGAATTAGCTCTAAAAAATCGTCTATTAAATGTCTAACTTGCACAAGACTTTGCGCAAGACTACCTGTAGACGACAGCGACGGTTTCGTTGCATCAAGTCCTGTGTTTATTAGACGGGTGAGCTCATTATTTCGTGTCTGGTCTACCGGGCGGCTGCTAGTCTTTATCGTGTTCGGAGCGGGGACCTGCGTCTGCTCCACGCATATCGCGTGAAGTGCAGCTGCATTCCCAATATGCTGCTCTGTCTTCCCAGGTTCGCGCCATCTCTGAGCTTTGATTTCAACGCCAGATTGACAGTTTTCTGTGTCTGGTCTGCCCGTGAATAAGTCCACGCTGCTGGTTTGAGAGTACGTAGTGTGAGTTCCCAAATGTTGGGTCAAGGGCTCGTTCACGAGGAATGTACTAGCCATTTCCTTGTCAATCCATTCGCCTTTGCCTTTGCCCATGGTGTGTTCGTCCTTAGTTTGAAACGCAAACTCTGTGTCATCTTCTGGTTGATCCTTTGAAAGCATGGGCCTTACCGGGTTCGGATCGGGGCTCCACAAGTCATTTAAAATTTTGTGGGGCAGGCTATCAAGCTGTGCTACTGTCGGCAGGGTAGTTCCGTCTTGTGGCTGTCCCGCGGTCATCGGAGCCACTAAGCTCCGTTCCTCGGTTGTAAACCGACCACTGTCATCGAGGACGTCCTTGTGGTACGTTTCATATTTATCTTCGCCTCTGTCTCCCTCCGTAACGAATTTGTTACTAGCACGTTCCTGGATTAGTGCGGGATCACTGTTCCATGGTATCCGGCGGTCTTCTAGCACTAATTTAGGGCTGATTTCGTACTTTTGCATGCTTTCTTGGTGCGTCTCTTCACGATCTTTCTCTTCGCTATCTTGAACTACATTTCCCAATATATTTTGATAGTGGTTAGTCTGCTGTGGAATCTTATTACTTACATCCTGTTTCGAGCCTTTTACATTGTCACAGCTTGCATAATGTTCTTCCAAGTTCGTGTTTGTCGGCTGCGTGTGGCATTGGTCCTCTATCTCCACTTCATGTTGCTTTGGTCCTAGGCTGGTGGAATCAACTGTGATGCAACTTCGATCGGAAATATATGCAAGTGAATGATATTCGGTACTGAAAAGCACCTCGCTTGTGGCTTCATGAGGTACTGCCATAAGTTCATATCGAGGGAGTCGGGTCTCCCTGTCTTTGAACACAAGGTACGTTCCTTCCTCTCGTTCGTCGATGGAAACTAAATTGTTGTGTTGCCAAGGTCGCCCTAACAGCAACTCAAATGGTGCATTCTGAGAAACCCAGAGTCCCGTTCTTGTAGGAACTCCTCCACAATTTAACTCGACTTCGTGAATAAAGCCACGTAGTTGTCCTCGGCCGCCATTGGCATCATTCATTCCAGTGGTGCGCGTCATATCGACCGGTCGGTGAAGAATGAGTGCTGCCACATCAGCCCGAACCACGTCCAATTGGGACCCTGTATCAACTATGGCCACTACTCTTCTTCCGCTAACCTCCATTTCGATACGTATTAGCACACCGTCAGAGCGGGGCCATGTCCATTGGGAAAGTGCTGATGGATTTGCTCCCATTAACACTGCTTTGATGTTCTTTAGACGAACCGTGTCCTGAAGGCCATTTCGAATTTCTTTGGACGTTGCAAGTGCTTCACGTACGGTCATTGGCACTTCCAGACCTAGGATCCGCTCAACAATAGCAGGCACATCAACTCCAACCTGCACCTCCGATTGGCGTCCTGAGGTTCTAGATTCATGTGGGGGGGGCTCTTTGTTTGCTGTTGGTGCTGATTTCCCAGTGCTTCCACTACTGGTTGGACTTTTCCTGATCGCCACACGTTCTGGTGCAGAATTCTCATTCTGTCCTCCTCGGCTCTGATTCTTTTCTTCCGGTTTGTTTTCTCTCATTTCTACATCGGGTGGCTCACTGAACCGTGGTCTTCGCGCATCATAGGGTTGTACATCAGCCAGGATTTCACGTATTTTTCCCACTGCTGTTTTCGTGGGTGGCGTGGTAGTGGCAGCTTCCTTTTCATAGGATTTTTCTCGACGTGGAACATGCACCCCATCGAAGGCCTGTCGTCGAGCAGCTCGTGTACTGGGCACAGTTCGCTCAGCCTCATTCACTTGCTTTCCCGTTCTCCTTCTGGGAATTGTTAATATACCTCTCCGAGTTCGAGGTCATCTTCTCCTTCTTCCGAGTCTGATTCAATTACAGCCTCAGTGCATTCTTCATACTCGGTGGTATCCATGTTTTCTATGTAACTATTAGCTGCCTCAACAGGCTTACCTCTTTGAACTGGATCCCACATTTCGTAGGCTTGGCTGTCGAGGAAAAAGGATCTTGAAGTGCACTCATCTGTCAAGCCTAGCATCACCCGAGGAACTGCTTGTCGCTTGGCAGCTTGAGCAAGTGGTTCACCCATGTAGTTCCGACGAATGAAATTTCCATCACTCATTTTTAGTCGGCGTGTCTGTTCATCATGCGTAATGACTCCGGCTTTTAAGAGTTCTTGAATTTCCGTGCATTGACCAATCATGTGCCCTTCTACACCACAACCAAAGCAGCCACGGTTTTCTGTTTCCACAGACGGCACTGTTTTTCCACCGAGAGGAATATTGTTTGGGTAGGTAGCTGGGGTGGATGATGATGTGGTCATTGTTGACTTGCTGGGTTCCCGCACAGAGGTTGCTCGGGGTCTTCCACCATTATTCCAGTTGGATTGGAGCTTCGGGGGATTGACACATTTGATGGCATTTCCTGTCTGGTCCAATGCCAGAATGGAATAATAAACTGGGGCGTACTCTGCATCATCAATTGTCATCTTGTTGATGCGTCGGATTAAGTCTGCAACCTCTGTGGCTGTTCCATTGGGCTTCACAACTTGCTCTGATTCTCCAAGGCGTGAGGAACGAAGTTCTGTACGAGCAACCTTCTGCTTCTCTTTTTCCTTTCGTGCACGAGCCTTTTCGCGGCGTCTTTTCCTGTATGATTCGTAATCTGACTCGTCCGAAATGTCATCGGATTCCTCGTTTTCAGAGGACATGTCATAATACCCTCCATCATCATCAATATCATAGTCAGCTGCATTGACTACCATGGTTTCCGCACGGTTGCGTCTGAAATACCATTCGGCAGCATTGTTAATTTCCCGTACTGAGTATGGTCGCTGGCTGTCTCTTTTGGGGGCATGCTGTAGAATTCGGTTTTCTAGAACTCTCCGTAGGTCCTTTTGGATTCCCAACCAAAAATACACATCTACACTTACCTCTGTAATGTGTCCTTGCTGATGTAGGGTTCCAGCCATGGTCTTGTATTTGATGTAATACCGTTTCCACTGGGATAAATTATGTATTGACTTGTTCTTTGTCTTGAGCGTATACGTGGTTATGTCACTGGGTCGATATCGAGTGATTGCACGCTCGGCATCATAACATTTTAGGATTTCTCGGCGTAGCCTTGGCCAATCACGTTTCCTATAATGTTCTGATGCTCTAATGAAGGCTTGAACTTCTGCTGAACAATAATCCAATATACTTTCGCATTTGTCGTAGGGATCATCCACTCGGCATTTGACAAGCAATCGATCATAATGTTGGATGAAGTATTCTACTTCAGCGTGCTTTCCTTTAAACGTCTTGGGGGCTTCCCGGCTGTTGCGTAAAGGCATGTCAAGAACTGTGCGAAGTGGGGCGCTAAAGGTCATTGGCACATGCCCCGCCATGCGTTTGGGAGGCTCTGGAGATGAGGGAGGTGATGGAAAGGGGCCTCTTTCTTGCCCATACATTTCTTCTTCTGCTTCCGTCAGAAGCGAGCCAGTGGCTGAGGAAATATTATAGGACGAAGAAGACATTGGATGAGGAGCAAATAAATTAGGCTCGTCCGTTGGATGTGAGAATGTTACATGTGGTCTTGGTGGGGCCTCTATATTGGCATCTGGATCAGACATGTTCTGTCCAACTGCAGATAAATGAGGCATTGGTAGGCTAGATTCGTATGGCGGGTTAACAAATGTTGGGTTTGGCGGATTATGTGAGTGCATTTATAAGATGCTGATTGTTGTTTGGGGTGTTGTTTTGGTGTATAGACTTCACGGAATATCCCTCGCGGTGGGCTCCAATGATGTCAGGTGTATAAATTGTTATACACGAGGTCCTCCGGAATTGGCTTTGTTCGGGAGTTTCTCGTAAGTTCGAAAAAGGGGTTGTGAAGTTGAAAGTGGGGAAAATCTCTTTAAAATAAGAGTTTATAAGAAAGGTGTTGGGTGACTAACAGAGGCGAAAAAGGGTCTAGACTGGGGCTGTGAAAAGGTCACAGGCGTAAAAGCAACTCCGGTTCGAGTTGCTTGTAAGGGTTTCGAGTTACTGGCGCTGGGCGGCGGAAGACAAACACAGGACGTTATAGATTCCAGCTATTTGTCTTACAAACACAAGAGCTTCACGGACTCAGGCTGTTTGTACTTTCTTGGAACTGGCGGCGGATTACTGGAGAAACAAGCACAGGAGCTTCACGTACTCAGGCTACTTGTTTCTTTTACTGGACGGCGGATTACTGGAAAAACAAGCACAGGAGCTTCACGTACTCAGGCTACTTGTTCTTTACTGGACGGCGGATTACTGGAAAAACAAGCACAGGAGCTTCACGTACTCAGGCTACTTGTTCTTTACTGGACGGCGGAATTACTGGAAAACAAGCACAGGAGCTTCACGTACTCAGGCTACTTGTTTTATTACTGGACGGCGGATTACTGAACGGCGGATTAACTGGCAGCGGATTTACGGGAGCACAAGATGGGAGCAAAGCTTCTACCTGCTTATGCGTTCAAACTTTTTAGAGGGCAAGATTTTTCTATGATTCCTACAGAGTATTACAGCGGGTATTTATACAATTTTGAGTCTATGATGTCATCTGTTTCTATTTTGACGATGCTGTCCTTGGCTTACTTTTCCCACTAACTTAGCCCCGTTGGCTTAACCACAGCACTGGTTTGCACAGCTGTAAGTCTGTTGGCTTGACAATAACACTGCTCTGTACTGCTTTAGACTCGTTAACTTGACTATAGCACTGCTGGGCACAGCTGTTCATTTAATTTAGGCTTGCTGGCTTGACAACAGCACTATTTGTAGTGCCCATGCTAGCTCCTAGTTGACATATGGACGTTGCTGCGCCAGGGGACTTGTACCGAAGTGCGCAGCTGTAAGGCTGTGCAGTCTGATAGGCTGGTTCTAGTTGTCCTTTCGATGTTGTTGTGTCTATGGTGCAGCTGTAAGGTCGTGCAATCTGTTTCCCATTATTTCCTAGCCTTTTCTAATTTGGCTCTGACTCTCTTTTATCTCCAAACAGTTTTTGGAGATGACACCGCCTAAGCCACCTTTAATCAAGCTTCGTGAACGCATGAAGACTACGAAAGCCGACCACATTACAATGGCTAAAGAACTGGCCTCGGTCTGCGCATCGCAGCGCGAACGTCTTGAACGGGACGGCCTTTTCGAACCAGTCAAAGAGGTCGATGTTATTGCCGCAATCCGCGAGCGTGTTGAGATCCTCACGGACTGGGAGAGGCTCCAAACACTTGGGGACAAACTCAAACACGAATACCGATCCATTTTCGAAGCCAATCCCGTATGTGGACCGTCTGCCGACAGATGTCCAATGTGAAATCCAGATGAAAACTGCCTACAAGTCTCTGTCCAAACGGTCATATTCTAGTCCCCGCAAATACCGTGAGGCCTGGAGTACCCTCATCCAGAAACACCTCACGCGGGCCGCATACGCCCTTCCAATTCCTCTTTGCCTCCCCTGCCTTCTTGATCCCAAAGGCCGATCGTAATGCGCTTCCTCGCTGGGTTAATGATTTCCGGGAGCTCAACGCGAACACGGTCCACGATGTTTTTCCTCTACCTCGCGTTGAGGACATTTTGGCCGATTGCGCCAAGGGCAAGATCTGGTCTACGATAGATTTTACAGACAGTTTTTTCCAAACTCGTCTACACCCAGACTCCGTCAAATACACTGCGGTGACCACACCAGTGGGTCTTTACGAGTGGCTGGTCATGCCACAAGGTCTACGTAATGCCCCCTCCATCCAACAACGACGTGTCACCGCCGCTCTTCGTGAACATATTGGAAAAATTTGTCACGTATACCTAGACGATATTGTGATATGGTCTGATAACGTTGAAGAACACGAAAAACATGTTCGTATCATCTTTGACTGCCTAAAGGCTGCTGGACTGTATTGCAATGAGAAGAAGACCAAACTTTTCCAACTTTCGATTAAATTCCTGGGTCATAAAATCTCTGCAAAAGGGATTGAAGCCGATGACAGCAAGATTGAACGCATTTTACACTGGCCAACCCCTAAGTCTTCCACAAATGTGCGGGCTTTCCTAGGTGTTGTCCGTTATATTTCACAATTTCTTCCAAATCTCGCTGCCCACACCGAGATCCTGCACCGCCTCACTACGAAGGCTGCTGACAAGTGTTTCCCTGGTTGGGGCCCTGAACATGAAGCCGCCTTCCAAGGTATAAAAGACATTGTTGTCAGTCGTGACTGCCTCACCACTATTAATCACCAAGACATGGGTGATAATAAGATTTTCGTAACCGCTGATGCAAGCGACAGACGCTCCGGAGCTGTTCTGTCCTACGGCCCCACATGGGAGTCCGCTCGCCCTGTTGCCTTTGATTCAATGACCTTCAAGGGTGCAGAGCTCAACTACCCTGTACATGAAAAGGAGCTCCTTGCCATTATTCGCTTGCTCCGACGCTGGCGTTCCGACCTTATCGGCTCGCCTGTATACATTTACACCGACCACCGGACTCTCGAAAACTTTAACACTCAGAGGGACCTCTCTCGGCGCCAGGCGCGCTGGATGGAATTCCTCGCACAGTTCGACTGTCGTATTGTTTACGTCAAAGGCCAGGACAACACTGTCGCGGATGCCTTGTCCAGGACGGATTTCGGTGAATCCCCCGACCCGGACGCAATAGCCTTGGCACCCTTTGACGAGGACTCTGATTCGGCGGCCATTGCATCGGTTTCGTGCTCGGGGAACTCCCCCTTCCTTGCGGCCCGGTGCCTGGCACGCACACGTATTCGGACCCCCTCAGAGGACATCCCTAACCCTGTCTGCACCATCTTGAACATTTCTGTTGATGGCGCTTTCGTGGACTCCATCCGCGAGGGATATAAATCGGATCCCTGGTGTGCTAAGTTCACCTCAATAACACCGAGCTTTCCTGGCCTCACCAACGAGAACGGGCTGTGGTACATCGGTTCACGGATGATCATTCCGCGCGCTGGTACCATTCGCGAGAACCTGTACAGACTCGCTCATGACTCTCTTGGTCATTTTGGCTTTGACAAGAGCTACAAGTCCCTACGCGATGCGTATTACTGGCCGAACATGTGTCGTGACCTCGAACGCGCATACATCCCTGGCTGTCCAGAGTGCCAGACCAACAAATCTCGCACCACACCCAAAGCAGGTCCACTTCATCCACTTCCAATCCCAGATGATCGCTGTGACTCTGTTGCAATCGATTTCATCGGACCCCTCCCTGAGGACCAGGGTTTCAACTGCATCGTTACGATGACCGACCGCAGCGGTTCAGACGTGCAAATTGTACCTACCCGTACCAATATCTCAGCTGAGGAGTTCGCCCTCCTCTTCTTTGACAAATGGTACTGCGAAAACGGCTGCCCCTTGGAGATCATCTCCGATCGAGACAAACTTTTCGTCTCAGCCTTCTGGAAAGCCCTCCATAAGCTCACAGGCGTAAAGCTAAACTCTCCACCGCCTATCACCCGGAGACAGACGGCTCGAGTGAACGCACAAACAAGACTGTTAACCAGTGCATCCGCTACCACGTCTCCCGTAACCAGACTGGCTGGGTGCGCGCTCTGCCCCGTGTTCGTTTTCACATTATGAACACGGTCAATGCCTCCACTGGGTACTCCCCTTTCCAACTCCGCACAGGTCGCTCTCCGCGACTCATCCCTCCTTTCGCCCCCGACGGCTCCCGTCTCCAAAGTTCCAACAGATATCCTTGCTGCCGATATCATAAAACGCCTAGAAACCGACTTCCAGGACGCGCAGGACAACCTCCTCGCGGCCAAATTCACACAAGCCGAGCAGGCGAACAAGACACGCGGCCCCGATCCTGATTACAAGGTCGGACAACATGTCAAACTCTCCACCGCCAACCGTAGGGGCGCCTACGTACGTGGCGGTGAAAAAGGCGAACTCCGTGTTGCTAAGTACATGCCCCGCTTCGATGGTCCGTTCACAATCACTGCTGTTCACAAGGAATGTTCGACCGTAACACTCGACATGGCCTCCCAACCTCATGTCTTCCCGGTCTTCCACACGTCCGAGATTGAACCTTATGTCGAGAACGATGACGATCTATTCCCTGGCCGTAAACTGGAACGTCCGGGCCCCATCATCACTGACTTAGGTGAAGAACACGAAGTGGCCGACATTATCGACCAACGGAAACGCGGCCGCGGGTACCAGTATCTTGTACGATGGGCCGGCCATGGGAATGAAGACGCGCGCTGGCTCCCTGGATGCGAAGTCGCTCACCTCGACGCCCTACGCGATTGGCTCGACTCGAGAGCCGCTCGATCTGGACCCATCGCTTCCATCGCGCACATCGACGCGCTTCGCAACTGGCTCGACTCACTGGTGGACGACGAAGCGCCGGCTGGCGAACCTTTTAATTTCTCCCTGCAGTCGGGGAGTCTGCCCATAGCGGCCCGGCCTTGACGCCGCGAGTATTCTCCGGGCATGCATTTTTGCTACGTTACTTATCTTACTTTTCTCTCCTTCTGGTTGAATTGTCGCGGGACATGGACTTTTTCAAAGACGGGGAGGGTGTAAACCTGCTCCGTGACTAACGCTCACATCACATGCCTACTTACGAAACGTGACGAACTAGCTAGCTCTTCCCTCTCGCTACTTCTTGCACGCCGCCTGTATATTCTCTAGCTTCTTGGTATCATACTCGGGTCTTATTGTCTCTGGGTCTGTCTCTGAAGGTTTTGTGGAAACTTGGTGAGCAGGTTTCCAAAACATTATAAAATTTGCAATACAGAATGTTTTACCCCATTTCAAATTTGAAAACAGCTTTGTGAGGTCTGAGTGATTCAGGGGGTAACAGACCCCAAAAGAGTCGTCCAAAATCCGAGTCCCGGTTGAGATGAGTGGATTGGATTCGAGAAAACTACTGAACTACCTAAAACACGGTCTAAATAAATAGGTATTCTGATGTCCTTGTACTAAATACCTTGTTCTTAATATGTACTTTCCCTAGTAACACAAGATAGTATCTACCTTGTATCTGTAAACCAAACAATGGCTGCACCCAGCCACAATCAGGTTGTCAGGTTCAACCACTTCAAATGCCGCAAACTGGAAACCACTGAATTTGCGATGTCGAAGTGGATGGCCGTATCCGTTACAGGCCCGAACTCCCCTCAAATTTAGTCGCAGGTAAGTGGGGTCTGTTGTCAGCAACGGCCTCTGGGTCGGCTAAACAGCGAGTAACCCGGCGAGAACCCCAACCAGGATAAACCTGATAGACGCTAGTAGCTTGTGTGTTCCCCGAGCAGTAGGACCAACTGTACGGCATCCTCTCTAGGAGGCCGTATGTTGTAGGTTGGGATGCGAGGCAGAACCTGGAACGAGTCGAAGAGGGTGTAATATCCACTCAGATATACAACCCAGGGCGTGGATACAACCCATAGTACGATTAATGTTGCCGCAACTTCCGACTTCAAGCCATTCAAAGTCGAAGTTGCAGCTGACTTAAGTTGAGTCAAGCCGAGTCGGTGCTGCGACTCGGGTTGACTTCCAAGTCGACTCAAGTGACTTCAAGTCGACTTGATGCCCCGAATTCCCCAAAGGTGTCCTGGGTCGTTTACAGCACAAAAACAGCAATTTCTTGAATTTTGATTGACCGTGACCTGAGCGCGTGACACCCGGGTGACGTCTGTCATGTTTCCGTGATTTTTCGTGAAACCGCTGCAAATGAAGCTGGAACCCCGAAAATACCTTGCTGTAAAAATACACTCTGGAGTCGACTTGAGTTGACTTGAGTTGACTTGGACCTACCGAGTCAAGTCGAGTCGAGTCAAATCCGTATTCAAGTCAACTTTTGAAGTCGCGACTTGACTTTTTGAGTCGCAGCAACATTAAGTACGATGTGGAGGAAGCGGGGCAGGGTGGAGACAATGCCTATGTCAAGCCAAGGTAGAAGCCTGAGATTAGACAAGGTAGAATCTACTGTACACAGAGATTCTGCTTATATAGGCTTCTAATAAATTAAAGTGATCGCGGTCAATCACAATCAGTTCCTGTACCGCAGCATTAAGGAGTGTTAATGCTGATACTCCTGGACTCCTCTGTGTCCGTTTCCATGGTGTTGGAGGACTTAAGAGACTCGATGTTCGGGTTTCCTAATCCTTAATGTCATCGTATCCAGTGGTTCAAACCCCGATTGGTTTACAACCAGTCATGTACTCCGTGTATGCTTCTGTGTCAGCTGTGGCGTGTCTGGGGACTAGTCCATCTGTATGGGTTCCTAGTCCCTAATGTCTTCTGTATCCCATGGCACAGACTACCCTGAGTCTGCGGCTTTAGAATCTGTGGCCGGGTTTCAACCCTGAGAAGATCACGTGGTGGTGTCATGAGAGTCCCGTGCCGCTAAGACGTGTCTGTATCCATATGGACGTGTTGCGCTAAAAAGTAGAACCTGGGTGATTCATGACATCTGTCTTTTCCTCAAGTGAGTTGGAAAAGACTCTGAGCTGACTCGGTACTTTCCTTCACCCTATGTCAATATTCATATACTTACAGCTGAATGCCACATATTTTACACAGATAGGTAGTGCTACACTGTCATTTGAACACAGAATGCGAAGTTTGAAGACAGGTTCACCTACTTTTTTGAGTTTGCAACAAACAATCTGGTGACCGAAGAAAATCATATGTCAGTAGTCCCTTGAGTGTTGGTCAATATGTAATTTCAAGGATTGAAAGTTGATATTCCGTAGCACCCGTATTACAAACAAAACTCTTTCTTCAAACAAAACAAAAAAAAAACTCCCGATCAATATCAACTTCTGATCGCTCTCCTTCCAAAAACTGCTACACACGAACTGTCCGCTCGCTCCACTCACTGCGCACCGAAAAAAAAAAAAGTTTTGCCCACCACAGATAGAGATGGGAGCAAAAGGAATTCCGAATCGGGGAATCGAACCCCGGGCTGCCGCGCACCCATTGGGTTTACGTAAAGCTAAATTTCCTGAGAGGCGGCAATGTTAACCCCTACACCAATTCGGAGGATGTGAGTTGCAGCAGGGTGGGTGTGAGGTAGTAAATTATTGGCTTTCAAGGCGGAGGGGTTGAGAGGTTGAATTGCGATCATTCGTTCTCGGGGAGTGAATGAGGCTGCATCAAGTGTCATGCCCTTACTGCCGGATAGTACAGAATAATCCATGCTTCCTTTCACGCGAGATTGGATGGGACTGAATAACATGTGGCGGCTAAACAGCGATTTCAATGCACTCCCGGCAAGTGCCGCTTGATCTCCCACAGTTCAATGTTCCCATCAACACCGATGATTTTGGTCCTACCCCATCCCGATTTCGCAGAAGTACTTGAAAAATCAATTGCAAGTCCATTACAAGATGTCATTTCAGCTACAATGATTCTTTGTCTCCAACTTGAAAGAATTGGAAGTACTAGTGTGCGCTCTGCGCATAATTTGAGCTCAGAACCAGGTTGGTGTTCACAGTCACTTTTGAAAGGATGTATGCTAGTGCAGTGTGGATAGAACTACTTGAATGGAAAGGAGGAATGATTTTATCAACGGAGCTTGCTATGAGCTAGTGAATTCGAAAGGACCGAGAACAGATATGAACTTGCCGGACCAGCGGAGAATTAGACGCAGATGGCAAAAAATACCCACCAACGAATTATTTCACTGCTGTAACCTGGAACGCTTCCAGGCTGCAACTGGATGCCGTGCATGATAGTCTGCGGCCGAGGATTATTTGGAGGACATTACCTTGTATGACCCGGATGCGGGTCGAGAGGCCCAATGTGATTTCTTTCAATAGCATCGCTGCAGCCAAGTTTGAAATATCGCAACTTGCCAGGTACTGGAGAAAATGAAGCTGCCAGCAAATGGTTTAAATTGGAAACAAATCTACGGCACCGGCAGGGAGCCGAAAGAACTGGCTTGAATTACAACAGCTGCCGCAGTCTTCATTTGCTTCCGGGGCGAACGTACAGCGGTCTTTTATCCTGGACAGGCGCTATAACAAAAAATGTGCATTCAAGTGCCTCAGACACTGGTCTCGTCGATTTTCGTCCATTGAAAGACTGAACCACTACCGACACCTGAAAATTGAGCAGATGAGTGCCACGCGTTCCTTCCTAGGCGACAGTAAATTTGAGCCGGTAAAATCAATGCGTGAATACTCAATTTGAACCGCACTAGCGCGATTGAACCGGAAAGAACCGAGCGCTCATCGTTCCGGTGACATGCCTCTTCCTTAACCTAGACGTCGAACACCGCCGCCATTCACTCGGTGAGTGGCTGAGCAAGGTAGGTGGAGAGCTCGTGGCCCCGGTGTGAGAGAAGGAGGAAGGTTGCGGCGCTACGCGCCTGCGAGACGAGACGGGAAAGCGGCGCTGTGCGCCTGTGAGACGAGACGTGAAGAGGAAGGGTGTGTGTGTACGGGGGTTCGGCCGTCCCGGGAGCGGGCTTTCGCGAGACAACGGAAGAGCTGCGGGAAAGTCCGGATCGGAAAACGAAGCGCGGTGCGGGACCGAACCCGTACGCAAAGGCGGCCACGGGTCGAAGAACGAGACCCGGAGCAACCCAGCGTAAGCGGAAAAAGAGGAGATGGACGGGCTTGTGAATCGATGTGGACAGGGGTAGCTGAACGCGAGAGGCGACGTCGAGATGCAGAGCCAGACTCCCTGAATTGATGTGGCTGTGCCGATGTGATAGCAGTGAGACGGGACGGCCACACCTGCTCGCCACTCCTCTTCCTTGCCTTCCACTCAGGCGGCTCGCAAGCTTGCACCAGCGTGGCACTGCTCATATCGATCTCTAGGCGCCTCATAATGTCTATGTAAACCGACATCGATATGCCGCTATCATGATTCATGAATTATCTGAAAACGACAGGCTCGGGGAACATATACACGGCCCAAGTCAGTGGAAAAGGTTCTGAGCGCTAACATAGGCGCCTTCGAGTCGTTTGGCCCTTTTTAGTATTCCAAGAAGAGTAATGCCGCCGTTCGGAAACTCCCTTCTGGCTGATCGGGTCCAAATCTTGGGTACCTCAGCGTTAAACTTCGGAGACGGCGTCTACTACCAGTGCACGCTGAATCCACGCCCACTGGCCACTTCACAGTCCACTTTTCAACACTTGTTCAAACCCAGTACTGGCTACTCTCCCGCTCTTACAGAATGGACAATACGAGTTACACAGCTGCTGCCGCCGCCGTAGGCGCTGTAACCGAGGAGCGCGCTTCGACATTTGAGGAAGAGGTCGAATTCCCTGCGCCCTGCCGTCAGGCAGGTCCTAATGACCTTTCCACTACTTTCAAACCCAAAAACCCTGTCACCCTCCCTTCCGCTCTTGCTACTGCACGTAAAATCGACGACCTCAGTCGTGTTTCTTACCCCGAAAATATCCGACCCCCGAAGGGCGAGCTCAACGTCAACGCGAGAGATGGAATGTTCATGTAGGTGATTCGTTTACCCATCCAACGGATAGAAAGCTGAATGATCGAGACAGATATGACCGCGATTTTCTCCTCCAATTCATGTCGATCTGCACAGAGAAGCCCGACAGGCTGCCTCCTCTTGATGATATCGGGATCGGTCCGGTCGACCAGAATTCGATGCCCCGCACCAGCTCGAGAGGAGGTCCACATCGCGCAGCGCGTATGCCTTCCGTCTCGCATCCATCTGGAGGCTACGATTCGGTTGAGTTCCCTGGCTTTGGCGGGTCGAAGGCTGCAGTTTCGGACGCCATGGGCAACTTTGTACCAGGCCCCAAGTCCACCCAGGAACGCTTCGACATGACGTCTAGTAATCTGTCCGCCAGTGTCTCTGGCATTGGATCTCCGTTCAACCGCATGCCGCCGATGACTCGTTTGACGAGCCAAGGGGGTGTGGGCTCCCAGTTGGGGAGCAACCGTGGCGAGGCATGTGACAAGGACCCACAGCTCGCGCAGGGTACCAACTCCCGACAAAACCAGTCAAACTTCGAGGAGCCGCCGCCGCTTCAAGCGAACACAACCCGATGGGACAGGAAGACTGTTGGCGCAGTAGATGCGGACTCGCCCGAGCTAATTGGCCGCAAAGTCAGGGCCTTGCTGAACAAGCTCACGATGGAGAGCTTCGACTCCATCTCTGACAAAATCATCGACTGGGCGAACAAGTCGGAGCAGGAGAAGGACGGACGGACACTCATCCAGGTTGTTCGACGCGTGTTCGAACATGCGACGGATGACGCGAGGTGGTCTGAGATGTACGCGCGTCTTTGCAGGAAGATGATGGAGCAGATCAGTCCCAAGGTGCAGGACGACGGTATCAAGAATGCGGAAGGGAAACCGATCGCAGGTGGTCAGCTTTTCCGGAAGTACCTCTTGAACCCCTGCCAAGAAGATTTCGAGCGTGGTTGGGTTGCGAAGGAGGCTACCGCTGCCGCCGCCGCGTCGAAAGCCGTGGAGGACAAAGCCGCAAAGGCCGCCAACGAGAAAAGTACAGAGGCTTCTGCGGCTGGAGAGCAGGGCGACGAGATTGTTCTGTATTCGGACGAGTACTACGCTGCGCAAAAGGCAAAGCGACAGGGTCTCGCTCTGATCAAGTTCATCGGCGAGCTGTACAAGCTGGGGATGTTGACAGAACGCATTATGCACGAGTGTGTGAAGAAGCTACTTGGCATCGAGTACCCGGAGGATGAAGAAATTGAGATCTTGTGTAAACTCCTTTCGACCGTTGGATTTATGCTCGACACGGCCAAGGCTCGGGCGCATATGGATGTCTACTTCTCTCGCATGAAGGAACTCGGTAAGAGCAACAACGTCAGTTCGCGTATGCAGTTCATGTTGCAGGTGCGTCCTGGTTTTTATTTGGTCTGGATTCGGTCTCTTATTTGTTTTTCAGGATGTGATCGAGCTTCGTGAGCGGAAATGGGTCGCTAGGACCCAGGTTGCCGTTCCCACCACAATTGCAGGTGTCCACGAAGCGGTATGTTCTCTTATAGTTTGCAACCCGCGCCAACTAAATTGAATTCAATAGGCTGCCAAGAATAGGGCAAACCAAGAGAAAGCTCGGCGCGGCGGAGACCGTGGAGAGTTCCCTGGCCCCGGCGCTGACGGATGGACGAACGTCGCGACCCCCCGACCGCCCCCCAATGCCGGAGATCTCTACAACTTTGGCAAAATCGGTAGCAACAGCAAAGGCCTGCCGATGACGTTCGGTCCGAGCAGCGTGTTCTCCGGCAAGAAGGATAACAAGCGAGAATCCCTCTCTCGGGCTAGCTCGAGCTCGAACATGTTCTTGATGCTCAGCCAAGGTGACGCTGCTGCCGACGCGTCCTCCAAACCTACTCTCGAACATGCCGCCGCCGCACACGCACAGCGCAGGCGGCTTATTCTTGCGCCTCGGACGAATCCGGCTGAGGAGGGTACAGCAACCGCCCAAGCCACTCCGGCAGGGTCCGACAACTCTGAGAGCGAGGACGACGCTGCGCCTGAGATGTCCAAGGACGACGCGGACAAGATTGCTGAGGACTCGAAGGAGTTCTTCGCTGTTCGGAATTTGGACGAAGCCGAGGTCTACTTCTCTGCCTTACCCACCGTACATCACCCGCGCCTGGTTGAGAAGCTCGTTGGAACGGCGGTGGAGGGCAAGGAAGCCCTTGCGCAGTTGGTCGCAGACTTCCTCAGTCGGGTGGTGTCGAAGGAGCTTTGCTCTGTTGACGCTCTCGAGGAGGGTTTCGGCCCTCTGGTCGAGATATTGGAGGATATTGCCATCGACGCCCCGAAGGCGCCGATCAACATGGCCTTGATGTTGAAGGCCGCTTCTTTCGACAGCGAGCGGACTGCACGTATCGCGGCGAAGTCGATGGAGCCTGACAACCTTCTTGCGTTGCTCTCTTCTCCCATGTCATCTGCTCAATCAGGCCTTGAAAGCACCAGGAATATGTCCGTAACGCGCTCGAACATCTGGTACGAGGACGGCAGTATCATTTTACAAGTTCGGGGCACCCAATTCCGCGTTTATTGGGGCGTCCTCGCGCAGCAGTCCTCGTTTTTCCGTGACATGCAGAGCCTCCCGCAGCCGCCCGACCAGCCCAGTGTCGACGGGTGCCCTGTCATCGAGCTGCACGACGACGTCGCCGACGTCGAGTACCTGTTAAAGGCGCTTTTTGTCTCGTTCGTGTTATCTCGTCTGTTGGTTGTGCGCACGCTGACCGGGGACATACAGAACGTTTATTGCCCAGGCCGCGCTTCCGTTACCGACCATCGGCGCTCTTGTTCGTTTGGGACGCAAGTACGATTTTCGCGACCTGCTCGATTCGGCGGTGGCTCGGCTCGCGTTCGAGAATCCCACCACCATCGAGAAATTGGATGCTTTGGTTATCAACGGGAAACCGTTCCCCCACGTCCCGACTCGTATCGTGCGCCACAAGGCACTGTTTCTGGATATCATAACTCTGGCTCGAGAGAACGACATACCATCCGTTCTGCCCTGCGCATACTACCGCGTCTTGTGGCACTATACTCCCGTGAGCTAGCTTTGTAAAATATTGAGTGTATCTTAACTCGTCACAGAAACAGTTGTTTGATGGTGTCCCTAGGGGCGATGGAACCAGAGCTTTTCTAGCTCCAGTGGACCTACGCCGCTGCATATTGGCTCGCGATGAGCTCCTAAAGGCTCGTTTCCATAAGGGGTACTCATACGGATGGCTCAAGGAATGGGAGTATGACTCTGATTGCGCCCATCCTGCAAGGTGCACCGAGGCGCGGAATGCTCTGTTGCATCGCTACATTGACTTCAGCCGTCTCTGGATCCTGGAGAGATACGGACAGGACCAGAATCTTTTGTGTCCCGCCTGCTACGACCATGCCGCCGAGTCCACACTCGCCGGCCGGAAGAAATTGTGGGAGGACCTTCCGAAGTTCTTCGACCTCCCGCCTTGGAGCGAATTGAATAATGATTATTAGTTCTCCTTCCGACGACTCTCGTTTCCCATTTGCCCTCGACGTTCCTCTTTTCCCAACCTTGAAATGGTCACGTTTTCTCCCGGCAGTGTAGATCGGACATTATGTATTGGGTGTTTCTTTTACACCTGTCTTCCCCTCATGTAATATACCAGCAATTTCCGTCTCCAACGTCTGGAAAACAACCAATATCTTCGACTTCAACATTCGGTAAACAAACAACAACAAAACCGTTGGTTTAAATTTGGCAGCGGAACGTTATTGAGGCTCCCAAAGAGGTACGAGGTACGAGCTCACATTTTGTTGAAGCGTCTGCCTAGGGGAGACTACCAAAGAGGGTCGGCTACCCGGAGGATTGCAATAAGGCTCGTTCTACGGTCATTTTGTCAGCAGACACATTTCAGAACACACTTGTCAGCTCCTGCTGCATCATCGGCCTCAAATTATGTCGAAATGAACTTCCACTCGAACCCCGCAACAACACAGCATACTTCAGATAGATAATCAGTGTTCAGCTTCATCCAAGCACCGAGGAAAAGAGGAACGAGAAACCAAAACTGCCGCCACTTGTGTAAATATTATCGCCACTCCGATTCTGAGAGAGGAGCTTATCGTAGCTCAGAATCAGACGCCCGCCGAGGTCTTCATTTACCTTTAGACCCGTTGCACCTCTTGCCGGCTGCTTTAACCGCGGCCAGCCTGAGGTTCTCCTTCACTCGAGTTGGTTGATTTTTCGCCAACTCACCGACAGCGAAGAAATGATCACCGCAGAAATTGGACATGAGGACACTCATGAAACCACCAATGATTCATAACGTTCAGTGTTGCGGACCGTTCAACTAGGTTCAACTTCAGTTGCGTTGAAGCAGCTGTCGATCAAACGAAACCGTAAAAGGAAGTGATGTCCCACGCACTCTTTCCTCCTCCCAGCTTTTTCGATTTTCAAAAGAAACCATCTGGCCGTGGGCTCAGGCGGCTCCTAAATGAGATTGGGTCGGCTTCCCAGGCAGAACTTCCTTGCATTGTTCTGTCAACATCACCGGTCCCAACTTGCCTTCAATTTGGCTTCAATCTCGTTCCCCAGTACATCCCATCGGCTGTGAACCAGCTGAATACAATTTCATTGAGCCGGCCGACTTCAAAGGAGATTTTCCTGGTCTCCTAGCCTATAAAAGTCATATGGACATCTCCTTGTTCTCCGAGCGCCTACAAGCTGTAACATGTGTTCACTACACGATACAGCATGCACAGCATCGGATTGCCGTTTAAGCCCTGGACGTCGACCCAAGCCAGCTGTAGTAGAGTCCCGCCATATCCCTCGCTTTCATCTTGCCCACAGTCATGACGGCCACAAGAAACAAGTACGTGTATTTCGCCATTGATATCATCACGAACTAATCTTTCCAGACCGAGCAACCCTGTACCGATATCTAGACACATCCAAATTCACAGTCGGTGCAATTTCCTTCCGTATTTTGTCTTACTAAATCATCAAGTTATCCAGTTCATTCGGTGGATTTGGTTTCTCCGGTGAATCCTCCTTCAAAGCCCTCCCGCGCCTACGTCCGTGTTAGAATTTCCGGCCGAAAAGGTGGCACAAAGACCGGTCTGTATCTGGGACAGATTCATCTGGCGTCCTGGCAAGAGGACCTTCCCCCGTTAGTGTGTCATAATTTCCCAATCGTGTAATCACTTGCAAAAAACTACAGACTGGCGCTGGAAGACGCATCAGAGGTGACATTCGACCTTAGGCACCGCTCTTTGAAAGTAGGATCCTCGCAAATAACAGAAACAATCTCGTATTCGCTCAGCCAACTGCTGCAAATGCAAGGGACAGGAGCAGGTACCACCGCATTCTCCCCGATTTGCGCGGCAGACGACTCATTCTTGCCTTTCAATGTCTAGATTTCTCCCTCCCCCTCTGTGCAAAGCAAAGCGGCAGCGCCAAGCTCGGAACTCTTCGCCTTGCCGTCTGTGTGCTCTCTTCTGTAGATGCCGCCAAAATATCCCTGGATAGCGCACAAAACAGCCATAACGTGTTCCTCCCCAAGACCATTTCGGCGAAGCACGCCGCGCGGTACAGAGCTGGCTACCAAGCCCTCGCCCCGATATGCGGCATCCTCGATATCGTGGGGGCTTTCGTCACGTTTTCGGTGCGTGCCATCCTCCCGGCGGACAATGGCCTGTATCCCTGATGCTTGAGGCAATTTCAGCCCGAGCCCATAACTTGCACCGTCATCGGGATCGTGCGCGGAGCGGCCAAGGCAAGTACATAGTATGCTAGCACACCTTTACTGAGGCACGTCGCAGTCAGTGAAGGAGCAGATCGAGCAGGACGAGGCCGTCCTCACTCTCATCAAGAAAATTGACCACATCTACTTCATGGTCGCGGGGACGGCTCAGCTGAATGCCGGACGGCGCGACCCCGTGGACAAGGACATGGAGGCAGCGCTCATAGAGCTCGTCACAGCGCTTGGAGACTGCACTAAGTTCATGTTTTCGTTCTGTAAATCCAGTTTTCTCCGTAGGTGCCCCTTGCACCCCTCATCTGTATTATTTATCGGTGTCCAGGACGGGTGTCACGAACGGGGAAGAAAACGAAAGAGATCGAGGAGCTTAAAGAGCGGATGCACAAGACTTCAGACGACTTGCACCGTCTCCTGCAACTCGATATGCTCCGCGCCAATGCAAAATTGGCTGAACTGGTGGAAAAGACCTGTTTGTCTCACTCCTCGAAAATATGCCTCATTAACACCGCTCACCAACACGAGTGTAGACGCAGACACAGAGCTCGAAAAGCTCGCGCACGTCGAGATGGACACCCACCACCGCCCAAAGTGCACGAGCGCCGCACACGCGACGACGCTCGAGACCGTTAAGCTCTGGGCGACATCGCCCCTCCCCGACGGCGATAGCAAGAACATCTACTGGCTCCGCGGCAACAAGAGCGCCGCCGCCGTCATCACCAGTCTTTGGTACGATCTCCACGAAGATCAGCTCCTCGGCAACTTTTTCTTCTGCAAGAGACGCAAGGGGCTGCCGAAGCGCGACCCCGCGCTGCTCGTGCAGACATTCGCAGCACAGCTCAGAGATTCGCGCGACTCAGACGCGCTGAAGCTTCTTATGGCGCAGAGCCTCAAAGACAATCCGAGCGTCCTGAAGGAGTCGGTGGAGGAGCAGTTCGAGCAGCTGCTGGTGCAGCCGCTCGTGGCTTATGCGTCCGACCGCCCGGTCGTGTTCCTCTTCGACAAGTACGGGTTCGGGCCGGAAAGAAGACAGCCGGCGGAGGAAGAAGATAGTGCGGAGCGGGAGATGATGAAGAGAGTGCTGCGCCTGCTGGTCCAGGGCTCGGCGAGCTTTCCGCCAAATGTCCGCCTCGTAATAGGCGGTCGGGACGACGAAGACCTTTCCGATGTTATGGAGGGATGTGCTCGCGTGGTAGAGCTCGAGATGCCGCCAGAGGAAGTGGAACTTGAATCAACGAACCAGAGAGATGTCTGGTGATTTGTTCATACATACTGACTGTTCCATGTTTAGTTACACGCCCGAATTCTCCGATGCTCGGTGTTTCACAGCGACATTGAGGTGTCATGAATGGCGAGCGGCAGAGACATAAGACATCAGCGAAAGATACGGAAAAACGCGGCGGACACACGGCCCGAAACGAAAATACCATGAAATTAGAAGCAGGCACTCTTTTTTCGTGCAATACTCGGCTCTATTAATGGACCGGGACATGTACACCGGCAGCGAACAAGTACCAGACACCCAGGCCCTCTCCGAGACGGGAATCCATTCCCGTGGAGCGTCGTCCCATAAATACATTGCTGCGCCGACTCATGCGGGAAGCTCAAACTTCTGCCCTTGGAGGACTCTGTCGGACAAACGTGGTCAGAAATTGTAGCAACAGTTCGGCTACGCGGGTGGACGTACTTTGTGAAGTATACGTAGAAGAAATCGATGTACAGCCCAGTCTGGACGATGCCTGCGGTCACGGCGATGGGGTCAACGACGTTGTCCGAGAAGTATCTGCGGGAAAGGCGGACGGACGCCACGTGTCAGTGCATCCAAGGCATGGCCCACACGGGGAGGAGACGCACCGATACATCCAGTTGGGAATGTACAACGCGCGGTAGGCGCCGAGCGCGGCGAGGTAGTGCGTGGTTATCGTCTCGGCCTCGCCTGTCCGCTGGAGCATGAATAGTTGCGGCAGGATCGCGACCGACTCGAGGAAGATGGAGAAGGACCACAGGATCTCGGTGAGGTTGAAATGGTAGTTGAAGATGAGGGAGAGCACGACGCAGGGACCCAGCAGATACTCGATGCGGAACGTGTCAATGGAGGGGTCGTGTGTTGGCCTGTGGTACATTCGGTCTCGTTGGTTCAGAACACAAAACGAACGAGACTCACCGGAAACGATAGCGCATAATGTAAAGGATGTAGCAACTGCTTGCAATGAAGAACAGCTTCATGACGAAGTTGTACAGAGAAACCCAGCGGAACAGCAGGTCGAGATAGCGCGCCACGAAAACGCCAGCATAAAGGGCCTGTGTTTTGAAGGATATACCTGGGCATCCGTTCAGCTAGTGCACCTTGAGCGTTGGGTCCTGCCTGACCTCGACATGACCGCGTCGTTTGCATTTTATGCACCAAAATGAGAATTGACGCCAAATGGGACAGATCGCCTAGCACAGTTAAGAATTATGGCCACAAGGGTATGTGGGATGGACCTACCCAACAGCCGGAAGAGATTCATCGTTGGAGAGGGCAAGGAATGTGAAGACCGTTTTTGGACAAACCACGTAGGCAGCAGAAATATTCTCACGGTCCTTGTCCTGCACCACAATGTCGAGAAACTATATTTCGATTTCCTTCATGCCGTGCATTCCTTGGAAGCCCGAAACTTCAAAGCTTCAGAGATTTTTAGCGCGAAGAGAGAATTTTTGCACGCAAATTGCTCGTCGGTCTTGTCTGCAATACGATGGGCTACAACCCAAACGTGGCTGCCTTGGCAAAGGCCCAAGGGGCGCAGCCGAGGTGGGCAGCAAGCAAGCAGCAAGTGCTCTAGATTCGCTTTCGCGTGTTTTTTGTCAAGGAAGCCTTATTGCTATCGGACTTACCGCTGTCCGACAATTTCAGCGCACATTCTTGGCGGGGACGTCGTAATTTCAAGTTTACAAGGACTCGGACTTTACATACAAAATATTTTCTACGCATCGACATGCCGTCCTGAGAGCGAATTCAATACCAAGCATACTGAACTTACAGAGAGCAGCCGTGTCGCGGTAGGTGAGTATCCACTTCTTCCGCAGCAGTCCGGCAGCCTCGAGCAAAGGCAGCGTTTCACGCAAAAATGGGTGATTGTCGCAATGGTGCCCAGTATGCTTAGTGGAACAAGACGCCCTGCAGGCGCGGGAATCGCTCCGAGCACAGAAAGGCATCGACCGCGGCCCAATTGAAGCTCTGATTGAACGCCATCAGGTTGATACCAGCCAGAAAAAGGCGCTCAAACGCAGTAGCTGAGCCGCAAAAGTATCCGGTTGCGGTCAAAGTCGAAGCGGCGCAGTGAAAGGTCGCGGATAACCAATTCCTTGAGATTAGGGTGCAGCGAGAGGTCGAACGCCGTGCAAGCGTTGACTGTGTGCCGGGTGAGCTTAGGCGGCAAAGAAGATGATGTACGCACCACTGTTGTGCGTTGACCACTGTTGTGCGTTGACCACCACTGCACAGCAATGTCGAAATATTGGAGAACACCCCCCCCAAGCTGTTGCAGTATTTGGCGTGCACCCAACACATCATGTTCAGACTTCAGGCGAGGCAGTCTAACCACATCCACATTGGGAAGATGGCCAAATGCATCCAGCCACGCAAAAAATGGGCGGATCGTTTTGAACGGCGTCGTGACGAGCTCCAATCTGCGCAGCGGCCACGGTGGAACCGCGGTAGCTAGTGGGCTCGACACAGAGACTTCGAACCCCTGGCGGATCTCCAGTTCTTCCAAGGCAGGGAAGAGGCATATCATGTCAATGAGCGGCGCGGGCTCTGCCTTAGAGTCCCATCTGCAGAGGAGGACGAGGCGCCTGACATGAGGAAATCCCCCAAAGAATCCGGTGCGGAACGATGGATCTCCGTTCAATCCAGCGCTGATTTTCCTGATCAACAACTCGAGCTCGCGGAGGCCCAAGAGGTGGGGGAGGTGTGCCGCAATTTCGTTGAAAGAATCATCGTTCTTTTGTCCAAAGCCTCTCGTAGCCCACATGCTGCGGACATGGTGAAGGAAGGAACTGCAAAACTTCCCCGAAGCCGACGACGTGGCGCTCACGCGAGAGGCGGCAGCTTTCGAAAAGGCAGGCTCTAGTGCGCAAGACCCAGGTACGACACACTAAAGAACAAGTTCTGAGACTGTACTTGTCGTCAGCAAGTTAGTCCAGGATCTCGTCGATAAGTTCTTGTGGGAGTTGCACGGCCATGGTCGAAATGAAATTGTGGGTCCCGTACACCCACAAATTGCCTTTTTGAGCCTTTGTAGCCAACCGCCGCGATACATCGCTAATTGAATTCAATTGAGCCCCGGAAACGTCACGAACAGCTGCGAGGATGAATAGACGACTATAAATCGTTCTTCGACTCGCTCCAAGGCAAGAAATCGGAGAACTTGGGTAAATCTTCCCACAATTTCTTGCGGTCGGCGCGTATCGATTCGGTGGGGTGGCGGTAGCATGCGGAACACGAGACTTTCTGGTCTTCGTCGCTTCGGTAGAGATTCAGAAGAGGGTCCGAGTTTAGGCAGGAATACACTCGAGCACTTCGCGCCTGAGCGCACTGTGCAGGATTAACACAATCAAAGTCGTGGTCCCACTTCTTAAGCCACCCAAGTGGGCAACCCTCTTGGAATCGGGCGCTTATGAATTTATCGCGGGCCAAAATGCACCGACGTAGGTGCTTTGGAGGTAGGCTGGCTGTCGTCCCATCGCCCCTTGGGACACCATCAAACAACTTGGCCTGCGCGAAGTCAATACACGCTAATGGTCAGTGCAGTACGAGGACAACTCACGGGAGTATAATGCGCCACGGCACGGTAGTAGGCACAGGGTAAGACGGACACTATGTCGTTCTCTAGCTAGAGTAAGCAAGTCGATGATTATGCCGGGGTAATCCATAATCCGTGTTGGGTTGTAGGTTTTCCCATTCATGGCCGGCGCCTTGAGTGCTTCGTATTCCTCTAGGGTCTTCGGGTTTTCAAACTCCAAACGCCTGACGGCCGAATCCAGCAGATCGCAGAAATCGTACTTGCGTCCCAACCGATAAGAGCCCCAATGGCCGGTAACGGAAGCGCTGCCTGGGCGAGAAACGTGCTGTACGTCCGGTTAGCGTGCACGCAACGGGAGAGGAAAAGTACCAACGGGCTGTAGAGCGCTTTCAGCAGGCACTCGACGTCGGCGATATCGTCGGGCAGCTTGACAACAGGGCAACCATCGACACTGGGCTGGTCGGGTGGCTGCGGCAGGCCCTGCATGTCGTGGAAGAACGAGGACTGCCGTGCAAGGACACCCCAATGAACGCGGAATTGTGTGTGCTGAGCTTGTAAAACAACGCTGCCATCCTCGTACCAGATGTCCGAGCGCGTTATGGACGTCTTTGGGTCCGGCCGTGCAGCCTTCACCATCCCGACCATGTTGGTCATCTTTTCCGGGGCTGTGAGGGCGTCGATCGTCAATATCTTGATAAGAAGGCGGAAACCATCTTTGAGCGCGTCGATGGAGCAAAGGTCTTTCGATACAGCTCGAGTAAGCAACTCTGCGACCAGCTGTACATCCGCGTCCGTGCCTTCCACTGCCATTCCGACGAGCTTCTCAACCAGCCGATGGTGATGGACGGCGGGGAGGGTGGAGAAATAGACCTGGGCTTCGTCCAAATTCCGAACCCCGAAGAACTCTTCCGAGTGCTCAGCAATCTTCTTGTCGGCGTCCTTATAGGATTTGTCGAAGGCTGTCAGAGTGGCCTTTGCTGAAGCTACAACGGGCTCAACAGTTGGCATCGGGGCTGGTAGATAATAAGCGATCTGCGTCGGGTGGGTAGTGGTTCAGGAAGAGGGTTGTTTAGAGCGTCGGCAGCTGCATCGTTATATATTCGTCGTAAGTGAGATGGTTCTCGACTTGAGCTAAATTTAAAAACAAAACAAAAGCTTGAAGCCGATGCCACGAGCCTGGATCTTGTTGTCGTCGGCCCAATCCGCCTCGGAATCAAAGATCTGTCTGGTTGCGACATGTAGTAACTGGAAGACCTGCGAAAGGGTGCAGCTGCCGGGTCGTCGGATCAAAAGGCCGATCATCGAGTCAAAGGTCGAAGTCCGACTTCCGGTTCGACAAAGTTATTGCAACTTGCATATGTACAAGAGCGCGGTGGGGTGCTTCGCACCCCACCACTTCGGTTGAATATCGGATGATTGATGGCGGAGTTTAAATGGCTTCAGACGGACAGAGAAGCGTAATCTTATAAAGAGGAGGATTGGCACAGCCGCATTTTGATGCGGTTTTGAGTCGCCGTAGAAAACGATTTCTTTCTCATTCGTTCCTGGGCCGATTGGGCTGTAAGTAGGACGTAAATTCGCCGTTTTGGAAGGTGCATGCAATGGTACCAAATTTATAGTATTTCATCCATATACCAGTTTTCAGTTTTCCGGGATCCGCCGTCTGGCTGGATAATTTTCTCGTCGAATTCCTAACCGTTTGGGTCCAAATAAAAATTACAGGACGTGTATTCTATGTATAAATATCCCCTCCCCAAGTCTCAGATGAATCGGGGCTCGAATGAGTGTGCTTCGACGCGTCCAAGCAGCCCAATCAGTTTGGGTGACAAATCAAGCACTTCTCTTCCTCAAGTTCCCTCCATGGCGCCATCCAAAAAACGCAAAAAAGGCGGCCTCTGGATCAGAAAGTGAACCTCCTCCACCTTCCAAGAAAGCTCGCGGCCGCCCACGCAAAAACGCTGGGCTCAAGTCGAATTAGCAGTAGGCAACTGGTTAAGTCTGGCTTCGGGGTCTGGTTTCGAGGCATGGGCTGGCTGGATCCTAGGGTTAGCCTCTCAACCAAAACTCACACTCAAGATTCCTCATCCCACCTCCAGCTCAGGTACTGGCGACGTCAAAAGACTTCGTGTAAGAAATAAAATACATATTACAGAAGGGATAAGGATGTGAAAAGAGACGGAATGGAAGCGTGAGTGTAAAGCTCGCCGCCCGAGACGGGGTTGTGCTCATACATACATGACGACGGATCATGGCCATTATCTTGCAAGCAAACAATGTAGCAGTACTGGGGTGGAGTACGAGGCGAGGAAGGCGATGGCGGTGTGGATCGTCGGCGGCTGCGCCATCTGCACGAGGGAGAAGAGCACGGCGGAGAGTGCGGGCACAAGGGGCGTGGCCGGGAACGTCGCGAGGAGCGTGCGCAGCAGCGGGCGCCGGCTCCGGCGCCCGGCTGTGTGAGGCGTGTCCAGTGCGCGGCGCCGGCGGCCAATGTGCGGCGAGTCGAAGTCGTCGCGGATGGGCCGAGCGCGTCGAGCCGCTCGCCAAGGACCCGGAGTGTGCGCCCTGCGACCAAGTTAGTTGGTT
The DNA here is from genome assembly GCA_029378375.1 of Mycena olivaceomarginata. Lineage (NCBI taxonomy): Eukaryota > Fungi > Basidiomycota > Agaricomycetes > Agaricales > Mycenaceae > Mycena > Mycena olivaceomarginata. Next base: position 33,724 of record JARKIC010000561.1, on the reverse strand, counting down.
GAGCTCAAGGCGAGATAAAAGAAGGAAAAGGCACCTTGTTTGCGACGGCCCATTTTGCGAGGCTGACGAGGATGCGAGGGTGTACATTTGTACGGTGCGCTGGTACCCGCTGAACCTCAGTACCTTCACCGCGCAGAACACGCCGACAAAGAAGCACCGCCCCACGAGCAGTATCGTCGCGCTCGCTCGTCCCGACTGCCGCGAGTAGCAGCAGCGGCGCACCTGAGTCGTCCTCATCCTACCAGCTGCTGCTCACCCCGCAATCATCCCTAAACGACGGCGGAAGCGGCCCAAGCCCGCAGCGGCCGTCGCTCGCTGCGCCCGTGCGCCCGCTGCCGCGCACAAACTCGGACGAGAGCAGCTGGGAAATGGTCAACGACCTGCCGCTGCGGTGGGCGCGGAGTCGGGGCGTCGGGAAGGAGTGAGGAGCGGTTGCGGGATTAGCGTGTGAAGACCGGTGGCAGCCCGCCTGCCATGCGCGCGCGGAGGGTAGCTGCGTCTTCGACAGAGGCGTCCGAGGAGCGCGAGCCGAACGTGAGCGAGGACGGCGCGCGCATGTCCAGACCCACGACGCGGTCGGTCGACGGCGGCGGCGACACCGAGGTCTTGTTGTCCGTGACTATCTGAGGTCCTCCGAGATAGGCCTGCCTTTGGTCATCGTGGCGGAAGAGGAAGAGAAGTGCTTGATTTGTCACCCAAACTGATTGGGCTGCTTGGACGCGTCGAAGCACACTCATTCGAGCCCCGATTCATCTGAGACTTGGGGAGGGGATCTTTATACATAGAATACACGTCCTGTAATTTTTATTTGGACCCAAACGGTTAGGAATTCGACGAGAAAATTATCCAGCCAGACGGCGGATCCCGGAAAACTGAAAACTGGTATATGGATGAAATACTATAAATTTGGTACCATTGCATGCACCTTCCAAAACGGCGAATTTACGTCCTACTTACAGCCCAATCGGCCCAGGAACGAATGAGAAAGAAATCGTTTTCTACGGCGACTCAAAACCGCATCAAAATGCGGCTGTGCCAATACATATGCAAGTTGCAATAAACCTCCTCGCAATTCCAATTTCCGATGCCTCTTCTCTTTGAGCAGCTCCCGACAGACATAACACTGGAAGTAGTCAAGCTCTTGGAACTACCGGATCCTTTAACTTTACTCCTCGTATGTTCCCAAGTTCGCTAGGCTGGAAGAGTCGCTGACACTGGTGATTCAATCTGACTTGAATGATCTGACTAGACATGCTCGTCCCTTTACAAAATATCCAATGACCGTATCTTCTGGATATCAGTTTTAGAAACTACGCGAAAGAGGTACCCAATAGGATGCCCCGTCTACGCTGATCTATCCCAATACACCTTGGAAGCTCTCAAGGGCCTGGTCGTTTCATGGATGAAGCTGCAGCATAGTTGGGATCAACCTTCTCCCAAAATTGTGCAGCCTGCGACCTCCACCCCGCTTTCTGGGCGCGCGCGCATCATCTTCAGTGTGCAGGGAACGGATATTCTCGTTCTTGCTATCGAAGGACGTGTCTTTTGCTGGGATTCAAAACTTGCTACGCCATTCCCGTTCCCTCCTATCGAAACCGGCGGACGTATAACCCGTGTCTCTGGCCCCGCTGATGCACCCGGCATCTGCTCTCTTGCTATTTTGGTGGAGCCAATGCACAATCATCAGTTCGCTATCTGCCAGTCTGTGTCGCTCGACAGCTGATTCCTCTTCTCTCCTAGCATCTTAAATCTTGGCTCTGGAAACTCAAGCCGATATGTCATCATTATTCGGCACGCAGATGGCAAAGCGACTAGCTTTACGAGCCAATTCTCCGAGGTGTCCCGTGTCCACGATGGTCGCTACTTTGAATCGCTGTTTCTGACTGAAGATATGGTCGGAAGAACTGTGGCTATGGACAGCCGAGAAGACTGCATTGTAACAGTTGGTGCAGTAAGCGGAGACAACCATCTGGCGGATTCTACCAGTGTATTGAAACTACATCGCCCGGTATTTTCGGTATTAACGCCAATCGCTTCAAGCCAACTCATTATTTGTTAGGTGTCGCACCAGGACTTGGTTATCTCCTTCGCATACCAAGGCCATCTTTACACCTTATTGGAAAATAATTCCTCCATTGAAATCCACCACGTCTCACGCAAAAGCCTGCAGTCCGGACGCTGCGAGCAATCCGGCCTACACAGCTCCGAAATCCTTTCTTATAGCCCTGAATCCAGTGCATTCTGCTATCTGACTCCGAGCGCGCCTTTCTACGGCATCAGCGCGGTGTTCGTTCGTGTGGACTGGGTTGAACCGGGCTTGATGACCACCGCATTCACTTTCCTGCCGAACACTCTTACACATGCTCCGGACGATGGCTTCTCCTCGCCCCTCACGTTCGACTCACCCTGCGTGACTGAAAGCATTTCTGGGGAGCTAAACCACCTGGGTTGTGTGTGGTTGGACCACAGTGGCTTCAACTTGGTGGCGGTAATTCAGCCAGACGCTGTGGATTTACCCACATGGTTTTTACTCGTGCGCTACCACCCCAACACGAGGTCCATCTCCACACACAGGCTCGATGTTCTAGATACCATCGATCTTTCCAACCTTGGATCGCTTTGTGTCGACGATACTGCCGGCGCCGTCCATCTGGTGGATGATGAAGGGATATTGTCGACACTACGCTACGTTTAGTGCACTTTGTATTCAACTTTGTATTGAAAGTTTTTTTATCGGACCTCCACACCGCTGGATGGCGATATCTACTAGGGCGACAGACTGAGGAGGCCAATCGACTCACAACACGAGGAGGTCTCAAATCCGTACAAGAAATCTGAACTAAAAAATCGGTAGCCCGGGACATGGTCTCTGGCTTCGGTATGTGATTGAACCGTCTCGTCCCAAGCCCTGAACGTAGGCAAAATTATTTTTTGAAAGGAAAATTGGGACTGGCGAAATTGGTTTAAAACCTTCCTCGGACTTACCAAGCCAGATTTGCCACGGCGCCACAGACCCACGGTCAAAGTCAACCAGAAATTGAACGAGGCTGATGAGCCGATTGATTCGATCACCATAGCTGCCCACTCACCACCATGGCAGTATCTGATGCTCGCCCAAGGCTCGCCACTACAATTCACTGTCTCCAACCACTTGCGCAATTTCGATGTCCGCTCTACTCAAGCTTGCAAACGACGTAACATCATGCCTGGGTCGAGGCCAGACGGCGTGTGAAGTTCATGGCATTACCGGATCCTTTATCTCTGCTCCTCGTATGTTCCAAGCTCGCTAGGCTGGAAGAGTCGTTGATCCAACCTGACCAGACATGCTCGTCACTTTACAAACTATCCAAGGACCGCATCTTCTGGATCTCGGTTCTGGAAACCACGCGAACGAGGTCTCCGATAGCATGCCCCGTACACGCCGATATATCCCCGTACACCTTGGAAATGCTCACGGGTCTTGTCGTCTCATGGTTGAAGCTTCAGCACAACTAGAATCAGGCCTCTCTCAAAATTAATATTGTGCAATCTGTGTCCTCCTCTCTTTCCGTAGAGGTGGAGCAGGCGCCTCTGTGGATTTTGTCTCAGGTGCAGGGAACCGATATTCTGGTTCTGAGACACCGAGGAGGCTTCTTTTGTTGGGACACAAAAAATAGTGCCCGATTTCCATTCCCTGACGTCGAATTCGGCCAAAATATGACCTACATCTCTGGCCCTGTGGAAGCACCGGGAATTTGCTCTCTAGCCCTCTTGGCGGGCACAGTCGCTCCTCAGTTCGCCCTTCGTTATTCTGCAAGTAATGTGAGCTGATTACATTTTAGCACTCCGAGTCTAGCCTGATATTTGATTACCATACGACATGTACACGGCAAGCCACTAGCTTTACGAGCCAATTCTCCGGGGTGTTCACAACACCCGATAATCACCACTCTCTATTGCCGTTTTTGACGCAAGATAGTAGGGTCGGAGCGACTGTGGCGATGGAGAGGCGACAAGCCTGCATTGCGAGAGTCAGTGCAGTAAACGACACGGAGTCCATCGGCATGTTTAAAACCAAGTCGTGCGGTGGGTATTCTCATCTTGGTTTGATGCCGACTTACCACTTGCTAGGTTTCGGATCAGGATTTGGTTTTCTCCTTCGCATACCAGGGCCATCTTTACACCTTGCTGCAACATGACTTCTCTGTTGAAATCCATCGCATCTCACGAAAAAGCCTGCACTCCGGACGCTGCGAGCAATCCGGCCAATACAGTTCTCAAGTCTCTTCACCTGACAGCAATTTTTTGGTACCCAACGGCCACAAATTCTACCACTGGACTCCGAGTTCGACCACGCCTTTCTACGGCATTACTGCAGTGTTTGCTCGTGTGGAGTGGGATATCACGCATGCACTGGTCGCCGCATTTTATTTCCTGCCGAATACTCTTACACACCCTTCGGACGATGGCGTGTCCCCTCCCCTCGCGTTTGACTCACCCTGTGTGACACAGCGTCGTCCATGGCGAGCTATTCGACGTGAATACCTGCTGGTTGGACCACAATGGCTGCAACATGGTAGCAGCCATTCAGGAATCCGCAGACTCATCCTTGCGGCTTACACTAGTGCGCTATCACCCCGAGACGAGATCCACCTCTACTCACGACCTCAGTGTCCCTGACACCATCAATCTCCGAGACATTGACTCGCTTTCTGTTGACGATACTGCCGGCGCCATTCAGTTGGTGGACAATCAAGGAATGTTGTCGATGTTGCGCTACATTTCGCCATTTTGCTAGCATTATAATTGCTAGACAAGTCATCCTGGAGCGCAAGAGGTAGGCGGCAATAAAGTTTCGGACATCAACCTCCGAAAGTTTTGACATGCTGTGCACACAAGGAGGAGGAGGGTCCGGATCACCGGTCCGTAGGGTAGGAGGGTCCGGGACACCGGTCATGCTTGCCGTTTGCAGAAACTATCATTGAGGACGGCCATCCCGCTGCCCTGGAGCTTTCTTAGCCCCGCCAATCGACCAAGAAACTTCTCTTTTGTACATCTACAGCCTATATTGGCTCTCCATCGGCCACATAATCAACGACGCCCTCTCTTCGCAGCATTACCGCCACTTGGAGCCGTACTCCGCTTTAGCGTCTCTCCTCCATCCGCCCGCACTTCTCCGGCTACTGCAGGTGCAACCTGTGTGAATTTCCTAGGAACCAAATCCTCCTTTACTCCCATCGCGATCTCCTCCTCTCGCGTGATCTCCATGGATTGCCATACAGCATACGGAAGCGGCAGTCCCTCGGGTTGCTGGGGCGAAGCGTACTCGGCGTGATGAGTCCGGAGATGCTCCGCCATGTTGTAGCGCCAAACTGCGGGGACCGCGTCGTTCTTGCGTGGAGCGTCAGGACAGAGACCGCAAATGATAGGTACATTGCGGCAGGCGCCTTTGCTCTTCCCCTCGTCCGCAGTCTTGTATTGAAAATTGACGGCATACTGGCACTTTGTCTTCATATCGGAGTCGTTCTTCTTGCTATTCGGCTTCATGAACACTTGACACTCGGGGCGTCCCGAGCGCCCGCAAAATCCGCACGGCAAACTGTCTCCGACCTGCAAACGAAGTGTCAGTATGATTCGTGGGTGCAATAATGGCTCGCACCTGCGGATAAGGGATCTGATTCTCCGTGCGGAGTTTCTTCTTTGCTTGAGCTTGCGGCTCGCCAGATCCGCGCAGTCTACGCAAGAGATGGGCGCCAATGTGAGCGCGCCAATTCTTAGGCACTTCTGGACAGTACAAACAACCCTGGGTCAACTTGGCAGCAACCAGGGCTGTTCCCGCCTCAGATTGTAGAGCCACCTCGCCTACGTACGCTGTTCAGTCATAGAAAAATTTAACTCGATGTTCAATCACGGTACCTGATGCAGATTTATAAGGAAAGTGGGATGATTCATTGACCTTTGGTACAGCACGCAGTACGGTGGATGCCTCGTTGAGTCGCTGAGAGAGTTGTGCAAGGAGGAAACAGAGTGGTGGATGGTGCAGTGCCCAGGTAGTGCCCGCTGAGTTGAGACCCTTCGCAGCTTGTTCGGAAAGGCGGCCCTGCGCATCAACGACGGGAGGATTCACAAGTTCGACGAGAACTCCAGGAACGGTCAGAACCACCGGCTTGGTGGTCAAAATTCCCGTAGCCTTCATTTTGGATGTGCGGGTAAGGAACGTACCCGTACAAAGCCAAGTCCAGGACTCCTCGAGAGCCGGAGCATTAGAATTTCCGCCCTCGACAATGTCATCCGGCGTTGTTTTGACAGCCTCGAGGTGCACAATCTGGCCTGTCAATTTGACGTTGGCCTGCACGTTTGCGATGGTCGCGGCAGCAATGTCGCGCACAACCCGTCCGTCTTGTAAAATCGTGGTCGATTTCAGGATCGCCATTGAGACACGCTTCCCGTGTTGAACCAACGTAAGGAACATGTCGCCTGTAATGAAGGCTGGACCCGTCATATTCCCTGATCCAGCTGCTTTCAGGGATCGGGATTCGACTTTGGTGAAGCATCGAACTCTCCCGAGGCCCAAGCCTGCAGCGCGGTCGGTTCGATTCTTGGACTTGGCAACGAACTCTTTGTTGAGAACAAGACGGCAGATCGACGCCTTGTGGATCGGCTTGCCATTTTCATCAGCAACATAATTATTAAGGCGGATGCCTGGTCCCGGCGCCAGGTCCAGAGGCTCGGGCTCATCGTCAATGATGTCAAGCAAGGTGATTGGTTCGGGGTCTTCCGTTTCCTGTGCCTGCTCTATTTGTTCTTCATCAGACTCTGAGTCTGTTCCGGGATCGAGAGGGACGGGATCAAGAGGGACGGGATCAAGAGGGACGGGATTGGAGGTATCTGTTGCCTGGGGAGCAGCAGTCCGAGTTGGTTCAACCACGGACCTATCGTTGTCCACGGCGACGCCAGGATAATAATTTTGGCCCCATGGCCGCAAGAAGTCGACGCCCGGAGTCGCTAAGATTTTTGGGAAGTCGTATGCCTCGGGAGCTAGCTTCCCAGAGTCACGGAAAATAGCAATGGCGTCGATCTGGCCCATGGCCCAATCGTCAATAATTTCGCAGTTGCCCGCTTTCAGATCGGCCTCCCATTTCCTCGAATTGAGATGATCCTTGTGCTCCGTCCGAGTAACTCTGCGGCGTCGACTCTGCTGTTGCAAATGCGGCCAGCGGCCATAAACACCCTGAATGTCACATGCCCACCCACTTCGCTCTACGCCCTGTTTGTAGTTCATCGCAGAATTATGACCGCCAGTGGTTCGCATGAAGGAAAAGTGGCCCTCGACAGGATCCGTTCCGTCTTCATTTGCGTTCACATCTACATCGGGATCCTGGAGCTGCTGTTTTGCGACCGAAAAAACGATATTTTTGATTGTGGATTGCGTGTCGCCGTAGAGCTGGTTTGACATGAAGTCCAAGCGATACTCGCGGAATAAAATAAACATGAGATGGGCGCAGGTGCTGAGCATCCGGATCTGTTTGCCAAGGCTGAAATCTGGGGAAATGAACGGCAATGTGAAACTCTCTAGAACATGCCCAAGCAGTCGGACAGAATCGCAAGTCGATGTTAGATCGACATCGTAGGTGGGAGGCTCGACTTCGCGCAAGGAGATAATGGCCTCGATTAAATCGATTGCTCGTGGCACATCCTGAGGGTCGTCCGGATTCAGCAGCTTGTGCACTGTTTTCTCGTCATGTTTCTCGAGAAGTTGTAGGCATTGTCCGAGGAAATGAGGATTTACGACGCGGCCTGCATCAACACACATGCCAGACGGTTGTCGCACGAGCGTAGAGTCTCCTGTAATTCGTGGATCCAGTGGTTACGTCCAGGAATGAATGTTGACTTACGCTTGATGATATGACGCCAATCGAAAGTTTGGAGGATTAATTTCGGACCCGTGAAAAGGTTCAGACCCGGAAGGTTCGATAGAATGGGAAATAGAGGATGGTCTCTAGGCAGCTCTTCCGTGCAGAACATTTTGTACCCAACCTGGCGCCGCAGCTGATCGCCGTCCGTCGCAAAATTCCGGATGTCGCCAAAAACGGGTTCTCCGAGCTCCTCCCAAGCTTGCATGAGAAGCGTGTAGATTCTTTGCATATCTTCCACAGTCTCGCCCTTGCAAGTTGGATAGACGAGAATCGGATAAATATCTTTCTCGTGAGCGAATCGGACGGCAACAAGCGCCATTTCTTTTCCGAAATGAACCTCCTCCGCCCGAAGCTTGTCCACAATTGTCAATGCGGACTTGTACGTCTGCAGAGTGAGCGGGGTGGTCGCCGAGTGTTTCTGGCAGAGACCGCCAACCTTGTTCTCCTTCGGAAAATAGTCGAGGTGCTCCTCGATGGCAACCTCATCCATCATGAACACCACACCACCCTGCTTCCTCATCTTCCCAGCCAATGCGCGGGGCTCCAAGATAACCTTTTTGATATTCTCCCGAATAACCTCAATGGTTACCGGTCCAAAGGTTGGCGTGATTTTAACAAAATTGGCGGAGTTGTTGATAGTGCGGAGAGAAGGGAGCCCGAGAGCGTGGTTGAGTGAATAAAGCAATGAATTCCCGCCAATGCGATAGATGAGAATGGATAGGTCGAGTTCGAATTTTGTGAAGCCCTTGGTGGAACGAAGTCCCTGGACGGCCTCAACGATCTGGGCAATGATGGTGTTTACACTTGCGCCATTGCGAATCGCGGTGCTGAGCAGCGCGTTAATTCGAGGAACGTCGTTAGTTGCAATGGCCATAATTAGGCGTTCATAGTCTCCCATCTTGCGAGCAAAGGTCGCAAGCTGTCGGCTCATATTGAGGGACTGTAAAAGACCGTTAGACTCTTATTGATTTCCGAACCGGTGGTAAATACCTGGAGTTTGAGGTCATTATTCTCTTTTGTGCGTTCTACGAGGAGCTCTTTTAGCTGTTTATGATTCAGATATTTGTAGTTCGTGCCCTTCTCGGCTCGAGTTGCGATGTTCGCCAACTTCTCGAGGCGCGATGGGATCTGGCCACATTCGTGACAGCAAGACGCGTATGGGGTTGGTCTACGAGTGCATGATTTCGACCATGCAATGATCTTCTCGCCTTCATTGTGTATTTCAATAAAGAAAGGAACGTCTCCGAGAGAACGCCCGATGGGAACACGGTGGAACGGGAAGGTTTCGTTGCAGTTCAGGTCCAGGTCTAAAGGCCATTCAACAACTACGCCAGAGCAGAGATTACGTGTGGTCGATTCAATGTTCGCCGGTGCAGACTGATTCAAAGTGGAAGCGTGAAGTTCGGAGATGCTCTGCGGCGATCTGAAATTCGGGGATCAGACTGTTGGAAACACTTGAGAAACAAGGTCTCACCGTTGGTGATTATAACGTGTATCATGCGAGAACGAAGCGAATGGAAGAGGCATATCAGCTGACGGGAGGGGCGAGGGTCCCGATCGGGGTGAGAATGGCAAGGGAGGAACAGATTGGCCCCGTGGTAAGGTTGGAGAGGACGTCGAGGAAAATGTAAAAGAACTCGCAGTCGAAGGGAACTGGGGTGGCAAGACTCGTGGCGAATACGGTGAAGGCGAAGGAGGTACAGATAAGCCTCGCGATAGATTTGGAGAAGATGTAGAGGATGACGGGGAATGGTGCGAGGAGAGAGATGCCACGGAAGGGTGCCGAGTTAGTGACGGCGAGCGCGATATCGATCGCGATTTGTTTGCACCACAATTTCCACCCTTCATATGATTGTGCAACGGGGTGAAATGCCCCTCAATCATTAGCGGCCGGTTTGAGTCTATATTCGCATTTATCCACGTGGAACACCGGTACCGTGGACACTCTAATTCCCAGCTTCCTGCTGCATTGGCACGACTGTTGATTTGCCCAGCCTGAAACTCCGCTAATAGCATCTGTTTGGAGGGAATAGTTGGGGAATTTTGTAGGGTGGAAGATGGCACATAGGCCGGAGAGCGTGGCGGCACATCGGGGAGTTGCCGAGTTAGCCTTTCAGGTATTGGATTAAAACGAGCTGGAGCTGAGGAAGGAGAGTTGGAGAGGTGTGGTGAGAAAACATGCTGAGATGCACTCTGGATCGCGGGTGGCCCCGAAAAAGAATGGAATAGAGCAGAATCCGAATGAGACGAGGACGAGGTGTATGATGTATCAAAGGATTGCAATGGCAAGTCGTCGAGATCAGTGTCAATTGGAGGGAGAAGGGGTCGATGCGGTATATTTTGCTGAGGAAGTGGAAGCCGATGGTCTGCAAGAAGGACTGGGTACGGTCCCATGTCAGGAAGCACTTGGCCATTCGCATCGGTCATTTCAATGTCCTCGGGTGGCTGAGGGACATGAGGGTCGATGTTTTGGGAAGAAGATTGTGTAAATGAGGGCGGATCCATGGCTAGTAGAGCCGTATGAAGCGTGAAGATGGTGGAAAGGAAGAGAGAGCAGAAACGCGTCCTAGCGTCGCGTAAATTTCACGTACAATATTTGATCGGCGATCATGTTTGCATCTGAATATCAATCGCCTCAATTCACCATCTCAGGTGCAAAATATATTATTCTGAGGAGACAAAGACGTGTAAAATATAGGAAAATGGGAGGGTAACCAAATTTGTGGACGAATTCAAGTTGAAATAAGACCCGAAATTAAAAGTTCGCGATTCTGGCGGTCAAAAGCCGTCCATCAGCACAGCTTTCCTAATTTGGGGGCCTTGTCAAAGAGGTCTGTGTCCGATCGGGAATTGCCGCCTACCTCTTGCTGGAGCGTGGCATTTGCGCGATTAGTATGTTCCCGATCACAGTCTGAGTCAACTTGAACTTGAACTTTCAAGCAAGCCACCACCTCAGCTTTGTTTGCAGCTCCAAGTCGAACGTTGGGTCATATACTTGGTTGGAATTTGAATTGAATTGAACTGAATCATAATACTACGCGTGTATCAGCAATAAATACCTCGTTCTTGAATACGTTGAGCTTGAGAGTCAATATTTCGACGATGTATGGTCAAGTGATTGCGCGATATTTTATATAACTCTTTCGAGTGCTCAGCACTGATCTTCTTGTCGGCATCCTTGTCGGATTTGTCGAAGCCTGTCAGAGTGGCTTTTACTGAAGATACTTACAACGGGCTCAACGGTTGGCATTGAGGGTCCCAGATAATAAGGGGTCTGCTTTGGGTGGGTGGTGGTTCAGGAAGAGGGTTGTTTAGAGCGTCGGCAGCTGCATCGTTATATATTCGTCGAAGTGGGATGGACCCGGCTCTCGATTTGAGCTAAATTTAAAAGCAAAACAAAAGCTTGAAGTCGATGCCATGAGCCTGGATCTTGTAGTCGTCGGCCCAATCCGCCTCGGAATCAAAAAATCTGTCTGGTTGCGACATGTAGTAGGACCTGCGAAAGGGTGCAGCTGCCGGGTCGTCGGATCAAAAGGCCGATCACTGGCATCGAGTCAAAGGTCTAAGTCACTTCCAGTTCGACAAATTTAAACCTCCTCGCAATCCCGATGCCTCTTCTCTTTGAGCAGCTCCCGACAGACATAACACTGGAAGTAGTCAAGCTCTTGGAACTGCCGGATCCTTTATCTTTACTCCTCGTACGTTCCAAGTTCGCTAGGAAGAGTCGCTGACAGTGATTCGATCTGACTGGATAATCCGACCAGACATGCTCGTCCCTTTACAAACTATCCAATGACAATATCTTCTGGATATCGGTTTTAGAAACCACGCGAAAGAAGTACCCAATAGGATGCCCCGTCTACGCTGATCTATCCCAATACACCTTGGAAGCTCTCAAGGGCCTGGTCGTTTCATGGATGAAGCTGCAGCATAGTTGGGATCAGCCTTCTCCCAAAATTGTACAGCCTGTGACCTCCACCCCGCTTTCTGAGCGCGCGCGCATTATTTTCAATGTGCAGGGAACGGATATTCTCGTTCTTGCTATCGAAGGACGTGTCTTTTGCTGGGATGCAAAACTTGCTGCGTCATTCCCGTTCCCTCCTATCGAAATCGGCGGACATATAACCGGTGTCTCTGACCCTGCGGACGCTCCCAGCACCTGCTCTTTTGCTATTTTGGTGGAGCCATTCCACAATCATCAGTTCGCTATCTGCCAGTCTGTGTCGATCGACAGCTAATTCTTCTTCTCTCCTAGCATCTTAAATCTTGGCTCTGGAAACTCAAGCCGATATGTCATCGTTATTCGGCACGCAAACGGCAAGGCGACTAGCTTTACGAGCCAATTCTCCGGGGTGTCCCAGGTCGATGATGATCGCGACATCGAATCGTTATTTCTGACCGAAGACATGGTGGGAAGAACTGTGGTTATGGGCAGCAAAGAGGACTGCATTGTAACAATTGGTGCAGTAAGCGGAGACAATTATCTGGCGGATTCTACCAGCGTATTGAAACTACATCGCCCGGTAAATTCAGTGGCGACGACAATCGCTTCAAGTCAACTCACCACTTGTTAGGTTTCGAACGGGGACTTTTTTGTCTCCTTCGCATACCAGGGCCATCTTTACAACTTGCTGGAAAATGATTTCTCAGTTGAAATCCACCACATCTCACGAAAAAGCTTGCAATCTGGACGTTGCGAAGAATCTGGTCTACACAGTTCCGAAATCCTTTCTTCTGATCCTGATGGATCCACTCCATTCTGTTATCTGACTCCAAGCGCGCCTTCCTACGGCATAGGCGCGGTGTTTGTTCGTAGGACCTGGGTTGAACCGGACGTGATGAACACCTCATTCACTTTCCTGCCGAGCACTCTTACACATGTTCTGGACGATGGCGTCTCTTCGCCCCTCGCGTTCGACTCACCCTGCGTGACTGCACGCATTTCTGGTGACCTAAACCACCTGGGTCTTGTGTGGTTAGACCACAGTGGCTTCAACTTGGTGGCGGTAATTCAGCCAAACCCTGTGGATTTATCCACATGGCTTTTACTCGTGCGCTACCACCCCGACACGAGGTCCATCTCCACACACAAACTCGATGTTCCCGACACCATCGATCTTTCCAACCTTGAATCGCTTTGTGTTGACGATACTGCCGGCGCCGTCCATCTGGTAGATAATGAAGGGATACTGTCCACGCTACGCTACGTTTAGTGCAGTTTTATTGTCTTCTCAACTTTCGAAAAGCCAGTCGTCGCATATTGGAACTTTTTTATCTTGGGCTTCGACACCGCTGAATGACGATTTCAAATCCATTTGCGGCGGCAAACTGAGGAGATCTTCGAATGCGTAACTACTGCTACGAAAGATCTCACCGAATATGCGGCAGCAGCGAGATTTAACATAGGCATAGTTTCTGGCGTTCAATATGTGATTGAACGTGTTTTTGATCCCAAACGCCGGGCCCTGAACGTTGGCGGAATCAATTTCTCAGAAGGAAGATTTCTCAGGCTGGGAGCCACCGCAGTCGGACGCGGCGGTCCGCCGTCCCTTTTCAGCTTGCAATTCCGAACCTCGAGCTCGTATGCTTCGAGGCAGGGAATAAATACGTTCTTTCGTTGAGATTATGAGCCCTACGGTTCGATTGGGTGACACGGGGAATTTTGTTCGCAATATTTCGTGTACGCACTTGGTACGCCGCGCCACGCGACGAATCAACGTGACCGTGTACCGTCGTGACACGTCACTCTCCTGCTGCAAACTCTAATTCCGGTATATTCATCGTTTGAGGCGCCTCTGGCTGGATCCCACACGGTTCCCTCTCAAATGATTTCGCGCTATAACCTGCTGTCGCTTTCTCTCTTGACTTTTTCGCTTTTCTTTGGGCTCGCACATGCAGCCAGTGATGACAAGACGAAGATAGGAAACAGCACCATTGACCGGGTAAGCCCTCTTCGTTTTTACCTGCGGTTTTAGAACCCTCCGAACTCCGACCTATCTTCTGTACGCTCTGTGCGGTAGTTCTGGGGACTAAGCACGAGACCAGTGCCAAGATGCTAATATTCTCTTCGTCAGACGGTACAACTCCGGACGCACTCGCTATACGCACCGTATATTGACCAAGACCTGCAAAACCGGTATGTCACCTCCGTCGCCCTTTGAGTTGCTTTTGAGCAGACACAAGGTGGTGGGATTTCGGAGCTGACGCATATGTGGTGCGTTGTGGTCATCGACTACTTTCTTGACCAAGGGGTTGACTGACGATGCTTAGAACACGAATAAACATATCCGCCTGACCCGGCAGCGACCCTCTCAGATGGTGGGTCCCACCGAACGTCGGTTAACGCAAGGCATTCACACTCGTAGGGATGGCTATGGTCGCGCCTGCCGATGACGGCGACCAATTTTGTGATTGAGGTGGAGTTCAAGGTACGGCTGCCAGCAATTACAAGGGAACGCTAGAAACCTAACCCATCCAGGTCGCCTCCAATGACGGGGGCTATCTGTATGGAGACGGCATGGCTATTTGGTTAACAAGGGATCGCATACAACCAGGGCCTGTCTTTGGGAGCAAAGGTGTGTGGCCGTCGTATATAATAGCCTCAGGACCAACGTTCTTTCATCCAGATAATTTCGAAGGTCTCGCGATCTTCCTAGACACGTGGGTGCTTCCTGTTATTGGTGTTGACCAGTGTGCTGAGAGGATTGAAGTTACGCGAATACGCGGCACGGATACTCGTTCCCGCGAGTGAGCGGTATGCTTGGTGATGGAAAGACGAGTTACAACTTTGGCAACGACGGGGATGGTCAGGTCTTTGGGGCGTGCTCGGTATGTGGGACGACTTTTGCCGTCATACAGAGACTAAGGGATTTCAGGCCAACTTCCGCCAGACGAATGTGGCGACAAAGGTCAAGATCACCTACGTCAAGGACGGCTTCCTCGATGTGAGCTCTTTCCCGTTCTGCCCGAAAACTCCGTGCTTATTGTTTGCAGGTCAAAATCCAGTTCAAGGCTTGTACGTTGGGATATCAGAAAAAATGGGCAGACAATATTGACCGGATTTTTTCTAGGGGACGACTGGACGGATTGTTTCCGCCAGGAAAAAGTCAATCTAATCAATGCGCCTTTCCTCGGGTTCTCCGCCATGACCGGTGACATCTCGGATAACCACGAGTGCGTAGTCGCCTTTTCCTCACCCGTCCCAGCAGCTTCTGACACGACTCTCTCTACCTCCCAGCATCATATCCGTAACGACATACTCTGCCGTGCTCTCCCCCGCAAGCGCCCAGCGAGACAAGGCCGCGACGACGTTCTTCTCCCGCGGACCAAACAAAGAGGGAACCTGGTTCGGGTTCTTCTTCAAGGCGTTCCTGTTCGCGGGCGTCTGCGCTGGGGGGTATTACGGGTACGAGGAGTACAAGCGGCGGAAGATGTACGGCGGCGGAGGGAACTTTGGGGGCATGCGGGGCGGAGGCTATGGGGGCGGGGGCGGGTTTGGCGGCGCCAGCATGTACGACAAAAGATTCTAGTTCGTCCTTACAGAGAGGTCGACTGTAATTTATTGAATTCTCGGGAAACCTCTTAATTGATTGCGGTTTTGGATGATACCTAAATGACAGACAGGGAATATGGACAGCCGTCATAAAGCTGGAACCAGTAGAGTATTCAGGCAAAGTGCAATCCTCAAAATAGCAGAGCCTCGGTGCCTGAGGGATTCGTGTCGAGCAAGCGTGAACGAAACAATAAATAAGCCGAGGTCCCAGCAGAGGTTTCCTCCCCGCACATGAAAGGCCCATTCTGCACACGATTAGAAACCACAACTGTAGGACCGGGAAAGGGTGACACTAGAGCGACAAGACGACCCTTGAGACCTTTTTCTGCCAGGTTTGTAAAACCGAGTATAAAGCAGTGACTACGTCCAACTGAGTAGCATAGGTGCTCGTCCAAGACCCAAGAACCGATAGACAGAGGATAACCAGCCAATTGACTTGTAGTAGTACGATTTGAACGAGTGAGAGTTGAACGGAACACGCGCTTGTTTGCCTCACAAACAGACCGATCGGAACAGAAAATGGACTACACCACTTTGGACCCAACCACCAGCCCGCGCATAACATTCTCTGGCTCTGGCCCTCAGCACAGAATTCCCCGCGTCTATCCCGTCCGGACTATCAAAAAATCAGCCAGAACCGTCCCAAAATTGCAAAGATCCCAATTATCATCGCCTAATTTGCTGTGCGGGCGCGCGGCGCCGGGGTAGTCCCACATGCCTGCGAACACCGCGGGATCGTCTACGAGGGCTTCTACCAGCAAGAGTGCTGCGGGTGAGGATGCCGCCGGCGTCGACCAACCGCCACCGCCGTCAAACAGCAAAAACAAGGGAAAGGGCAAGGCAAAGTCGAAGAAATCAAGCGCGCCGAAGGTGGTGACCCCCGAGAAGGTAGAGGCGGAGCGCACGTCTCTACTTTCCGAGAAGCAGACCGAGCTCGCGGCGGTGTTGGATCGACACGACGATTTGGTGGGTCTTTCTTCCTTCCGTATCTCGCTGCTTTCGGTCTCTGCTCTTCCCAACTTCAACGTGTTGCTGAGGCCCTTCTAAGATACGGGAAAAGTTTCACATGGAGACCTTTGTGATGATGGTCGACTATGACCCCGAGGTGCGTGTTCTGCGCGCGCCATTTTTGCCTCCGTTTATGTTTATTCGTTATTTTTACGCAGGTCGCGAAACAAGACGAGTCGAAGGTGTTCCAAGACGTGAGTAGTCTGCTCCTTGTAGCTCGCTATCTGCGCTGTTCTATCCAACGAGTACGAGTGCACCATTCTAACCGCTTCCTGCGTCTGCAGTTCAAGTCCCGCCACGACCTCCTCGATACCGTCGCACCCCCTACCTCCAGCCCGCGCAAGACGCGCTCGTCGCATGCGGGATTGCTCAGTCTCGGTGGAGTGGGACCGTCCTCCGCAGGGCCCTCAAATTCCACTCCCAAACCCAAACCCAAATCCACCTCCAACTCGAATTCGACTTCACACCCCGTCGCAGGGCCCTCAAACTCGCGTCCGTCGCCCAAAAAATCACCCCACAAAAGACATAAGTATAACGCGGCCAAAAATCATCGTGCGCAATCTCGCTCGTCGCAAGGGCAAGGAGAAAGCAGCCGCCGTGGGTGTTGATATGGGAGAGGCAGCGCCAGAGCCAGAGCTGGAACCAGAACGGGAGCCGGAGCCGGAGTCGATATCGGTGGGGGTCGCGCGTACCCGTGGACGCGCCCCGGCGACCGCCAGCGGCAGCGGAGGTGGTAGTGCCAGGCAACTCCGCAAACGAGCTGGTGCATCATCTCCGGGTCCGGGGGAAGGGGCTAGGTCTGCGCCAGAACCGGAGCCAGAGCCGGACTCGATATCGGTAGCCCTCGCTCGTGGACGGACCGCCAGCGCCACCACCGCCAGCAGCCAAAGGCAACTCCGCAAACGACCGGGTGCTTCGCCAGAGCCGGGGGCTGCATCTACCGCGTCCGCGCCTGCGCCTGCGAATGGGAGCGAGAGGGAAAGAGAAGCACCCCCGCCTCGCAAGCGGCGGAAGATCGACGACGCTGCTGTCGAGGCTGCGGCAACACCTTCGATATCCGCCCCCGTAAACGGCCGTGTTTTACGAGGAAAGGGGCGCCCGCCAGACCCCGAACTTGAACCCGCACCCGCACCCGCACCCGAACCGCCGCGCGACCCCACTCTGGGCGGGAAGAGCATCACAGCGCCTGTTGGTGGGCGGGTGATGCCGCACCGGAGCGCCGCGCATCGGCCGCAGGTCCCTGCCCCGCCGCTCCCGCACCGGCGTGCCGTTCCCGCATCCTCAACCTCCACTGACCCACCTGCCGCATCCCATCGCAAGACTGCAGCTGTAGCTGCACCCCCGCCCCCACCCTCCCCCATCAAACGCATCAAGCTCCTCGTGCGCCGCCCCCCGCCGAAGCACCTCTCGCACCCGCGCCAACGACCCCCGCCGCCATTGTTTAACTCGTCGTTGGGGGCGTTTTTGGGGAGTTGGAGTGCGGTTGAGGTGCCCGTTGGGCAGGAGCGCTTCCCCGTCCAGGACGCGGGCATGGGCAACTCGAACTTGAACGGGAATGGGATCGATGGCGCGAACGGGATCGCGAGCACAAGCACAAGCAAGGCGGAGAATGCGAACACGAACGCGAACCTGAACGCGGACCTCCTCCGGCTCGCCGAAAGGGAGGCGGCGCTCTGGGAAAGAGTGGAGGGCATGAAGCGCGCGGGGCTCTGGTTTGGGTCCGGGGTGTTCGACGCGTTTCGGATGGGCGGGGACGGTGGCGGTGGCAGCAATGGCGTCAGCGGGGTGGGGACGCCGTTGCTCGAGTCGACTCGTGCGGAGGGGAGTTTGAATTCGGGCCCAGACGACGCGTGGGCGGCCGTCGTGCGCTCCGTCGTCGCGTATGGGCGGCGGACTCGCTCCTCCACCCTCAACAACAATAATGCCACAGGTAACCCGAAGAGCATGATGAAGAGGAAGACGCGTGGTGCGGTGGTGGCGGGCCAGGTGGCGGCGAAGGTGCAGGCGTATTGGGACGGGGAGGCGGCGAAGCGTGAGCGGGGGCGGGTGGTGGAGGAGAAGCGGTTGAGGGGGCTGGCGAAGAGTGTGGGGCGGCTGGTGGCGGGGGAGTGGAAGAAGGCGGTGTTTGTGAGTTGCGTTCCCCCACCTTCGATGGTTCCCGAACTAATAACTGAGGATTGCGTCCCCAGCATATCCGCGAACAAGAACGCCTCAAGCTCGAGGCGGAGGAGCTGAAGCGCGGGCAGACGCATTTGGATGCGATTTTGGACCAGTCGGGCATCATTTTGGAGACGCAGCAGGGGGATTTGTCGAGAGGCGTTGGGGATGCGTTCGGGAGTCGGAGTCGGTCGAGTAGTGTTGGTGCTACGATGATGGGGTGGGGGGAGGAGGACGAAGAAGAGGAGGAGGAGGAGAGGAGCGAACCAGAAGCGGAAGGCGACGAAGATGAGGAGGGAGGTGGGGACGAGGACGAGGCCGAGGGAGACGATATTATGAGGGAAGAGGAAGAAGAAGAAGGAGAAGGAGACGTCGTAGCAGACACCAGCCAAATCCACCACGACACTCCCAAGGACGGCGACGACGGCGAAGACGAAGGAGAGCCTTCGGAACCCGGAGATTATCCCCAGACACCCGGGAGTACCACCTCTGCCCTCCCGGATGCATATACATCGACACCTGCGTCCGAATTACGTTCTTTAGCTGGGGACGACGAAGAGCGGGACGTGGACGATGAAGACGACAGCACGTCTGCAGTTGCGGTGGAGGATATGATGAATGAAGAGGTTTTCAGCTCTCCGGTCAAGCCACCGCCGCCTGCTCTGAGTTCGGGTGCCGATTCTGAACCTGAAGACTCGGCGGATCTAGACCACGAACCCCACGACTCAGCGGATCTGGACGAGGAGACCAACCCCACTCCGAATCGACCTCCGTCGCCAGATTCGCCCGACGAGGCACCCGTCAATCCCTCAACGACTGTCTTGACCGAGGACGTCGAGATGGTGCCTACTTCTCCTGTTGTGCAGGACGATCCCATTATGGAGGATGCCTCCGCCGGTCCAAATTCTGGAACCCAGGATGCACGGAAGGAGGAAGAGGTTACGGAGGATGCGCCCGTCGGTCTAAATTCACCTGTCGACGCTGATGCTGGAACGCAAGATCCACAGAAGGAGGAAGAAGAGGCATCTACTGAGCCAGACGAGGAGGAGGAGGAGCGGCCAGCAGAACCAGAAATACCCGCATATCTTCGACCTTACGCCGTGGCGCCCGTCGAGTGGGATGCGACCAAAAGGGTCACTCCCCCGCTTCTACTTCGCGGTTTCCTGCGTCCGTATCAGCAATCCGGGCTCGAATGGCTTGCTAGTCTTCATGTCAATAATCTGAATGGTATCCTGGCAGACGAGATGGGGCTGGGGTTAGTTCAACTTTCGCTTTGAATCGCTCCAGAGTACTAATTTTTCTCGCAGCAAAACGATCCAAACGATTGCACTCCTAGCGCACCTCGCTTGCGACAGGGGTATCTGGGGTCCGCATCTCATCGTGAGTTTTGGTCGGATTTCCTGCGAATCGTTTTGTAACGGCAAATTTCAGATCGTCCCCACCAGTGTCCTGCTCAACTGGGAAATGGAGTTCAAAAAATTCCTCCCTGGGTTCCGGACCCTCAGTTATCACGGCAGTACCAAACGGCGCAGGGAACTCCGCCAGGGCTGGAACGAGAAACATCATCTGAACGTCTGTATCACTTCATATACGCTCGCCAGCCGGGATGCCGTCGTGCTCAAACGGAAGCCCTGGTATTACATGATTCTAGACGAGGCGCATATGATCAAGAACTTTAAGTCTCAGCGTTGGAACACACTGCTGATGTTTCGCTCGTTCCGCCGGCTGTTGTTGACGGGGACACCACTGCAGAACAATCTCACCGAACTTTGGGCGTTGCTGCAGTTCCTGATGTCCGGCTCCGACTTTGTGAATCTGAAGGAATTTGGAGATTGGTTCTCCAGTGGGTTTCTTCTTTTTTCCACTTGTACGTGTGCTGATCGATTTCAGATCCACTGGAGAAAGCAATCGAAGCAGGTAATGCAATGGATGAAGATACGATGCAGCGGGTTACGAAGTTGCATACCGTCTTGCGGCCGTATCTCCTCCGGCGGCTTAAACGCGATGTTGAGAAGGAACTCCCGAGCAAATACGAACACTTGGTTCTCTGCCCTCTATCCAAGCGGCAACGTTTCTTGTACGACGAATTCATGTCGAGAGCGCACACTCGCGACGCTCTCCAATCCGGCGTCTATCAGAAAATCGCCAACATTCTTATGCAGCTCCGCAAAGTTTGTAATCATCCCGACCTATTCGAGGTTCGGCCCATCGTAACCTCTTTTGCGATGGAGCGCTCAGCAATCGCCGACTTTGAGATCAAGGAGCTTCTTGTGCGGCGGCGATTGCTGAACGACGAGGAGGAAACTCTTGACCTGGACCTCCTTGGTCTACGGTTCATCGATCGCCAGAACACTTCCCTTATCGCTGCTCAGGAGACACGACGTCTCGATGGGACCACCCGTCTTCCCTTCATCTCGGAAATCCCTGAAGCACCGCCGCCCAAGGACACTCGCACGATTGCCGGCTGGCGTGCGTACTCTGCGTACCAGCATCGCGCCGCCACTATTTCCCGCTGGGCGCATATTGGCTACGTGAATCGGTTGCGCTGCAAATCTTTTCCTATCTACAGCTCCGAGACGCTCAATGTCGTACGACGCTTTCACCAGCAGCTCCTCCCTCTCTCGGCGGTCGACACCCGCTCAGAATATCTCGACACCGTCTACCTCGTCAACGCCGCCGTCAAGTCGTACGCCACTCGCGCTGAGGAGATGGTGGGCATCGTGGACCGCTTCGCATTCGTCACTCCGCCGGTCGTCGCCCTTGACCTTCCGCGCATCGCTCTTATCGGCCATGAAGATAGGCTCGCCGCTTCCCCGCCAGACTTCGACGCCGTGCTGCACCGCGCCAGCGTGAAGCTGCAGATTGCGTTCCCCGACCCCTCGCTGCTACAGTACGACTGCGGGAAGCTGCAGCAACTCGCGCGTCTTTTGCGGGAGAAGAAGGCGGGTGGGCACCGCGTGCTGATCTTCACGCAAATGACGAAGATCCTCGATATACTTGAGATTTATCTCAATTTCCACGGCTATTTGTATCTGCGGCTTGACGGCGCGACGAAGATTGAGGACCGGCAATACATTACGGAGCGGTTTCAACGCCGACCCGAGGGTCTTTTGTTTCATTGCGTCGTCCAGATCTGGTGGCGTGGGGATCAAGTCCGTACCCACTCTTTTATGAATTTCCTTTTGCTTTACTGACAAAACACTTGCAGTCTGACAGGCGCAGACACGGTCGTCTTTTACGACAGCGACTTCAACCCGCAGATGGATCGCCAATGCGAAGATCGGTGTGTTGTTGCATGGCAAAGCCTTGGCACCTTGCTTACAAACCTATTTCTTAGTGCCCACCGTATTGGCCAAATCCGTGACGTGCACATCTACCGCTTCGTCTCTTTGCACACCGTCGAGGAGGCTATGCTGCGCAAGGCGAACCAGAAGCGCTCTTTGGACGACCTCGTTATCCAGAAGGGCGAGTTCGACTGGCGGTCGCTGTTTGCGGACGACGGCTCGGGGGTGCTTGCGCTGGAGAAGGCGCTGGGCGAGTTTGACGACACCGAGGACGCGCATGCGGCAGCGGTCGCCGCACGGGAGGAGATCGTGCTCCAGGGCCAGGATCAGGCGGATTTCCTGGATGTGGAGGCGGAGGGGACGGTGAATGCGAATGTGCCTGCCGCCAATGGAGCGACAATCGCGGCTGAGGAGCAGGAGCCGGATCTGGAGGAGCCCGAGGAGGAGGGTGGCAGCATCGCGGATTATATGATCGCATTCGTCCAGCGAGACGCCGAGTTTTTCCGCGATTGGAAGTTGTAGGATGTGGGTTCCTTTTTTCTTCGTCTCATCCCTTTTGCTGTGTTGCCTTTTTTACATCCATTCTCGTGCGCTTTCAACCCAACTCAATTTGTACCGTTATTCATTTGTATATAGCCTTGAATGCCATGGTGTTGTATGTATTATGCTGCTTGTAAACTGTTCTGTTTCGACCGCTGATTCGAAATTTCTGTTTGATACTTGAGGCATTTACGCCAAAAAGTTTTCGAAGGACGTTTAGGGTACTTTGAAGGACAAAGGTACGTTAAAGGACTTGGTATCTTGGATCTGCTTCGTTTGGTTTTCAAGGGGGTTTGTTGGGGATTTCAGCAGTTCTGGCAGGTTCAGTGCCATCTTCAATATACTGAGGTGATCAGGGTATATTGAAGTGTCTGCAAGAAACTACAGTGCCACCCGAATGAATATCCAACCATCAATGATAATCACCACCGCGCGATCAAAACACGCATTGCGAAAGTCAGCTCATACATAATACAAAGTGAGGTATAATTATGGTGTGGTATAAGTAACTATAATGTAATGCATGTATGAATGCAGCAAAAAAAAGTGCAGTGGGGCACCAAAACTGGTGGCTGGAGCAAGAAAGCTCTTTTTTTTCTTTTTCTTTTGATTCACTCTTTGGGTTTATTGCAAGTGGAGAGTGGGCATAACAATCATATCAACCGGGGCCAGGTGTTGTTTGTGTTGCTAAAAAAAACAAAGCAGGGGAGAGAAAGTATGTTGTAAGCCTTGACTTGTTTTGTATGAAGAAAAAAGGTAGGAAACCTACGTGGTGCATCCTGAATATTACGTTGGAGGTTCGCCAAGACGTGAAAGATGGGGGCTTCGTATTCCGCAAACAGTTCCTCAAACTCTTTATAGTTTGTAGGTACGTTCGCTCCCTGCATCGGCTCCGAGTTGAGCGTTTGCTCTAACAGCGAGAAGGAGCCGCGTGCTGTAATCCAGCTCCGGCGGAGGAGGAAGCGATGGTTGCGGCTAGAAATATGAGATATCGACAATTTGCAAATGATCGGGTAATTGCGAATTGAAAAAAAAAAGGATGAGAGATCAAATTAGTGAAACGCGTTCGGTGAAAGGAAAGAGTTGCGTACCTGGATCGATACAAAGAGGGGCGCGGTCATCTCGGAATCGGTCGTCGAGGACGTCGGCGCTGAAATCGACGCAGGAGCCGAAGAATACAAAGAAGCGGGCGTCAGTGGAGGCGGAAAGGTAGCGTGATATGAAGCGGATACGGAAACGGGCGGCAACGACGTGCACGTCGGGACGAGAGGCGAACTCGTCGCTGATATCGAGGCCGATGCAGAACGACAATAAGAAGCGACGGGCGGGAGGGAGACGCGCGTCGACGTGAGCGGGGAGTTGGGCAGCGACGCGAGCTCGGACTTGAGGAGCGACGGCGAGCGCGAGGAGGCGGGCGTCGGGGGACGGTAGGTGGAGGCGTTGTAAGGGTGGTAGTGTGCACTCGCGCTCACGCTCGTGCTGCGTCGTTGGACACCGCTCGCGGGCGAGTCGGAGGCAATGGAGAGGGCGGAGAGGGCAGACGCAGCGGCCGACGCCGAGCGGGGAAGCGGGGACGGATATGCACGTGCGTCGGGCGACATTGTGCCGATCGGCGTTGGCAGTCCTGTCGACGACGCACTGTACTCGGCATTGGTTTGCCCCGGGGCATTGGTGTTCGTGTCGATGTGCAGTCGCTGCTTGCGGCCGGGGGCAGACTGAGAGACGGATTGAGCTTTGGTGGATTCGAGTAAGATACGGTCTTCAATCCAGATGCGGATGTCTGCCTCGTCCCCACCCTCAAACGACGCAGAGCTGGGGTAAAAGGCAAAGGCATCCGAGTCGGGTTGGACCCGACTCTTCGGGTCTACACTGTTGAAGGAGACCTCGAGACGCTCGAGAAGGGCGGGCGTGAGGGAAGGGTAGCGCGCTGGATTGCGGATAACATTCAATATGGGCAAGAAAAGAGATGATGCACTCACGATTGACGGGTGCGGGAGTGGCTACTTCTTGAATGGCGCGCTTCGTACGTCGTTTGTCGAACCACCCCCGGAGGGATGATTCCAAATAAAGCTTGTTCCCCTCTCCTGGAAGGTTCTGGGACCAAAAGAACAAAGGTGAGCACACGCTTAAAAGTCATACTATCAAACTGACGCGGATCTGGGCAAGCAGCTCGGCGTACTGCTTCCGCGTAGGATTATCACTTTTGGTTTCATAGAACTCTGCAATGCGCGGTGAGTAGGAATTCGAAATCCAATGTAGAATTGTGATTGGCGCGTCGAGGACGCGTCTAGGCCGCTAATGACCCACCTAACATAAGCTTCATCCGCGCTTTATCTTTCGGCGCTTTGGCTTTGCCATCCCGACGCAAGTTGGGAGCGGAGTTGCTCAGGTTACCTGCAGGAAGGGAAGTGGGAGATTCTGCCATAGGGTCATGAAGGAGGAAAAAAGGAAGTAATGCGGATTATATATGTATGACGTTCAAAGTGCAAAGAGCCTTTGCGAGGCGATTGACGAACCAATCCGAGTAGACAATCAAAATCAGGGTTGAGAAGATCAACTCAGGCCCCCAGGGACTCGGAGAATTGGTTTTTTCACCTCATCAAGTTAGATTCAAGTTACAGCTAAACGATTAAAATTGGTCCGAAACCCCCCAAAAAACGTGCTTGAATGACGTTCTCATCTCGGGTACAACTCATACGACCTCCTTTACGATGCTTGATATCACCAAGCTCCTAATCTTCGCAGGTCGTCCGACAATTTCTTGGCTGGAAAATGTAAGATCACGAGTCACGTGATTGACGAGGAATAATTCGAAAAAGCACAAAAAGAAAGCGGAGACAACGAGGTAAGTTCTGGCTGCATTGCGGGATAAAAACAATGTGTCAGGCCTCTGCGACGAGACGAGAAACGCGTCGATGAGTTTCGACCAACCGGGCGGGAAAAAAATTCAGGAACAAAGATCGGACCAAAACCTCCACCCCCATTCAGCCAAGATTTTGGGCCAGCGCAGATGCGGGTCTCCGGGGGCATCGCGGTATTTTATCATGTGACACCCCCGTCGTGTCGCGATCTGACATGGCCCATGCTGCTTTAATCCTCTTTTGCGAGACAAACTGGTTATTTCCTTTAAGTGTGATAAAAAGCCCATGTGGTGGCAACAGGATTGCCAATTTGGTCCCCTGTGGGAAGGTGTGCCTGAAAATGCATGTGGGCATGAAACTAAGGAGGTGACAAAAAGGGAGTACTTGAGCAAGAGGTTGGGAGACTTCCATGTAGCATGTCTTGTTCCCTCCAAAAAAGCGGTTTTCAGTTGTCTGAGAGCACAAGAGCCAGTTTTGGGGTTGAGTCAACTTGAGAGTGACGGTGGAAGGCAAGCGCAATTTGTAGCACGGGCGGATTTGAAGACTTCTGAGACGAGTCGTGGCTTGTGCGTGGTTGTCAGAACACCTCGAGGCTTCGAGAGCGAGTTGCTATTTGAGTAACAGTCGAATCGGAGGCATCGATGGAGGTCGATAACAGGCGGAGGTCGTGGCAGTTATAAGAGGAGGAACGAGACGCCAGCTGCTGTTCCAGGGAGGCACGGATGAATGTCGATAACGGAGGTCGTGGCAGTTATAAGAGAAGGAATGAGGCACCGGCTGCTGTTCCAACTACTTGAGTAATCGCGGAGGCATCGATAACAGCATAGGTCACAGTTATAAGAGAAGGCGAGACGTCAGCTGCTGTTCCAATGTCAGCCACCGGCTCACGGTTATCGCTTCTGCCGACTCTGGCAATCCCTGTTTGGCTCCTGGAATCACTCTCCTAGCGTCTGTTTGTCCTGCGTACCTCCCAAGACCTTTTTGGCGGCGAAAGAGTGGTCGTACGGCGCCTGCAAAAGTGCCTCCGACCTGCCTGCGGCGTTAATCCCTTGTTCCAGCTCTTGCAGACGACTATGAGGGAGCTTTGTGCGGATTTCGGAGCCCCGTCTGACGTCCAAGTATGACGGAGGGCCTATACCCACAGGAGCGGCTATGGATCTGCAAAAGCTCCTGATTCGTATTCACATGCCAGCGCCTTTAAATTACGCCCCTAAGAGCCGCTCAAGTTGAACTCTAAAACTAGACTTGATACCCTCGCTCACTCTTATACCACCACGGCGGAACAGCAACGTTAGCCAGCCAAACATAGATGTCGCGCTCGGGAAACAAGAAGCCGGTGGGGTTCGCGACGCATATTGCGGCGGGCGGGATTGCGGGAGGGTGCGAGGCGGTAGGCCGTGTTGCGCGTCCATTTCCCGCCGTTGTTCATTCCATTCTAGCTGGTGTGCCAGCCGCTCGACACGATTAAGGTGCGGATGCAGCTGTCCAAGTCGGGGCGCGCGCCGGGGGTACGTTCTTCGCGGTTCTTGGCGAGTAGCTATCTAACGCGGACGACAGACAAAGGCCCGCGGGTTTCTCGCCACGGGCGGGATGATCATCAGCCGCGAGACGCCGCTCGCGCTGTACAAGGGTCTCGGCGCCGTCCTCTCCGGCATCGTCCCCAAGATGGCCATCCGCTTCGCGTCCTTCGAGGCGTACAAAGGGTGGCTCGCCGACGCCAGCACCGGCAAGACCAGCACGGGCGGGATTTTCCTCGCGGGGCTCGGCGCAGGGACGACGGAGGCAATAGCGGTCGTGACCCCGATGGAGGTGGTGAAGATCCGGCTGCAGGCGCAGATGCACTCGCTCGCGGACCCGCTGGAGACCCCCCGGTATCGGAACGCGGGACATGCGGTATATACTATCGTGCGGGAGGAGGGAATCGGGACACTGTATAGAGGAGTATCGCTCACGGCGCTGCGGCAGGCGACGAATCAGGGTGGGTGCTTTCCCATCCAATTTGACATCGCTGTGTGCGTTCTTGGTCGTTTGACGGCTGACTGAGAACGCAGGCGCAAACTTCACCGCGTACCAGGAAATCAAAAAGTTTGCGCATCGGATGCAGCCCGGGCTCGAAGAACTACCATCCTACCAGCACATGCTCATCGGTCTCATCTCCGGCGCCATGGGTCCCTTCTCCAACGCACCTATCGATACTATCAAGACGCGTACGTCTTCTCCCGTCCGTCCCGTTCAAAGCTAACACTTCACCTCAGGTCTGCAAAAGGCGCCAGCGACCGAGGGCGCTTCGGCGTTTGAGCGCATCGCGTCGATCGCGCGCGCAATGTGGCGCGAGGAGGGGTTCAGGTCGTTCTACAAGGGTATCACACCGCGCGTACTGCGTGTCGCACCGGGGCAAGCGATTGTGTTTGCGGTCTACGAGCGGGTGAGCGGGATCATGGAGCGGATTACGCCGAGTGTGAGGGAGGATGATGGGTATTCGGAGTGAAAGGGAGGGGGTGCGTAAGTTATTGGGATGTGTACGAAGTAGAATATAGGTAGTACAAGATAATTCTTTTGGAACTGTAAAACTCGTGTAGATTTGTTGCCATCAGGTTGTGCTTTGTGCGTATCGTGACCGCGTTTCTGTTTCTTCCCTCCACCCGACACATTATGATTTTCACGCTTCCGCGGCAGCATGGATATGAGTCAAATTTGAATGTCCTCTCAAGTCCTCAAAAATCAGATAAACGGATGTCTGGAGTATCAACCACAATTGCACAATGACACCGAGCTATCTACTGGCAGTTCCACCCGAAATCTGGGCCCAGATTGCAACTCTCTCTGGCCGTCAGGCAATTGCTCGCCTCTCCGCGCCTCATATGATTTCTACACTGTCTTTGCCTCGATTCTCTATCGCAACATGACGGACAAGCCCCCGCTGCACCAGATGTCCACCGACCCTCCTTGTGAGGACGCTTCGCGAGTCGCACTCGTCGCTCAAGTTTAATCCGCTGCCGACTGATCTCACGCCTCACTCTCCCGGGTTCTCGATATCTTCCGAACTGAACTCGCGCAGTGTCTCGGCGCTCTGCGGAATCTCGTTGACGCTCCTTGCAATGAGCAGTTTCCTGGGCAGGTCGTACGCGGTGCGGCACTGCGGGCGATTACGTGGGACTCTTCTACTGGTACCGACGAGCTGGCGGATTTTCTCAGTACCCCGGGGTACTTTCCGAACCTCAGGGAGCTTATCGGTGGACTGCGGTTTGAATACACGCTTCGATGTATGTGTTTGACTCTCGCCGCTGCCGCCTTTCAGAGGATTAATGCTATTGTTAGTGTTTCCGGGTCCCAAATCTCGAGAAGCTGCGGTGCTTGCTGGATTTCCAGGGGCGCCGGTGAGAGGCTGCGTCTTGCCACATTCACGGTTACTCATTTTCCCGCAGGATACGATGAATGGCGGTCATTGCTGGCGTCGACTCAGACGAGCAATGGCGGCCCTGTCGTCTTCATCGCCCCTCCTGTATTCTCTCAGTCTCACATTCGACCTCCACGTCTACGCAGATTCTGACGACCGACACGCAAATAGTCGCATCCCACCTTGGGTACATTGACGCTGATCTAAAGGCGGCGATAAATCAACTTCAGCTGCCCGCCCTCACTACATTCGAGTTCATTCTGTATACATCAGGGTTCTCGGTTCGTAACCCAGCCATGGACTTCTCACCCATGCTAGCGTGCCCACCCGCTCCTCACCGATATCACGCTGAATATCGAGGGAAACTGTGTCCCTCGAGACGTTAATACCACTTTCCTCTCGCGCCTGACCTCCTTCACCGGCACCGTCAAAACTGCGCGGCGATCTTGCCGCAAGCGCAGGCCCTGCGCCACATCACCATGCTCTTCCCCGGGCACGCCGCATACGACATCCAAAAGATTCTCCCAAGAACAAAAGGCCGCAAGCCGGCGGCGCTGTCGCCGTCCACGTTGTTCACACCCGCGCGCTTCCCGCCGCGCGCGTTTCCGGGCATCGTCTCGCTCGATGCGCGCGCCGTGGATCTTGCGGGCGACGACGCGCACTGGGCGAGGCTCGTGGACCCGGACGCGCTCGCGTGCCTCGCCGCGGCGTTCCCCAACCTTGTGCGCCTGGACGTGTCTGGCCTCGTCGAGCCGCTGGTGTGTAATCACTTCATCCCCGTTTGCCCCGCCTTGACCGTGCCTTTGGTTTTTTTTGCAGCACAAATACTGCGCAGGCCTCGCGGCGCTCCAGGCGCTTGAGCACCTCTGCGTGCGGGTTGCACCAGCATCGAAACCCACCGACACCAACAACGACGATGGCAATGACGACAAAACGACGTTCCCCCCTCGTGACGCAATCACAGCGGAAGTGAACGACGGGCTCCGCGTGCTGCCGGCGCTGTCGGGCGTGCGGGTGCTCGTGTGGGGCGACCCGGCCGCGGTGTACATCCGGAAGGGCTGCCCGTCGTGCAACGGCTTATAACGAGGAGTGTATTTGGACTGAGTATGTGTTCCGGCGCGGCGGGCGTGGGCGAGTTCGAGCTCGAAGCTCGTTCGGGAGATGATAGATGAGGATCAGGATGACTCTGATGATGAAGACGAGCAAAACGATGGAGGAGTGACTGTTATATAGGCTGGGCGTGGTAGGCTGAATTAATAATATCATCAAGTGTACCCAAGACTGGGAAGACCAAATGAAAATCAGTGCGCTAATTAATAACCGTCATGCGAATCAGCAGTTTGGGCGGTCGCTGTATCGTATCTTGCTTGCTGCCAAAAGAAAATTGCCAGTGTATGTTACAGTATCCTTGCCAGCTGGACGTTCTGCTGCAGCTGGCCTCAGTACGCACTCGCCAAACGGGTTTGCCGCGCCCTGTACGCGTGGGTCGTCAGACCCGTGTTCAACTAAAGCACAGGTCGACTGGTTTGATTGTCCTGAGCGAGGACGATTGCTCTGCTGGGGTTTCGGCTGGAGATGGCGAGTGGAGCCAATTGGCCCCGGCTCGCAGCAGGACTGGGCATCCACCCCCCCCCCCCCCCCAAATACCAGCGGGCCGATTGATCGATGATCTTCTACCACTCCAGTTGCTGCTGAAATTACAAAAATGCCCCATCCTCGTGACATTCAACTTTGCCCAATACGTATCTTTTGAAATTCCCTTTAAAGATATCCCTTCGGGCATTGAATTTTCTCCGTCACCTCGCCTCGCGAGTCCGTTATGCCCAGGCCCTCAAACGATTCGTGGGCCCCCCTCTGGGGGTTAGGTAGGTCGGTACGGCCACTTTGATTCCATTTCTTCAGTAGGCAACATACATATTTTTTGACCGCCCATCCCTCCAACGGATGTAAAAGACTTGTACGCGACCTGGTGTGTGTGGTGTCGGAGAAGAAATGAGGGGGTAGGCGGCAGAGTTGGAGGCCGGGTAGGAAAATATGGGTCTGCAGTCAACTCGTTCGGAGGACGAATGCACAAGGATGTAATATGTTCGTTCGTCCAAGGGTATATCATTGAAAGACATTGAAAGACAGCGTAAATCCCTGCCAAATCAGATGTCAATAATTAGCGCCAGCAACAGTTCCGTGATTGACATGCATTGATTCATTCTAGTTCCCCTGCTTGCAGCATCGAGCTGCGGAGCCTAGACTTTTGAGGCCGTTTCTTTCTTGGGGTCCATCGGCCCAGAGTCTGAGTAAGAGTCTGAGTAAACAGGGTTGACGAGTCGGCACCCGGGTCCGAGTTCTAGAACGACTAGTGCGAGTCAGGGCGCTGCGCTGCGCAAGCTTCCTTGGAGCCGAGCGTATGTAGATAGGGGGCAGAGTCAGCGATACGCCAGTCTCCCAGACCGCGATCGCGGTCCGGGCGTCAGGAAGACAGGTTCTACGCAGTACAGGGTCCGCAATGAAATTTGGAAGCGTATAATATCGATTGAGAACGAGGTGTTGCTATCGATGGGGGTGGGGCGCGCGTTGGACAGAGAGGGAGCAGAGGGCGTCCTGGAATGTTCGGCGTTCGGACGTTGCTGACGCCTGAAAGATGGATGGGGAACGGGAAGGTGCGATCGAAGGCCAAGGGATCAGGGTTCGAATCGCGAAGCAGTGATGGGTGATAGCTGATTGATTCCCGCACGCCGCACATAACGCGTCCTCAAAGGTGTTGAAGGTTTAGCTGAGGTGTGGCGAGACGAGACGACGCGGCGGGGGGTGGCGTTGATGAGAGACAGATACTGCAGAAGACGTTGAAGGGTGACGTGCGGTGAATGCGGGGGCGCCATCATTGACAAGGGAAGGGCGGCTAGCCGTAATGAAGAAGTTGAGATGTGAATCATGAATCGAGAATAACGGTTTTTTGCAATGGGGGCCGACGTCGCATAGTCGCCAGCCGATGCTGTAGAGTAATCAGAAAGGGTAGGGGATTACAAGAGATTACAAGGTGCAAATTGAGCGTGACTCTGTGTGACGGACATACCCGGCGTGACCCAGTGGCTTTCTGCCTTTTATCATCCTGACGCGTCTTCCACCATGGCTTCATGGGTTCCACAGCAGCAGGGCCTCCAGGAGGTCCTCCAGACTCTCCATGAATCGACCGACATGAATGTCGCAGTACAACGGGCAATAACCCAGGCAAGTCCCTTTGTCCGGTCAAGGGTGCTGTACTGACTCGCCGGCGCAGAAACTAAACAATTTCACGCGCGCACCAGAGTACATAGCGTATCTCGCCTATATCCTCACCGCGATGCCCCAGGAAGAGGACCGCATCCGCACCATTGCAGGCTACTTGCTCAAGAACAACGCCAGGCTCATCCTCACCGCTTCGCCAGAGGTCGGCGTCTACGTCAAGGCCGCCGTCCTCCAGGCATTCACAGACGAATCCATAATGATCCGCAATGCCGCTGGCCAGGACATCGTCGCCTTCCTCGGTCAGCTCGAGCCCCGCAACTGGCCCGAGTGTCTCCAGCAGCTCATGAACACCCTGGATTCCACCGATTTGGACCGCCAAGAGGTGTGTGGCGCGGGTCCGAAAAATACTCAGGGTGTTCACCCCAAAAATTTACAGGCCGCCTTCAATGTCCTCGAAAAGGCGAGGACTACCCACGAAAAATGGACGTCGAGATCAACGGTACTAGGCCGCTCGATTTCATGATCCCAAAGTTCCTCATGCTCGCGGAGCACTCGTCCGCAAAGATGCGGTCTCATGCGATCGCCTGCCTCTCATACTTTGTCCCAGTCGGCTCCCAGTCCCTCTTTGTCCACCTCGACAACTTCATCGCCACGCTCTTCAAGCTCGCATCCGATAACGACCCCTCCGTGCGCCGCCACGTCTGCCAGGCCCTCGTCCTGCTCCTCGCCGCGCGCCCCGAGAAGCTCATGCCCGAGATGGCCAACGTCGCAGAGTACATGCTCTACTCCACCAAGGACAAGAACGAGAACGTCGCGCTCGAGGCGTGCGAGTTCTGGCTCACCTTCGCCGAGGACGCGGACCTCGCGATGCACCTGCACCCGCTGCTCGGCAAGGTCGCGCCCGTGCTGCTCGACTGCATGATCTACGGCGAGGACGACCTGCTGTGGCTCGAGGGCGACGCGGAGGACGCGGCGGTGCCCGACAAGGAGACGGATATCAAGCCGCGGCACTACGGCGGCGGCAAGTCGCACGGGCTCGAGCGCGACGCGGACGGCAACCCCGCCGCGCCCAAGACGCGCGTGGGCGCGTACGGCGAGGAGACGATCGACTCGGACGAGGAGGACGACTACGACCTCGACGACGAGGACTTTGCGGACGAGATGTCGACCGAGTGGAACCTCCGCAAGTGCGCCGCGGCCGCGCTCGACGTGCTCGCGGTGCGCTTCGGCGGCGACCTGCTCAATGTGCTGCTCGGCCCGCTCAAGGAGAAGCTGGAGCCAGGACTGGCTCCAGCGGGAGAGCGGCATTTTGGCGTTGGGCGCGATGGCAGAAGGTTAGTTGGCTATTCATTCGATTTTTCGTATTGCGCTGGGTGCTTACCGGCACGCGGCGCAGGGTGCATCGAGGCGATCGAGCCTCATCTGAC
The DNA here is from genome assembly GCA_029378375.1 of Mycena olivaceomarginata. NCBI lineage: Eukaryota > Fungi > Basidiomycota > Agaricomycetes > Agaricales > Mycenaceae > Mycena > Mycena olivaceomarginata. The sequence goes on along the minus strand of JARKIC010000561.1, from coordinate 384 downwards.
CACCCTCGTTCCGTATCTCATCAACACCCTCTCGGACCCCAAGGTAATGGGTTTACCAAATTTGGTGCGCCACACGCTCATAGCTGTTTAGCCCCTCGTACGCTCCATCACCTGCTGGACGCTCGGGCGCTATGCGAGCTGGACGACGCAGCCGATCTCGAGGAGCACAAGAACCAGTACTTTGTGCCCACGATGGAGGGCGTGAGTCGATGTATTCATCCATTCATTTGACATCGGCTAACGATGCGCGTCTGCCCAGCTCCTCCGGATGGTGCTGGACAACAACAAGCGCGTGCAAGAGGCGGGTTGCAGCGCGTTTGCGACGCTTGAGGAGGACGCAGGGCTCGAGCTCGCGCCGTACCTCGAGCCGGTGCTGCAGAACCT
>JARKIC010000560.1:0-241318 GCA_029378375.1 Mycena olivaceomarginata | reverse complement strand
TAGGTTCTGGCTCCCAACGTAAATGTATGCTGTTCATTCTCTTGCCTTAAATGGTGTTTGATGAGGCGGTGCTTCAATAGCCAATGAGATCGTTGGGGCTGTGTTGCATAGCCTCCGCCACATAAAGACTCCCGGAGCATTTGTGCAATACATTTTATGCCTATATATGGACTGTTGCCCTTATATGGTAATATGCTGTGTTATTGCCTTTGCTCCTGCTTGCTCTACCCATGTGTGCTATTCGACTTCCCTTTCCCTCCGGTGCCCCTTCGGCTGCTCATCCATCCCGCGAGACGTAACGTCAGCGGGGTGCCGCGAGACGCAACGTCAGCGGAATCCCCGCCCTGTTCCTGGTCCTACTCTTGCTCTCGGGAACGTATCCGTCGGAAACACCCTATAGTACCAATCCAGACGAGTTCTGCTCGCTGCTATTGTATGCTTCTCAAGTTCCTCTGTTCGGGCTAGCTCCTGTCTTAGCTCTTCCGATATATGCTTTTGAATGGCTTCCAGTCTGAATGGCCGCAAGATGCACAGACCCTTCAACGACTTGACTCTGGAAAGCATCACGTACGCACTTTGGATCGTCGTGCAACTCGCCAAGTCTATGCAGGCTCTTTCAAGGGTTCTTCCTTGAGAGTTATGTGATGTGAAGGCGAACGCTGGTATCAGTGGCAGTTGCTTCTCCTTGCCGTGTATTTTGTGTCTGAGTTCGGTAGCTTGAACTGGAATGATTCGCTGTGAGTGCTTAGCAGCACCCTGTTGGGATGTTCTTCGTTGTCGCCCTTGAAACCTGGAAAGTCGACTTCTGCTGATACGGCGTATCTCCTCCCGTCACGTTCGACATATCTGATAGACACTATTGTTCCCATACACCCTTTGGATAGCCCCAGTTCTGTTGCCATGTTCTCGGTACAGAACACGGGCATGCCTGTCAGATATGGAATCTCCCAGGAAGGTCCCGGACGTTCTTCACGGGTACTCTCCATGCTGCCTCTGCTGCCATGCCCTTCAGCTCTCTCAGCTTCCTTCCTCTTCCTCTAGTGTCTATTGAATGGTACATTACAGCTTCTTGTTCGGTTATCCTGCCGTATGTCTTCGCCATCTCGACGTTGTGCATGTCTCGTGACTCGTTCCTGTACGTTATCAGCGGGCAGCCTTCTCCGTCTGTCCATTTTGCTGCGTCTATTAATTCCCTTGTCTGGTCTGAGTGCTTTCCATGGTTTAGCACGTACTCGTCTAGGATGTCTTTGTCCGCCTGTGTACAGGTGCCTTTGCGCAGCCGGCTCAATATGTCTATCAGCACGTCGTCTCCTTTCTGTCTCATGATTTCTGTGAGAACGACTACGTGGTCTATTTGGTGCCAAGCTTGGATACCCTTGACTAGATATTGGGTGCCCTCGTTGCCCGCGTTGAGTAGGTTTGCCTTGTAGCAGTTCACCAGTTCTCTGCTGAAGACTGTAGCTGCTTTAGGCGGGGAGCTGACACGGATCTCCGCAAGATATCAGGTTCATGCCTCCAAAGGGATGGACGGTTACACCCTTTGCTATAGAGCAATACTCGCTTAAAACACTCATGTCTGCCGCACCTAGGAAGTACCCTTCGTCTATGATCAATGTTTCTACTCCTGTCAATCTCCGCTCTAATGCTTGCCTGATTTTCTTCCCGCTCGGTGTGTCGGCCTTCATATTGTCCCTACTCACGCAGAGAGAAAGCTCGGAATGGGTGGTGGATCCGCCAATGTCGCTGGCAACTACCCCTGTTGGCCCAGTTAGTCGGATTTTGTCGGATACACCGAGCAGTGTGTGGTATTCTGTCCACGCTTCGAATATCCTTGACTTTCCTGTTCCTCCAGGTCCTGTTACTAGCATCCTCAACGGTTTTGTCCCCTCTGGTCTCTCCCTTTGCGCTGCTACTTGGTCAGCCAAGAGCAGGAATGCGAGTGTCTGCTTATCGTTTAAGTTATGTTTTTCACCAGCATTCCCGCGATCTTCTGCCAGCTGCACCATCCTGCTGTCTCTGCGGATGTTCCCTCGTCTGCGTACATCTTTACCAGCTCTGCCTTGCGTGCTTCTTCCTCTTCACGAGACGTGACCGTCGGTTCTGGAATGGTGTTCGTCTCTCTCCGTCTTCTAGCGTCCTCGACGTTACCGGCAGTGACTCTGGCGAAGCGTTCGCTCAGGTACTGTTCCCTTCTTTTTGCGAGCTCCTTCATAGATGTTTTGCTATGGCGGCGTCCTCTTCGTCTGCTTGTTTGGCATCCGCTGCTATCCTGCTCTTAGGTGTTGCCGATCCTTGATAAAAACCGCTGCTCGCTGTGGCTTTTCCTACCAGGAGTGTGTCAATGCTATCCGTCACGCCATTGTCCTCGTTCTGTCCCTCGTCGAGCGAGCTCTGCATGGCATTTTCCCACACAGGGTCATATCCCTCCCCGTTTTCCTCGAAGGGGTCTTCGTTTGAGGGCAGGCTACGAGCCAGTTCTGCTGCGCGTTTCCTCCTTGCAGCTGAGAAGTCGTCTTTGGCGTCCCTTGACTTGTACACAAGCTGCATATTGTCAATGATTCGGCGCTGTTCCACGCTTACCGCCCTCATCATCTCCATGTATGCGTCCTCCCACGTCGTCTCCAACCCCTTCAGAGGGCTCTCGGTATCTTCCGACCACGGCTTGAATAGTGCCAGCATAGCAATGTGATACGCGGTTTTTGTCCTCTTCTTTATCGGCTCTGGGTATCGGCAACCCTACCAGCACAGGTACTATCTCCTGCTCCGTCTCCGTTAATTTCTTCATGCAGTGGCTCGTATACTGTGGTGCGATGCTGCAAAACGGTGGTACTCTTTCTGCCTTTTTTTGGATTTGGGCAGCGGCTTTTTCTCGTATTTAGTGAACAGCTCCCACGCATCCGTTTTCTTTAGAGTGGGTGGCCTGAAAAATATATCGTTGTAAAGCCTGCTTTTTAGTTTCTGGTCCGCACTGCCCTCGTCTCCTCGTCAAGCTCCCTCAACAGCTCGTGCTCGTTCAATACGATTGTGTCCTCCTCGTCCTCTGTTCTGTAGCAGCTATCTCGGCGTCCTTCTCTAAAAGGGTGTCTTCCGGCTGCCCATCATGATGGTTCGGATCTTCAGTGTCTGTCAGATGCACTTGTTCTTTCTCCAGATCTTTCGGCTTGAACGCTGCCGGACATATCTCCCTTAACATCCTGGTCCAGTAGAACTTGGGAAACTTTCTGTTTGTGTACTTTGTCGGCCAATTCATAAGTTCCGTTGCTACTTGCTGGCCCGATAGCTCGCGTTTCCTATCAGCTGGTTCACTGTCTTAACCATCAGCAGACGGCTTCTCTCCTCTATGTCTTCTTGCCCGTCTTCTGTCTTTGGAGGTGAGTCTTTTATAGCTTTTATTCCTGCACACAAAGCTGAGAACATGAACGCTGTGTCTAGTGAAGTCTTGATGACATAGTTTCCGACGTACGAATACATTGCCATTGCCATCGTTCCTGAGCCTATAGGTTTCACGTCCATGTTGCATCTCATCGCTGTGACGATTGTAGGGTTGTAGCCGTTGACAGCACCGTTGTTGCACTTCAGAACTATAGACCCGTCTTCATCTACGTGAGTTTCCTTCTGCTGTTCCCTTGGCAGCTGAAATCGACAGTCCTTGTCGTTGTCCTTCATATTCCTCAGAGTCTTGGGCAAGTACTTAAAGCAAGTCTCGCTGTGGGTGTGAATTTGCGCTGTTTTCGATGATATCTCTAACGTCTTGGGCTCTTTTCTGCTCGTCCGGTAGGTACACAGGTCTGCTCATCACCGGCTCCCCTTTGTATGCGCGTGCAGCTTGGTTGTATGGCACTGTTCCTTCAGGGATGTCGTGTGAAATCACGTCCTCGTACCATCAATGTCTCGTACCTCTGAATGCTTTCTCCTTAAACTCCGGGTCTTCCATATGCTTTTTGATCTCGAGTGGCGATAGCCCGTGGTCCAGCCAAATAAGGATATGGATGTGCAGGCTGCCTCGTCCCTGTGCTTCGACCACCCCGTAGTACACTCGAACTTTGCCGAATACCCCTACCCCGTTCAGCCTTCCGGTACCGAGCAGAATATTTATCAGAAGCTGAATTGAGAAATGGAAAAACTCGGCGCCTGCCACTGGATTTAGTGCTATGAATTGTGCTCTTTCGCTGGCTTCTGACCGCTCTTTCATATCGTCGAATATTTTGTTCAGGTCGATGTCCCGTCCTGCCAGCACCTGTGCAATGGGGTTTTTAGAGTCTGCTGTGTTTATCGTGACAAATAGGTGGGGTATTCCTTCGCTGTTTGAGATGGAGAACATTTCCTGTCGCCTAGATTTGACCTCGCCTATCGATCCTGGGATTTGGTCAGAAATGTAGTCCACGTATCTTAGAAGCTCAGCCGCAGCTTTCTCTCCTGGGGTCTCCGCTTTGGCGAATGGGTTTTTCTTGAGCTTCGTCTGGTAGGTTGTTATAGTTTCCCCGTCTATTTGATGGAACAATTCGTGGACCCTCGGAAACCAAGATCTCTTCACCGATAGGCGCGCTCCGAATGCTGCTTTTCGTCGCTGCAGTAGGTTACCCATCACGAATATAAAAGATGTTGTGTTTGGAATCTGCGGTCCTGTCCGCTCTCCAGCAGGTGTGCTACATGCACCTTCAGGTCTACTTTTCTGAATGCTGCCTCCCCAGCTGACGCTATTTCCTGATTTTCCATCATGCCTACCCCATACGGGAATAGAGTTGGCCACAAGTGACCGAATAGAAGGGGGTTGTTCCGAGTGGATTGCGGTTTTGACCCTGATGGAAATTTTATAAAGGGTTCATTGTGGTCCGTTATCAGCTCTTCAGCTGCTTTTTTACGGTCGCTGTACTTGGAGTTGCTCTTGTTCAGCTCTCGCAAAGCGGCTAGTTTCCTCTGCTGAAAAGTAGAGTCGACAGAGTCCGCGTCCACCACCGTACAGCTTTGCATGCCTGTTGGACTTATGTTGTCGCATAGTGCCTCGTTCGCCTGCTGCGTATACGACGACCCTTCAGCCGACGCCGGCACACTGAAAAATGTCTCGGTGGGCAGCGGTACTCCGTGCTCTGGATATTGGGCTGCATTTGTGCGGATTGTACTCGGGTTTATGTCCGCATAGAGTGGATTAAATTTCTGCAGCCATAGCAGGGCGTCAATTATCTTCTGTCTGCGTACTAGCAAGGGTGTGTGCCTTAGCATATCTGTGTTTATTACGGCGTCTTTTGCCCCTACGAGAATCACCGATACCTCGTCGAACAGTTCCGACAGTGGGGGCGGAAGTACGGTGAGTAGTGGACCTGGTTCTTGCACGAATATGCACACGTTGCCGCGTGAGGCGTATTGCCCTGTGGGACCCATTTCTAGCTTGAACATGCATCGCGTCGTTCTCGCCCTTGCTATGCATTGTTGCTCCAAGTAGGTCAGGTTTTCTAATTCTTTTGGACATGGTCCTACCCACATCCCGTTTGCGTAGCTTCGCAGCGGTAACTTGATGAACTTGCGAGCAGTTACATCGCGTTTACATGGGGTGCACACCGAGTAGCATCCGTCCGTTACGGTAGACTCGTCAAATGCTTGAATTGCTTCTTGATGGCATTTCTCCCTCAGAGTCGTTACAGCGGCTTCCAGTAAACTTATGTCCAGCTGGGTACAAGGAATTTGTGTTGTTTCACTTGCACTTGCTCGATACCCGCAGAACGAACATAATGTCTTTTTCATGGCGCTGTTGCACGTTGCATCTATGAACTCCGTTAGGATCTGAGTTTTCTCTTCTTGACTGGTCAGTTCGAACGGCCCCCGCGTCTCGTCCGGTTTGTCTGTCGTGCTTTCCGGCCCTTGGTCCACACTGTATCCGGTTCTTTGTTTTTTTGCTAGCTGGTTTTCTCCCGCTTCCTCGTCCTGCTGCTTGCGCTTTTCTCCTGTTCTTGTCTTCCATCCTAGTCTTAGTTTTAACACGCCGGCTGCCACAAAAAACTTATCTGTTCCTAAGCTCGGTCCACTGGTACCGCTTTCTCGTGCTGCCTCCTTAGACAATAGGCACGATTCTGTGCAGTTATGGCTGAGGAACTCGTCCTTTAATCTCTGTGTCTTCTTTCGCTTGTTGCCGTCAGTCAATTTATCGTTTGCAGTCATACCCTCGTGCAGCGTTGTCAAAGATCGAAGGTTGTCTGAGCTGAAAAATTTGCTGGCTACGAGCCGATGTATGGCTGCTGTCTTCAGAGCAGGTGCAACGTCTATATAATTAGCGGCTTGGTACATAGGCTCTGGGTTAATTCTGTCTGCAGTCCCTGTGGTAGGTGGCATGGTGGGCACGGTTTCATTAAACATGCTCGGATTTGAAGCCGAAACACGTGTTTGCTCTATATGTACATCGGGCCTGGTACCGTCCATGTTGTCCGTGTTGACTTGTTCCTCGTGTATGGCAGTGTCCGGCGTCTCCGTGTTAGAGTACGCACCGTGCACATTTGCATCTGGTCGATGATGTACGGCATTCTCATTTGCGGGCATATTATTCATAATCGCGTTGACATTCACAGTAGTATTCACGTTAACGTTGGCAAGACCGCTGGCGTCCGCATTTGCACTGTAAGGTACGGAACCACCGACGGCGCTGTAAAGAGCGTCAAAACCATACTCTGAATTTCCCTGTTATTGCCTCTGTCAGTGACCGCACGTCTTCCTGCCACAAGCTTACCTGTATAGCTCTGGTCTTGTCTGTCTCGGTATCCTTCTTCTTGCCAAGTGCAGATGCTCTTCGCCCGCTGGCTCGGTGTTTGCTCGTTTGACCGAGTTGGGCTTGCGGTATAAACTGATACTCTCTGCTGGCAGATTCGGTCCGCGGCTCCAAAAAACCACCTTGACTCTGCGTCTAGTTACGATACAGTTCAGTGGTGTCGGTGCATCTCAGATGGGTTGCTTCACTTACTTGCACCGGTGCGTACACCATTTCCACGTCTCTCGTCCCCCCCTCTAGTACCGATTCGCGTTCTGCTGTGCCGTTTGCAGACGTGATCCAGTTCGCACCAAGCTCGCCAAAGTGCGATATGAATTGGTACTCTCGGTTCATACTTTTGCTGCGAAGATTGTAGTGGTCAAAAGCGAAAGAAGGCTCAATCAACGAACGGTCATGTGATAGTGCGTGACCTTCCGCACGAGGGGAGAGTGCACTGGTCTCACTGACTTCCGCGGCTTCGGGAAGGGAAGCACTGATGGACGGCTGGAAGAGCCGTAGATGACGGGCTTCGCATCTTACTCGGTTCATTGCATAGTTCGGGTCATAAATTCGCTGATGCTCATCAGCGAGGCGCGGCTGAGCTTCAATAACACCTCGTACCCAGCCTATTGCTGGTCACAGGCATCACAGCGCCACCCAAGCTCACCGCTCTGCCTGATGCCAAGATCCATGCATGGAATCAAAAACTTCAGTCATGTATTGACAGTGTCGAAAAGACGGAGCGAGCTGTTCTGGCCAAACTGAGGCAGCTCGGGTTGGAGACTGACATGAATCGACGTCTCAAGATAGAGCAGGATCTGGAGAAAAAAAAGAAAGCAGCTTCTCGAGCTTTAGAAGGATTGGACAAGACTTGGGCAACTTCAGATGCGCTTTTGAAAACGGGATCGGGACGAGTCACTTTACTCAAGTACAATTCGAGTAATATTGAATGAGAACAAGACATTTCGGGAACGAATCATTTGTAAACCTATGCGGCGCTTTTTCTCTTCTTCGCCTTTGCCTTTGCCAACTTCATCAAACCCTCCGCCTTCTTTGCCTTTCGTTGCTGAATCACTGCACGAGAAATGTCGTTTTGGTTTATTGGACGGTCCAGTGTCCAATTGTCCTCCAGTTCTTTTCGAGCCTAAAAAGCAATCAGAGCGTATATTTCAGACTTGGAACAAAATCCCACTTTCTTCCTGAACGCAAACTCTCCAGGCATTTCTTCTGAACGCATTTTGCGGTAGCCCTTCCGCCAGACACCTACTGTATCCCAGGATGACTTCATGTACAGTTGGTCCTTGTGGGATAGAGTACGATCCCACTGGCAGAGTGAGATCACCCTAGTAGTGCGGTAAATAAAGGTGCAAGGAACGGAAATAGACGGCTTACCAGCCCTTGCCTCTCCGAACTGCTTTAGCGTGTCCGCAAAAATCCATCGGTCCGACTGTATACAGCTTCATGGTGTTCTTGATATAACGAAGAGTCCATTTCGTGCGATAGTCATTGGTGGCTTCAGTGAACATGCACGCTTTGGCTTTGTATTTTACAGTGGGATCGGGACGGACGGTTGCGTAGGGCGGTTTCAAAACAGTCCAGCAATGAAAGCCTTTAGGCGTCGAATGCCCTTTGCACAGACGTGTAGGACATTTCCGGTTTAGGGACGAATCAGCTATCAGCGTTAAGGGACGGTCGTCGTCCCAGAATCCTACAAAATATGATCAGCTTTGAAAAAGAAAGAGATGATTAAATTAAACTTTCCATCACCATCGTCGTCGCTCTCTTTTTCGAGTCTTGGATTGACCTCAACAAAGCCCTTCACCGTCTCAACACCTTCTATGGCGGCGGCTGCAGGATCCTGCTCCACCTCCATCATGTTTTCATCATCCGTGTCCGTCAACAAAGGAAGGTCTCCCAAGAAATCAGTATCATAGACAAAGTAACCGACATTGCATCATCGTCGTCGTCAATGACCATAGGAACATGTACGGTTCTAGACGAGCTGGCAACCGGTTTGTAGTGAGCGAATGGGGCCTCCCTCTTCTCGAGATAGCTGATGATGGGATTTTTAGAACCAAATGTGGTCGTCAAAATGAAAGCTCATCGTCGGTTCAAATCCACGATCGGTTTGAGGCGGAAAGCCTCTGAGCCTCGGTCAAATGGGGAGGAAGCTTCTTGAAAAGTTTTCTCATCTTGGCAGTGGTAGCCTGAGAAGCTTCGCGCTCGAAAAGCTGGGGCCCAGTCCTTTACGATACTGGGACCGAGATGACCAAAGAGCAAAACTGCGGGAGCCAGCTCTGCAAGATCGAAGGTCCAAGGTGCTTCTTCATAGGTGGAATTGTTTCCAACACGATGAGACCTGATGCTCAGTCGCTGAAACTTCGTTATTTGGGGTCGAAATGAGAACTAAATTGTTATACATTATACCTCAGTACGAGACCGTTTCTTCCTTGCGCTCATTTGTGGACCACAGCTGCTTATGAACAGACAGATAGCGTTCGTAACTTGAAAATGTTAGAGAAGCTGGTCATCTAGATACGGAGATAACTAACCGTAACACCTTTTCCAGGGTCGTGATAATAAGATGAGAACTGTCTGTATCGCTATCGTCGTCTCCACAGAGACGGTTCAGTTCATCCGATTCCTTCAGAAAGTCGCTGTCCAGCACGACTCGTGAATTGGACTGAGATTGAGATTCAGTGAAAACTCACGGGACAGCGCAGTATCGTTCAAACTTAACACAAAGAAAGTTTCAAAAACCGCACAGAGCAGCTGAGGATTGAGACGGATGTCTCTCCACAACGTCCAGAGAGGCACCCCTGCACAAGCAATTGAACAAGATTTTCAAGCAGGAGGAGAGATAAATACCGGATTGATGTGCGATTTCATCTGAGGAGTATCGTCCAACACCGCGCATCGGATGATGACCTGGCATGGAAAGCACTTCAGCAAACGACCTTCCTGTCCAATGTCTTCTTTGGATTGTTGTCCTGTTTCTTGAGCCATATGACCACGAATTCGGACCAACGCCAGTGGTCGAGAACAACATCTTGAAAATTAAGTCAGTCCGTCAGTTTGGATACAGAGCAACACGCACCAGGTACACGATTCGGTCGAGTTAAAGCCATGTCCTCTTGTGAGAGCCAGTGCACGTATGTTAGATTATCCATAGATAGCCACGCAATAGTGTGAGTTTTGAGCTGCAAAGCGATAACGACTTTGAAACCGCGCTCCTTTGCAGGAACACGCGTGACTTGGATCCAATCATCATGAGAGAAATCCATGCGGAAGATTTGAGGCGAGGCATGGAGCAATGATTCAATCTAATTGAACTTAGTATCAGAAATTTGTTTAGAAAATTAGTTAACGCCTTGCCTCAAGGAAGCATGTCTTGAGATCTAGTATCAGAGACCTCGGATCGTATTCAATGCCAACAAGCTCCAATCCCATTTTTTCAAAGGCTTCTTCTTCCGAGAGATTGCTGTCGTCAATCTGAGGAAACAAGTATCGAGGTAACACAATAATGGGAGTGGTCGATATCATTCTCATCCAGATCTGAAACTTTGGGATACCGAGAGATTCCAGATGGGAAGAAAATCCCCTGGACAGACCCAGGGACACGAGGGATGCGAGGTTTAGGAGCTTTAAGAGAAGGGAAGAATGTCTGTAAGACGAGTATTATCAGACATGTCGGATTTCGATTTGGCCAGCTTTGGATTTGGTAGTTGCTTTAGCAGTTTTTCGCAGGAGCTTTCGCAGGTTTGCAGGTTTTGCAGGAGCTTCCCAGGTTTAGACGGTTTAGCAGGAGCTTTAGGTTCTTTAGGCAGAGGAAGGGGATTAGCCAAGGATGCTGGAGCAACTGCGCTGTAACGTTCCCGTGGATAGGGTGGTAGACCGATTCTGGGATATCGCCAGGTAGTGCGATTGGATCCTCCCAAGCTCTGTCAGGGAGTGGTGGTTTGACTGAGCGACGATCAGGATCCTTTCCACGGAAGATAGGAGGCATGTATCGAGTGAGGCGTTGCACCAGGCGAGTTTCCGAGGGGCGGCCGTACTTCAGATTACCTGCCGTCTTTTCTTGGAACCATGGGGGAGGTACTAGTGAGCAAAGAGTTAGTTTGTTTTGCTAACCTTGGACAAGAACCGGAAAAGATACATTGGGCAGGTGTACGACAAGAGTCATGTTCTAGCGATGCAATTGCATCACAGAAATCGGGCCATGAGGTGTAGTCCGGGGATATTTGCTTTTGAATGAAGCGGGGTAAGCTCTCCCAGACCTAATATGGGGTCAGAAAACCGGCTGTTACATCGAAACAGTTAAAATATACGGTTTTTATCATAAGCCCATGTGTGTCTGGTATGGTACTTGCCACCCTGAGAGCACGAGTGGCCCAGGCATGATGAAATCCAATCCTGAGGCTTTCGCGATTCAGTGTGGAGGCGTACAGCTCCAAGCGGTTCTCTCTCAGAGCCATGTCCTTGAGATCATCTGCTTTGGCATCTGCCCAAAGGGCGATGACTTGCAAAGATCCAGGTGGTAGATGAGTTTGGCTTTTGTTTATGAAGTGTTGGAGAGCACAGCGGAAGGTGTGCTGCTCTAAGATTTCGGGCATTGATTAGATGAGTGGCGGCGGGAGATGGTGGTTCGTGATAAGATAGCTGAGTCACATTACGTGATTCCAACCGATGAATATTTTTGGCAATTTTGTGGAAGTCGGGGGGCGTTTACGAGAAATAGTACTGAAATTCAGTGGCTTGATTCATATTTAACAGTTATTATCGCTGGCTCAGAAGGACGGGCACGTCAATATTTTTTTTTGGCAGAAAATACTAAACGTTCGGATGTTCGGACTTCGATCAATTCACAACTGAAATACACCGCCACCAGCGATCCCTTCTTCTCTTCCACCACCAGTGGCACCACCCCGCGGTTCGAATTCTGAGAACGATTGAACCCGGAATGTCGTTGGACTCCACTACATGTGCCGTACGCGTGCTGCGGGTCCAGGTCCTTGTCCTAAGTCAAAGGTTGCGACGCCATCGATTACAATTTAATTGGTGTTGTGCTGCGTGAACGTGGCGGACGGTCTGAGAGTCTGGCTGAATACACGATACATATCCATGTACATTCATCCCAAGTGCAACGCAGATAATCATAACTTGCGGAAATCAACTAAAGATTCGTGCGCGGGAATCCATCGTGGGACAATTTACTGGATGATGTACGGCTGCGGCAATTGCAACGTTACAATCTTGGTTTTGTGAGAGAGAGAGACTCGGGCTTCGCGGGCCCGCAGCTGATGACCAAATGCGCAAATACTGTAAGGAGTGTTGAGATAGGAAGAAATTGCCAACGGGGTTTACATATCTGACAGCGTGCAAACCTCGAGTTGTTAGTCGTCTCCACCTACTCTGCAATTTATTCATGGTCCGATGCACATGCAGGTGGTCCGATGCGCGGGATCGATATGAGTTCCATGCGTTGGTCGACAGGGAGGGTGACTACATGCGTTTCAGTATTCCACAATTTTTGTCTTATCCCTTCCTCGCTCTTCCGGACCTTGACGAACCTCGGCCGCAACGTTAACCTGTACCAGTTCAGTAGCCTTTCGATCAGCCCGATTGTGCCGGTCAGTAAGTATGTGATATGGATTGTCGTTCGCTACTATTAGTACATCATAGAAATATCGTCCGATGAAACAGTGCGCATGGGTATCACCGCCGCGCGGCCAAAGTAGTCGTAGAAAGCTTGGCAATACAATGTTGCCACTGCCTCCTCGAGTGCCTGCATTTCCTCCGTGCTCCATGACCTCTGCGTTTCCGCACGACGAACCTCGATTGGCAAGCTTGTCTTCCAATCGCTCATCAACCTTGCCAGGCGCACGTTGAAGATGTGGCGGTCGGAAAGAGCGGCAGCAGCGAATCCCTGCCGGCTGTACTCGATTGGGACGGCGACCATCATCCCTCCTACCAAGCACTCCCGGCAGGCGTCGGGGCGATTCGTGCCTGAAGCTCTGCGGTCGAGCGCCAGCAACTCGTAACGAAAATTGGTCTCTGCTACCTCCCAGATAATCTCTTGTGCCCGTTGGTTGCCAATGTGCGAGATGGTTCGTGGGTCGGCAGGAATTCCACTCAGGTGCTCGAGCCCACAGGCCTGTAGCGCGGGAGCCAGCAACCGCTGTAAAACACCGGTCCTTTGTTTAACCTTGCTGTTCTCCGGGCCCTGCTCTACCACCCTCCCTCCCAACACGTCGCGCCACTCTTGCGGGTTCAGCAGTATCGACTCTTTTCGTTCGTTGGCGATGCGATAATGCAGGGCGTCGCGCATCAGGATGTAGTGGTGGAGGCGGGTCTGCCGCTGAATCGTCTGATCTGGCGCAACTAAGAGTGCGGGCTCCGGCAAGACGTAATTCTGGTTGCTCTTCGACGGTCCCTCGCACGGTGCGCGGGACTGGTCAACGCGGCGTAGTCCAAGTTCCCATGACTCTATGCCCGGGGGCATCTCTCGCCGGTTTGAAATGCGAACGAACTTGTTTCTTCCCGCTGTCTGTTTTGTTTGGCACACCTTGCCTGTCTTGCTGGTGGATGGCCGCGGGTCTGGAACGACATTAGCGATTGCCCTGCATTCACGAGTACAATAACCTCACAAGGAGTGTATCGCGACTTTTTCCCACCTCCCGTCCGACTGGTGCCTGCTGTTGCGACGTCCGCTTTGCTGGTACCTGCCGTTGCGACGGCCGCTTTGAAGTCGTCCCGCTCTTGCAACGAACGTTCGAAAGGGTCTCTGTACCAGTCGTAGAGATGGGTAAGCTTGGATATGGCCTCGATCTTTTCAACGGTTTTCGGGCCGACTTTGGAAACGACGGAGGTGAGCCTCTCGTGAGCTTGGACTTCGACGCACGACGGTTCGCGGGGAGTTACGATGGCTAATATATTTTCCCCTGCGAACAAGCTGGCCGCTCGAACATACCAGAATGGCACCCCGGCTGTGTGCAATTGAGATACGACGGATGCGTTACCCGTGAACGCGCCCACGAGATACTCCACGGCTCGATCTGGCGCGGTTGCCAGCGGATTCTCCATGAGGGGCTTGAATATTGACATGTATCGGATCATCGCATCTACTTCGAGGCTGGTCCTCTGTAGAACGCGCACGATGTGAACCATGCCATCGTATGAGCACGGCAACGTCAGGCGTTCGAGAGCAATCCGCATGCTGGCGGCAACAGGAGGGAGGGGAGATGGAACCTTCTCTCTAGACGTGGACCCAACGTAGCTGTTGTATTCCTCGAGCAAATGTTTGACGAGGTGTGAAAATTGGGTCCAGTGTTGAACATCGAGTTTTCCAAACGCCGCCGTCAGAGTTGGGCCGTCCTGCGGTATAAAATCCGCCAGAGTAGGATCCCACCACATCATGGCGTCCTCTTCCCGACTGCCCGGTTTCCTGCGTACCGTCCCGATGTTCGCTATCGGCTTGCTACGCGTCTCCTGGCCTTCTTTGCTTCTCATTACGGCCAGGTGACAGTAGCGCTCGCTGAATTGCTGGGGCCAGACGGTGGGATCGTCCAGTCCATAGCGCATGTCCCTGCGCATGAAAACGTCGTGGTGGTTCATCCCGGGGAGTGCGGGCACGTAGTTGGTATTGGTGGTAATCAAATGGTCTTCGTTCTGTATTTTAACGACAGCGGCGACTACACCGTCGAAGGGTCCAAGCTTCTCTATTTCCAGTGTCATCCCAGGTATCCAAATTAGCATGTAGATGCGAGTACGCACTCGTGTAATCTCGGTTCTTCAAATATTGAGAACGAGTCGGGTCCGCTACCAAAGTCATTGCGGCCACACCCGTTGAACACTATTCCGCTGACGTTGCGTCTCGCGGCACTCCGCTGACGTTTCGTCTCGCGGGTTGGTTGAGCTGCCGACGTTGCTCGTCTAGCAGTTGTTAAAGCAATATGAGGTCACATGCGTACCCAATCATTCCTTTGTCATCGTTGTATGACAAATCATATCTTGAGCTGGACGACAACGTCGGCTCTCTGGCGCTGACGAGCTAGATGACCACGTCGGCTCTGTTCAAGCTCGACGTCAACGTCGGCTTGTAACATTGGGTTTACTGTTGGCGTATGGTTGACGAGGCGGTATAGCTAAGGTATACGGACTTCGCTTCTCTCTCTATGTCGCTGACTCGCTCTGGCCCCACAGGATCTTCACCCTCGCGGATGTGTTCCTGTGCGTACACACATTTTTTTTGCTATATCAACGCGTGCGTATCTGCTCCTATACGTTGGCCGATTAATGAATAGATAGCAGTCGTGTTCGTTCTGTGTCGATCTAAATCCTTTCGAAGGCGGATGCCCTTTGCGTTCGAAGCTTGTTCCAGGCGTCACCCCCAAGCTATGGGTTCACCCTGTCAACCGCCACATCTTATCCTCTTCGACCTGCTCGGCGGTGCAGATCCAGTGCGTTTTCTTATCTAGCTTGTTTGTTTTAAATTGACCTGCGCCCGATAGATCGACCTTGCAGATAACCCCCGAGCGGAACGCTCGACGCATCGCGCCAGACCCGATTACTTTATTCTGTCTTCGTTTATACTTCACCTGCTTAACATCGGACGCTTCTGCAAAGTTTTCAATACCCCGGCCGTGGAATGCTTCATCGCTCCCGTTCAGGCTTCGTCCTAACTAGTCCTAGTACTTCTTCCTTTGCTTAGCGGTATCACTCCTTGTATTGAACAAGTATATACCGGTATTTCAAATCGAATGCTAACCCGAAACTCTGCCTCTCGACTCAATTGCGTCACGATCCAAATATATATCTCTGAATGAATACTATATGCGCTGTTGAATAGCCAAGATAAAACGAGTGATAGCTAAGCGGGCAACTATCGATCTGGGCACCGTTCTGCCTCAAGCTGGCGTATACTGCTAATGACGAGCGAGAAATCCCACACCTAGCTCCTTGGACCACCACTTGCATTCGGCCGTCCACTTTACGTCCGTACCTGCTTTCATCCTAGTATTGCCGACCACGTCGAAGGTGAACCAGTCTCTCGGTATGTTATATTCGCATCTGTCGATTTCGCCCTGAAGCCTGGTGTAGCATTCGAACGACGCATAGGCATCGGTTGCTGCGTCTGTTCATATATATAATGTCAGCGGCGACGCGGTAGCTGGCGAGCTGCTTACACTCCAGTTGTTCCGAGGTTAGTACAGTTTTGCTCCAGTCGGATTCGCGGTGGTTTTTATCGAGCTTCATACCGCAGACGTGCTCTGCGATTTCAGCGAGGCCCACCAGCTCGGAGTAAAAGGCGTGAGGTCTCATAATCTCGGGATATACGAGCTTGGAAGCTAAGCCGAGTTCCACGCAGGACAAAAGGTTTATTCTAAAATCTTTCCACAGTCGACCAGCATCGCCTTGCATCCGGTCAGTAAATGCGAACCGTTCAAACAAAAAACAAATAAAAAAACTTACAGAATATGCCCGTCCCGGCTTTGACAATGGCGCGGCTGGCGCAGACACGTTCAAGCTCCTGCGGAATCTCTGATAATATTAATATCGGGGTAAGTCCAGAGCATACACGCTCACCTTTCATTGCAGGTAAATCAATGACATAGACTATACCGTTTCCCCAATAGATCTGCAGAACGCGCAGCTTCACGACCTCCCACGTAACGGCAAAATGGGCCGCTGTGCTGGTTTGCTGTCTTTTTTCGGCGTTCCTTTCACCCCGCGTCTTCTGTTTTGCGCCTGGAGCATTGTCTGCGGTCCATTCCGCGTCGAATCCAATGGACATCCCGTCTCTGATGAGTCGCAGACTTTTGTTGGCGTCCTCAGCCGTGGTAAGGAGCTCTATTTTGAACGAGGGAGTACGTTGTGCGACAGCGGAACCAGAGGCAGCCATAGAGATATGAGAGCGGTTGGGGGAGCGGCACGAATATCTCAGGATGGACGTGGTCCGATTCGCCTTATACCTTTGGTTTTCACTCGTTGTAGACCGGTCTGTTTTCGGGAATCTGCGCTTTGATTATGGCACGGCGGAATATTGGATGCGATCCTTCTTCGACGGCATATTTACGCCGGCGTGAAAGGTGTTGTTCCAGCGGGATTTGGCGACACATAGAAGTCGTAGGCCTCTTCGCATCCGCAATGAATAGTCGTGTCGGTCACGCCTCCCCTGGGGGAGCCGTGACGTGACAGCTATTAGAGGCTTTGCGCAGAGCCACCCGGAGCCACCCGGTGGCTATTTCGGCATGCGCTGTCCGGTGGCTACGCCAGCCACAACGTCATCCGGTGGCTTCACTGGTGGCTAAAAATACGATTTTTGCGTCATTTTAGCCACCATGACCGCATGCCTGACGAGCCACCCGGTGGCTTCTGGTGGCTCAGCGCAAAGCCTCTATTGCTTGGCTCTCTTTTTTGATTTGTTGGCTGGCTTGTACTGGCCGATCCCCTGTTCAAGTTTTCGTGGCTGGAAAATATCTTATTTGGACCGCCAATCCAAACCTCCCGTGAATCCGAGTGGCTGAAACCCACTTTTATTTCGCACGTTGGCGGCCGCGTCTGGAAGACCCCGTTGTTCTCATACGTGTTCGTCAACGTCTCCGTCGCCAACTGCCGAGTGCCTGAAGCCCACTTTGAGTTCGCACATTGGCGGCCGCACCTGGGAGACCCCGTTGTTCGCAGACGGGTTCGTCTGTCTAACCGTCGTTTCTTAGTTTCAATTAACCGCCACCGTCTAGGCCACAGAAGAGCTCCAGCATAATACAAGAACCCTTCTTTTTCTGTCGTCGCACCCAAGCTGCTGCATAATATATTGCACGTACCGTCGCCGTCGGCCTTTCTTCTGTCTTTGCCAACGTCTCCGTCGCCAACTGCCGGGCCACGACAGGTATCGTGCCTTGTTTATTCGATATTCTTTGACAGACGAATGACGCTGCATCCGTGTTGCAGTAAAACCGTTGCGTCGTTTATCGCTGCGCCACCTTCTTCAATTGAGTTTCACCTCCGTCTGGAACAGTACACCGCTGCCTCACTGCAGACGCCGGCCTTTCTTCTGTCTTTGCCAACGCCTCCGTCGCCAACTGCCGGGCCACGACAGGTATCGTGCCTTGTTTCTTCGACATTCTTTGACAGACAAATGACGCTGCATCCGTGTTGCAGTAAACCGTTGAATCGTTTATCGCTGCGCCACCTTTCTTCAATTTAGTTTCACCTCCGTCTGGAAAAGTACACCGCTGCCTCACTGCAGACGCCGGCCTTTCTTCTGTCTTTGCCAACGTCTCCGTCGCCAACTGCCGGGCCACGACAGGTATCGTGCCTTGTTTCTTCGACATTCTTTGACAGACAAATGACGCTGCATCCGTGTTGCAGTAAACCATTGCCTCGTTTATCGCTGTGCCACCTTCTTCAATTTAGTTTCGCCTCCATCTGGAACAGTACGCAGACGCATTGTGCATTGTTTAACAGCCTCCGTCGCCAACTGCCGAGTGGCTGAAACCCACATTTATGGTCAACGCACCTCGAAGGCCCCGTCGTTTGCAGACGTGTTCGACTGCCCAGCCGGCTTCTTAGATTCAATCAACCGCCACCCTCTAGACCACAGAAGTGCTCGAATATAATGCAAGAACCCTTCTTTTCTGTCGTCGCACCCAAACTGTTGAATAATATATTGCACATACAGTCGCCGTCGGCCCTTTTTCTGTATTTGCCAACGTCTCCGTCGCCAAGACAGGTATTGTGCCTTGTTTCTTCGACATTCATTGACAGACGAATGACGCTGCATCCGTGTTGCAGTAAACCGTTGCCTCGTTTATCGCTGTGCCACCTTCTTCAATTTAGTTTCACCTCCGTCTGGAACAGTACGCCACTGCCTCACTGCAGTCACTTTATGCATTGTTTAACGGCCTTACATACTGTCTGCAGCACCAACAGACGCGTCATCGGGATCGTTTGACGTCTTAATATGAGGTGCAGGCATGTATAAAATCGCCATAGTTATTCTTGACCTTTTCTCATCTTGTCCCTTCGTCCAGATCCGTTCATCGACCCTCTGCTTTCACATGACTGCCGATAGATTCGTCACCAATCCTTCTGCCGCTCAGGCCTCCAGCGACCCCGCCTCCAGCGACCCCGCCCCAGAGGTCCTCTTGACGCCGGCCGAGGCCAAGAAAATATTGCGCACACTTTCGCCCGACAAGATAGACGCCATCGCCCGAGCCAGCACAGGCTTTGCTACCAAAGACGGTCTTATCACAGACCAGACGCCTGCCAGCATTATGTCCAAAACTAACGTCGTATTCGCTGCGAACAAGTCGTGGTCGCTGGCCATCGAGTATGTATTGGCCTCTTTGATTTCATCCGATCTTATGGCTTATATCCCATCACTCTAGCGGAAAACCTCTCGAATACGTCGTTACTCTGTCCCCTCGCTCCACCTGGGCGTTCAACAACGGGCCGGGTGGAAATTTCGCCGTCGTTGGCTGGAAAGCCGGCAACCGACTCGTGAAAGCTATCGAGGTCGAACCGCGTCCCGGCCAAACGTCAGACGGTGCGTGGGTTAAGACCACTCGCAACAAAAAGGACATCACCTGCGAATGGAGGGTCCAAATGTACGTTTTTTCCTGTACAAATATTTCAGGTGCCTTCGCTGATTCCCTTCAGTTTCGACAGCGGCTTCCTCTACCCCCGCTTGGCAGAGTATGCCATCTCGGGACGCCCTGTGTCCTGGGACACCGCTGTCGACGTCCACACCGCCTTGGACAAGCGCTTTGAGGTATGTTGCATCGTAGCCGCGCTGTGCTGTTCGCGCCGCCATTTATGTTGCGTCTACAGGTGTTTGCTTCGACTCTTGACAATGTCGTCAAGAAAAGAAACACGAGCGGGTCCCAGTAGCTCTATGTTCCTGGCACCACGCAGACCCGTATTCGTCCCGAACGCTACGACGATGGATGTGAGTACTGGTCTTCAGCTCTATCGCTCGGTTTTAAGTCTGGTGTGCTTCCAGGAGGGTCGCTTTTCCGAGTATGATGATAGCTACGGCCTTCTTCCCTTGATCGGCGATCCCGACATCCGCTTCAATCGCATTCCTGAAGTGCTCGTCTTCAACTCCACGACCAAGGAGTATTTGCCCATGTCCTTCCACCTGCTGCACCGCCTCGGTACCGGTGTGGTGCTAAACGCTACAATTGCCCCTATGGTAAGTATTGCACACATCGCATCTATCTGTTCTCCTTGTTTACAACGTGTCACAGGCGTACGAGCATGGTAGAAAGCTGGGTTGGGAATACCGTCTCATCAATATTACGGTTGTGGGCCGCGTAAGTCCTGTTTCTATCCCCGACCGTGCCATCTGCTGACTCTCACTCGTAGCGTGAAGACGATGCCCTCTCCAGTCCATCCAAATACGTTGTAAAGCGCAAGGCGATTATGATCGACCTTGACGACTCCTCGGACGAAAGGCCCGACCCGAAGAAAACCGCTGGAGGGAGCAAAGCTAGTGGTGACAAAACGGCGCCCGAGGGCAGCAGCAAGGTCTAACGAGCGATCTCCGTACAATCCTCACCTTAGCGCACTGCGCCGTCTCTATTTCTTGAACCGTGTTTCCTCGTGCTGTGCAATCTACCGTGTCGCTGTACATATTATAAAAAACGACGAAAGTGCGCGATCTATTGACTTCACAAGAAAACGAGTTATGTCCACGCGATAAATCCGAATTGCAACTACATCGACTTGATAAATTCTCCTCATTCTGACGGGAACAATATCCCCACGTACAAATATGGAAAATAGGTTCGGCACCTGCCGCTTGCGGCCTTACCCCACCTCATTGGGGCATTAAACAATAATAGTTGCAGATGCACTCCAAGTGCTACAAAGCCTTTCCCATCCTATACTTCCCTTGAATAAACTTGGTAGTTCCCTCTCTCAGAGAAAAGAAGTCACGGCGACAAACGATGGCTTGGGCCCGAGTCGAACAGACACCTTCTGCATGATTTGATATTCCCGGATAATTGGTTGCAGATGCACTCCGAGTGCAACCAAGCCTTTCATACCTATCTTCAACACCGCTGTATAAACTCCTGTGTACGCCTGAGTTTTTGAGCAAAAAAGTACGGCAAGCGAAACTCAATATGGCTTGGGCCCGACTCGAACGGGCTGTATCTGCTGAAAGCCGAATAAAGAAAACAATTCATTACAGATGCATTCCAAATGCTACCAAGCCTTTTCCATCGTATCTGCACCTCGGTAAAATTATCACTGAGCCGGTGTGTTGAGCAAAATGTCCGGTGTAGGAAACATGGCTTAGGCCTGAGTCGAACAGGTTCCCTGCAGAATATCGTGGAAGAATAAGATGTAATTGGTTGCAGATGCATTCCGCATGCTACCAAGCCTGTACTTTCCCTAAGTAGTTATTCTCCAGCTTATGTAAATCCATCATTTCAGCAGCGTGTTGGGCAAAAAGTCCAGCCAAAAGATATGGCTTGGGCCCGAGTCGAACGGACACCTTCTCCATAATTAGACAATGAAACAGTAGTAGTTGCAGATGCACTCCGAGTGCGACCAAGCCTTTTCCATCCTATACCCCCTTGATCATGAGTCAACTTGATAGTTCCCTCTTTCAGAGAAAAGAAGTCACGGCGACAAACGATGGCTTGGGCCCGAGTCGAACAGGCAGTTTCTGCATAATGACTTAATCATTTCATGCAGATGCACTCCGAGTGCTACCAAGCCGTTTACATCCTAAACCTCCCTTGAATAGTTCCTATATATATATATATCCCTCTCTGAGAGAAAAGAAGTCATGGTGATGAACAATTGCTTGGGCCGGAGTTGAACGCGCTCCTTCTGCATAGCTTTCTGATTTCCCAAGTAGTTGCAGATGCACACCGAATGCGACCAAGCCTTTCCTTTCCCTGGTTATTCTCCAGCCTATGTAAATCCATAATTTCAGGCTGTGTCGAGCAAAAAGTCCAGGGCAAAGATTCTTAAGAGAACATGGCTTGGGCCTGAGTCGAACAGGCAATTTCTGCATAAGGACTTCAAGCGGCACTATGCAATGCAGATGCACTCCGAATGCGACCAAGGCTTGCTACCTTGCCTTCCTCCGCTGTACAAGTTGGGGATCTCGCCTAATTTATGGAACAAGGCATCGCGAGAGGAAATCCTGGAAAATGGGCCCGTGTCGAAAGGACACCTTCTGCATAGGTGTCGGCTTCTCATTTCTAAAGTAGTTCAAGCCAATGCACTCCGAGTGCGACCAAGCCTTCCTACCCCCCTTCGCCCGCTGTACTTATAAGTAAGTAACCTCTCCAGATTTATCCGGGACGACGGAAATTTGTACTTAAGAGAAAAAAAACTCCACTAAAGATAACATTCGAGTCTGAGCTCGACAGTGTCGCCGTTAACACATCCCCTCGGAATGGCGGGGTTCCCCACTTCTTCTGCGGGTATTGTAGACCCATGACTGATAAGATCGGTGAGAATTGTCTCCACAGGCTACAGCTACCCGAATCGGTGCTAACGCGACAATCACGCGGGGACGAGTTGGGCCGAAAGAGTAAAGGAGGCGGCGAGAATAAGCCAGAGCATCGGAGGAATGGGCATTGTCAAAGTAGTGAGGATACTGAGAATCTTTGGCGGGTAGTTTTTTCTTCCAGGTGACGGATGCCCTGCTTTCTGATGTTCGACCCGCCGTGGTTTATCAAAGTTTTGACATTTTGATTGTCGCGTTATCAAGCATTGTACAACGTGGCCCGCCAAAACGGCACAACGCGACCCGAAAACGCGACAACGTCAAAAGACCGGAACGTGGGACCCACAATGCCGACCAAGTTCCAATGTGGCCGTGATTCGGCAGTTTATCAGAACTGAAATCTGTTCTTATCCAGGTGAGTCCTCCACCCCAGCATCCCATCGCACATCCCTTTGTAGATTTTCCTGCTCAATGCCGAGCTCACCGTCGTCGACAACGGTTCAACAACGCGAAAACGCGAAAAGCGCGGCAATCAAAATGTCAATTTGCTAAACCTATGGCACTCCGAGGAATTCTCAACTTCACCCGCTCGATTTGATCCCCGCGATTGTGCCACTGGAAGCAAACATATCCAGTTGGACCTCAATTTGGGCCACGAATCGGTATGGGTGAAACCCCTTATTCATACTCTAATGCCACTGTTAAGAGAGTGATTTGAAGGTGCGGTCCCCTTTGGGAATTACTTCTTAATCTGAGGGGTAGGTAGGTAGCAGTTCACGGCACGGTAACGCCGCGCTCAGGAACTATCACTGCATTCAGGCCCCTGATCGGCAGAGGCTGCCGAGCTTTGCCGCCATCGGACGCGCTGTGCCTACCTTACGCGACAGGGTCTGCCGAGAAGGGTCTGCCGCGTGCTGCCGCCATCGGTCGCGGTGGGGGCGGCCAACCCCCGCCGCCCTAGCCTACTTCCTCTTCCGACCACGGCGCCGCCGTTGTCCCTTATCTCTGTCATTCGGGCTGCCTGGCCAGCGATAGAGAAATATTGGAGAAATACCGCTGTGGTGACCTGGGAGCACATGGGAATATTTAGCTCATATGGGAATCGTCTTAGCAACCGATTGATTTGCGTAACACTGATTTTGAGGCCGCTCACAGAAATGGTGTCTTTGGCCAATGAGCACAAACGGCTGCTCAACGGCCTTTCATGCAACTCATCACAGTGTCAGAGGGTACATCAACATAGGGTGCTCCGCAAAAATTGCTCGTGAGCAGGCCACGTCGGCTGTATCGTGACAGTGACATCACACGGTCGGCAAAGATGGCGCGAAGGATCTGGAGTTGATCTGGAGTTGATCTGGAACCTGCCTCCGTCGACAACCTCCAGCTCCGGGCGCCTTAACTCCGCGCCCGGCAATTGCACATCAGGTAGACTTGGGAGGCCACCCGCGGCGGACCACGTCGCCCTCGGGTCTGCCGCGCTCGGCCGCGGCGCGGCGGACACACCCTCTGTCGCCTAGGGGTCTGAATGCAGTGTATCTGAGAGTGTACAAGTCTCGTATCAATTGACCGATCGAGAGATCAGAAAGACGAAATTTTGACGTTGACTTCAAAGGGCTCCCGATCCGCGAAATCCGCACCATACCTCGAAATTTTTTTCTCGGAAAAATTGGGGACTCCCAATCGGGAGATTTCCTTTTTGGGAAGGTCCCCGCGACGGTTTTGGCCTCAAAACGCAACAAGCACAGTGGATTTCGGTCTTGCAGGCAAGTCTTTAAAGCATTTTCGTTGAGCTCTGGAATGTATTTGAGTGAAAAGTACTGTACTATTACGACCAAAGGTTCACTATTTTTAGAATTTTCACTCACCGAGACGACGGAAAAATTTTCTTTTGAATTAACGTGATTTTTTTTAAACACATCAAAAAAATCTGGGTGTCACCGTCACCTGAACCTTTGGTCGTAATAGTACATTACTTCGCTTCTTCGGCCGAGTGCCGACCTCACGTGATAAATTACTACGTTGGGAGTGGCTGCGCACGACCTCATGTCACCAAATCTCCCGATATAGGAATAATGTATCCTCTTATACCTCGACAACCACTACACCAGGCACCTTAAGGAAAGTGGATTCTGTCTCAAAAAAATCGCAATCTCTTCCAGATTTTGAGGTGATTTAAAAATTCTGCATTTTGGTTGACTTTCTGATTTGTAAAGGCGGCCGCTCTGGTATTTGGAACGGGGACTTGTCACCCACGCCTCCGAGGGCAAGAAAAAGGGATGGGATTGAGACGTGAGAAACGACGGGAGGTACTACTGGCGTTGCGAAGACAAGGAGAGTAAACTACAAGCTGTCTAATATATACTATCCTACAATCTCCAAACGTTTAACTCCAGTAAAACCATACAAGCTGTCAGGAACAATATAAGCTGTCTGTCAGTACGAACGGGGTTGCCAGCGCCGTTATAGTATTTATGTACAGCCAGAAGAACATGCAAGAGCACAATGTCCCCAAAAGCTCCATTCGCGGAGCACACTCGGCGACGTATTCAAGAGCGGTACTGCTACCAGTGCTCTGTCTGCCTTCAGTCCGTCATTAAAGGTCATTGCGCGCACTTGTTCCAAAAGGCTGCGATAGGCGGAGAACATGTATGGAAATCCTCCTCGCTTTTAGATCAGAGCTCATGCATGCTAGGTGGTCGAGGCAATAGCCTTGGGAATTCTTGATTCACACACTTCATACAACCGAAGTGGTGCCCACAATGGAACACTGCGTCAGCCCGCTGCTTCCAGCCCGTAACCTGACTCTTGCTCATGATTGTAATAGAATGCCCTACTTGTCATCTGGAATACTTTACCAAAGGGTTGCTGGTGTGGTCGCCACCCATTGATGTTCTCCGGTGGATTGTCGACCAGATGTCCGGAAAGCGAGAAACCATGGAGATGCGGCAGGTGGGTTTTTCAGTCTGTTTTGAACTTTACAGATCTGATGTAGAATGTCGGCTTTGCGTAGATATTCTCTGCACTGGAGTCGAATGCGGCCGCCGACTTCCCTGAAGAACTCCGTCACTTTATCAATCATTACACGTTAATTCCGATCTTCAAGCCTCGATACCGCAGTGAGCGGTATGAGATTCATTGTAGCCTTCCACCACTCTCGATCCTCGTTGACGGCGAATTTCGGCAGCACCTTCCACCACTCGAAGGCTTGGAGGTCACCTACCGAATCTTCAACGACGTGAAGGCCCGAGGACGAGAAATCAGTGCTCCTAATTACGGCGTCGTATCGTTTCCGGGCTCGGGATCGCAGGACGATGCCTCACCCTTGAACTATTGGTACTTGCCGGTCAATTGCAACGTTATCCTCTATCTCTTTCTCCTGGAAGCGGACAAAGTGGCAGTAACACAAGATACCCGGTCAGAGATATTGCTCGCTAAGAAGATTTACGACCAGTTGAGGGAGGCTAAGGGGCCCGACCCATTCTCGGCCAAGGTTCAGCGACGTATTCACAAGCGGTACTGCTATCGGTGCACTATCTGCCTTCAGTCCGTCGGCCAAGGTTATTGCGCTCAGTTGTTTCAACTGACTGCCGAAGGCAAAACACAGGTCTGGAAATCCTCCTCATTTTGGATTAAAGCTCATACATCTCAGGTGGACGAGGCAAGAGCCTTGGGAATTCTTGATTCACGCAGGTCATGGGACCGAAGCCTGAGTGACACTCACAATGGAACACTGCGTTAGCCCGCTACTTCCAGCCCGCAATCTGACTCTTGCTGATGGCTGGAAGAGAATGCTATACTTGTTACGAGAAGTATTTTTCGAAACGGCGGCTGATGTGGTCGCCGCCCATCGCTGTTCTCCAGTGGATCGTCGACCAGATGTCTGGAAAGAAAGAAACAATAGAGATGCGGAAGGTCGGTTTTTCGGTTTTTTTGAACTTTACACATCTGATGTCGAATGTCGGCCATGGTAGATATTCTCTGCACTGGAGCCGAATGCGGACGCCGACTTTCCTGAAGAGCTTCGTCACTTCGCCAATCACTACTCTTTAATTCCAATCTTCAAACTCGAAGACGGGAATAAGCGGTATGAGATTCAATGCCGTGACCATCCACCAGTCTCGGTCGCCAGAGACGGCGAATTTCGACAAGACCTTCCAGCACTCAAAGGGGAGGCTACTTACCGAATCTTCAACTACCGCGAAACCCATGCACGCTCGATTATTGCACCCGCGGTTTCTAATCACAGCGTCGTATCGTTTCGGCGCTCGCGATTCCAGAACGATGCCCCACACCTGAAATATTGGTACTTGCCAGTCAATTGCAATCTTATCCTCTATCGTTTTCTCCTGGAAGCGGACAAAGTAACAGTCACCACAAATAGGACGCCGCGAGAGGTATTGCTCGCTCGGGAGATTTACAGCCGGTTGAGGGAAGTCAAGGAGCTTCAGGACCGCCGTATTGCAAAATTCGGTCCGAAGCCCGAAGCGAATAGCGAGGACGAGCCGCGGCGGGATGAAGGGAGTGAAGGAACAGAGGATGAATCGGACGAAACGTACGAGGATGAGGAAAACTCTGGAGTCTGAAACCGATGATGAATCGGACTCAGATGTTAGCCACTGGGAGGAGGAGGATGGAGAGCAGGAAGACTCCGAAAACGACGTTGAATCGGACTCATGATGCTAGCTAGGGGGATTGAATTACATTCATAGCGAAGTCAAATCGATACCAAGGAAACAAATTATGTACGGGTCCCGCGCTCCTCTTCGTGGCATTGTCGGTAGGACTGCCGATACCATTGCCATCACCGTTATTCTCTGCCTCGACGACTGATGGGTGGGACACAGCAGATAGGGCACGACGGTCATACGGGTTCCGTAATTCGGCACCCGTACCATTCCGTCGCACCTCTGGTGCTCCCCTTCGACGGGACGGCATAGACCGTCCCGTAGAACATTGCGGCCGTCTCACACAGTTTCTTGCAATCAAGGTCAGAAAAACGTTCGGCCTCTTAGCATGCACAGGTATGAATTATCAGCTGACCTTGCGTTTGATTTTTATTGGGGATGTGTTCGGATAGGTTTTCAACTCAGCGCTGCGATAACATTGAGTCATGGCTTGGGCCCGAGTCGAACGGGCTCTCCGCCGAAAATCACAATTCCCTAGCCGAGTGCGACCAAGCCCTTTTCATCATATCCTCACCTCGGTAAAATTATCACTGAGTCGGTGTGCAGAAAAAAAAACCTTACTTATTATGAATTCATAATTCCAGATGGCTTGGGCCCGAGTCGAACGGACACCTTCTGCATAATTGAAACTGTTCCCTCAGAATCTTTTGGCAGTAGTTGCAGATGCACACCGAGTGCTACCAAGCCTTTCCTTTCGTAGTTATTCTCCAGCCTATGTAAATCCATCATCTCAGCCAATGTGTAGCAAAAAGTGGCGTGGAAAGCATGGCTTGGGCCCGAGTCGAACAGGCAATTTTTGCATAAATTCCTGGAAGATCGCCATGTGATGCAGATGCACTCCGAGTGCGACCAAGCCTTTCCTACCGCCTTCTTCTGCTGTGCAAGTACTAGTCAACTCTCGGGGATTTCACCAAATTTCGCCAAATTTATGGAAAAAAGCATCCCTAAGTATCCCGAGGGGAGATGGCTTGGGCCCGAGTCGAACGGACGTCTTCTGCGTTATTGTCTGCTTAATCATGTGCATCACCTCAGCAGTTGCGGATGCACTCCGAGTGCGACCAAGCCTTTCCTACCTCCTTCGTCCGCTGTACTTATAACTAAAGTTAAACAGATTTACGCGGGAGGGAAATTTGTACTTGAGAGGAGAAAACTCCGCCATACGCGATTCATGGCTGGGCCCGAGTCGAACGGGCTTCTCCTGCGTCATGGTTTCACAGATCCACCAGATGCAGATGCGCTTGGAGTGCGACCAAGCCTTTCTATCATATTTTTGTCCTATACAACCTCGTCTCGTTTAGTTGTTGTGTATTTGAGCAAAAAGTGCATGACAAGGGAACATGGCCTAGGCCCGAGTCGAACGGACACCTTCTGCATAATTATCTTGCTGGCTGCGCCATAATTGTTGTAGATGCACTCTGAGTGCGACCAGGCCTTCCTATACTGCAGTGGGTCCTGCATATGATATGTTTGGTTTTGAAGGTGTGAAGCGGGGATATATATATCACGTACCAGCAAGCGCCGAAGCCGCAGCCGAAGAGGCGCCGAGGATGCATCTATGTATGTTCATCAAGAACTCGAGTCGGAAAGATGCCACCGCGACGGAGAATTTGCGTTATTTTGACGGCCAGTGACAAGCCGCCACCTGGATGTCCGAGTCTCCGAGTCGAAGACTTAGAGCTGTGTGCATTACCACACTTGATCCATGGCAATTTATCCGCCGCTTGGGATTATTCGAAGTCTGGCCGCCGAGTCCAGAGAGAGACTAGTCGAGAACCGCAGCCGAAGATCAAGAACACCGACGACCGCGACCGCGAATAGACAGACTCCCACACCCGGAGCTTGCCTTTCCCTGCTGTATTGGTGTCACGACCCGGAGGAGGGGCCCCAATCCCGTTAGCGTGTAAATAAGAACATGGCGTCAGGCGGTGTGGGTAACGGTATTTGGATGGAATTTCGAAGGAGGAGACGCTTGACGTGTGACTTGGGTGCAGAGCGCCTAGAGACGGGACGGGGAAAGTATATATGAGATGAGTTGGCCGTAGGCGTGCGTGTGTGGCAGCTGGAGATGGGTGTCAGAGGGTGGGGGGTGAGACTGTGCTCTGAGGAGGGATTGAGATAGACTTGTAATTTTTTTGTTCCTCTCGTAATATATAGAGTAGCTGGAGGGTAGTTGAGTGAGGAACCAGAGCACACGACGGAGGTAGAGCGTGTCTTGAGGTGATCTGGTGACCCCCTGTCATGTGGTCTGTGCAGAACTGACTTTGGTTCCTGCCGCATACATTCCGCTAGACACTGACTAGACTCTTCCTCTCCCTCTTACAGCAAACTATAGACATAGACTGTACAGGACAAGTGGACGAGGACGACCGCCATGACCGACAACGCCCCCGACGACCGCCGACAACCGATTCCAAGACGGCGGGAACGGGAATAACGGCGGCGACACCGGCGGGGCACCCACACCCATCCAAGACGGCCCCTGGGGCGGGCGCGGGCTCCTTGGCGGCGGCGCAGGCCACCGCGGCGCCTCCTTCAGCGCCTCCCCGCGCTTTGCCTCGACGTTCGAGGACGACGAGCTGGTCGACCCCGACGACGAGCTGTACGATGCGCGCTACTCGCACTCGCCCGTGACATCCCCGCAGCTCGCAAACTCGCTCAGCGGCTACCGCGGGCGCACCAGCGCGGGGCCCGACATCACGCGCAGCCGCAGCCAGAGCCTTGCGCCCACCACGGGGGCGACCGCGACGGCGATCGGGACGGGCCGCGCGGGGGCGTTCGGGGCGAGCAACATTGGCAGCGCGGCGAACTCGTACTCGAACGCGTATCTGTACGGGAACAACGCGTACGGGCACCCGTATGGCACTGGGGGGCTGAGTGGGTCGCTCGGCGGGAGCTCGCTGGGCGGGAGCTCGCTGGGCGGGAGGTACGCGGGCAGCCCGCTCGTACGGAGCTCGAGTATCAGCAGCGGCGGCGGGGGTGGGGAGGACGGGACGAATATGTCGCCGTTCGTGAGGGATGTGGGGTCGATCCTGCTCGATGACGGGAGCTTTCGGGAGCTGTGGGAGCGCGAGCGGGGCGGGAGGGAGTTTTCATCGAGCGCGCGCGATTTTGGAGGTGTGGGTGCGAGGGATGGAGGATATGGTAGGTGTTGTTCTGCATTTTTCTTACATTTTTGCTGGCGCACACGACCAGTCGGCATTTCCTTACCAGCGCTGGCTTTTCGTCGTTCTTCATTTTTCTCGCATTTTTGCTGGCGCACACGACTTGGTCACCAGTGCTGGCTTTTCGCCGTCCGCTCATTCTACCCGTCCCCTCTTCTCTTTTCTTCTCACTTCCCCCGACGGTCCTCACACGACCCCTCTTCTTTCCTTCTTTCCTCCCGATCCTCCCCACTCGACTTTACATTTTTGGTATTACTTCCCCCCTCCCGCCCGCGCATGCGAGGCTTGATCTCTTTCTCTTCTTTCTATACATATATATTCACATTTCCCTTCCCAGTCTTTCTCCTCCTCCTCCTCCTCCTGCTTTAACTGACAATGCCATCTCTCTTAGGCTTCGCCCCGCGCGACCGCGACCGCGACGTCCGCGACACCCACCCCTCCTCCTACACCCTCCACCAGCAGCAGCGCGGCGACTTCGACCTCGACCCGCCGGGAGCGGCGCGACCTCGCGCCGCCACAGCGTCTCCGTCGTGCAGCCGCACCGCCGCCTCGCGGGCTTCCACGTCCCCGACGCCGCGGGCGGCGGCTCGCCGTCGCCCGGCCCGTCCGCGCCCGGGGGGTACGGCGGGGGCGGGGGCGGCGGCGCGGGGCAGCAATAACAACGGCCGCGGCTTCGGGGGCGGGGGGCTGTTGCTGAGCGACGACGATCTGGAGATCGGGTTGGGAGGCCTGAGTCTGCATTCGGCGACGAGCCCCAGCAATGCCTACGGCGGGGGGTTCGGGCAGCGGAGGCGGGAGGACTCGTTGTCGGGGCGGTATGACGAGCGCGGGTACGATGATTGCGCGGCGGCGGCGGGGGTGGGGGCGGAGACAGGATGGGGGAAAGGGAGAGGGTGGGGAGCCTCCCGATCCACGCGCCGTTGGCGATTGGGCGCAGCCCGTCGTTGAGCATGGGGCTGGGGCTCGGCGGGCTGGGCGGGGGCGGGGTGTCGCCGAGCGAGGCGCGCGGGGGTGGGGGCGCCGACATCCGTGGTGGCGGAGCAGGGGGAGGCGGGAAAGACTGGGCCTCGGACGTCTCGGCGTATTTCAGCCCGCCGCGGGAGCTGAATATCAACACAAACCTCGGCGGCGGCGGCGGGGCGGGGAGGGGAGAGTTTCCGCAGTATGAGGGCGGCGGAGGGGGAGGGGGAGGAGGGGCACGGCGTGGTGCGGCGCCGGTCTCGCCTGTGCAGCGGTATGCGTCGGCAGGGCAGGGGCAGGGACAGGTGGGTTATTTCGTACTTTTTGTGGGCTGTGTCCTGCGTCAAACCGCGCCTGCGACTTGTGTCCATCGAGCAAGCGACCAGCCGTGTCTTTTCGCGACGCTGGTGCCGGTCGTCGCATCCTCCTCTCTTTTCTTCTCTTGTCTTGTCTTCGCTTCGACGCTGACTCTCTTCTGCGTCTTCTTCACAGTACGGCCCAGCCGCCCTACTCCCCGCAATACAGCGCCGGCCCCGGCGGCCCGTCCTACGCCGCGCAGGCCTCCGCGCACCCCGTGCACGCGTCCTCGCACGTCGCGCACCTCACGTCGCCCGTGTCCGCGCACGCGCACCCGCATGCGCCGCACCACTTCCAGGGCCCCGGCGGCGGCGGGCACGGACAGGGCCACGGTGGTGGAGGGCAAGGACACGGCCAGGGTGGAGGCGGCGGTGGCGGCGGGGGTGGCCAAGGCGGCGGACAGGGAGGCGGCGGACAGGGACAGGGGGGCGGCCACCTCGCGGACCTGGGGAAGGGCCTCCCGCTGCATGCGGTGCCGCCCGAGTGGCCGCTGTATATCGTCGAGTTCAAGGCGGGGCGGACGGATCTGTTTTATAGGGCGGCGGATCGGATGGTGAGTGCAAGCGTTTTTTTTCGTTTGGTGTTTGTGGGGGGCGTTTGGGCTGCGCCCCGTTCGAGTGGGGCGGGTCGAGTGGGCGGGTCGAATGTGGAGCGTGGAGTCGGGATTGGGAGTGAGTTTGGGACAGGCAGGTGCTGACGATTTCTTTGCAGGCGAGCCAGGGACGGAATGGGAACGGGAATGGTGAGTCGAGCATAAGTATAGACGAGTACAAATACTGACAGATGGATGTCACAGGCTACGCAGCGGACGACGACCCGATCCGGGTGGGCGACTTGGTGATTGTGGAGGCGGATCGGGGGAAGGATTTGGGTGGGTTTCTCTCCGCGTCGTCTGTCTTTTGTAGTT
This sequence comes from Mycena olivaceomarginata, assembly GCA_029378375.1. Taxonomy (NCBI): domain Eukaryota; kingdom Fungi; phylum Basidiomycota; class Agaricomycetes; order Agaricales; family Mycenaceae; genus Mycena; species Mycena olivaceomarginata. The sequence goes on along the minus strand of JARKIC010000560.1, from coordinate 209,043 downwards.
CTTGGTTTTCGGGAAGAGACCTGTTATTCCCTGTCTGCCCGCCTATTCCAGCGACGAGCTGCGCGGGATGATTCTTTTATGAGACGCTGACGCTTTTCTTTCCTTTCTAGGCAAGGTCGTGAACGACAGCATCACGCTCGGAGAGGTGGAGGTGTTCTGGGCGGGGCAGCAGCGCTTCGGTGGGTGCTTTTTCATTCTCCGTGCTTTGCTCTTCCCGTCGCAGCATGTGTGATGGGCGATGAAGATGGTGTTGCGGCATCTCCGCCGCCCATCACAGATCCTGCGAAGAGTCGTACTTCTGTTTGGTGTCCTACCGCCCAGCCATGCTGACCCACTCATGCAGGTAGCGGACAATCGCCGCCCACGAGCCCTGGCGGCGCCGACGGCGGTGGGGGCGGGAAGAAGGAGATTGCGCCGAAGATGATATATGGCAAGGCGGGGGCGGGTGATGCGCAGTGAGTGTCGTTTCGTGTTTTTCGTCTCAGAGAGGGGAGGGAGCAGGAGAAGGAAGGGAGGAGGGAGGGGATGGTCAGCAACAGCGGCTAGCCTTTATTCGTGGTCGGTGTCTCGTAGTGTGGATGGCTGCCTTGTGCTCGTGCTCGGAGTGAGGCACCAGTCATTTCCATTGCCGGGCAGACGTGCGGGATGCATCTGTCATTCTCCTCGTGTCGCCCGTGCCTCGGCGTCATTGGACTGCTTACTCGCACTCGCACTCGCTTTCGCTTCCCCTCCTGCCTCCCTCCTCCATCCCTACTATCCTCTTTCTCTTCCTCGGCCCTCTACCGTACCGAACCGAACCGACGCTAACGCACCCCGCAGGCTCCTCGTCGCAAAGATGCAGGACGAGCTCAAGGCGCTCGCGCTGTGCCAGACGAAGGTGCGCGCGAAGAAGCTGCCGATGGAGGTTGTCGATGCGGAGTATCAGTGGTACGTCCGTTTCTCTTTTCTCGGCCCCCCCGTCCGATGACTTGCGCTCCTGTGCATCTGTATCCTTGCTATTTTTGCCATTTCCTTATTTGGAAAATCGCTAACCCGCCCACAGGGACCGCCGCAAGCTCACGTTCTACTTCGTCGCGGAGAAGCGCATCGACTTCCGCGAGCTCGTGCGCGAGCTGTTCCGGTGCGTCTTTTCCTTCGAGAAGTAGGCTTGAGCTGATTTTAATTTTAATTCTTCTTCTCTTCGGGGTCGCTACTTCGATTTGCGTTACTTGTCCCCTCCCTCGCTCCGCACTCTCGCTGCACGTTGCTAGGCTGTACAAGACGCGTATCTGGATGGCGTCGCTGCAGGGCGCCAACAGCTTTGAGGTGTAAAATGACAAGTCTACTGTGTAGAAGGCAAGGAGGGGAGGGAGGGGAAGAGCTTGAGGGAGAGAGGGGGGAGACCAGCAAGAATCTGAAGAAGACAAAGAAGAACAAGAAGACGCGCTACCTGCGATGTACAAGAAAAGGAGCAAAGACTTGACTTTCCTCATACCCTTCCCCGCGTTGGGTCTCCCATCGTCTACCCTCACCGCCACCGGGGCCCACACATCCGCCATCCAAGTCTCCATACGAAAATAACAATCTGCAGAAACCCAGAGCACCCTGAATCCGACGCAATTGTACCACCACCGGCTCCTAGATATGCATATTTCCTCTCTCCTCTCGGCTCTCAGACGCCGACTGTGCTATTTATCACCCGAGGTCAGCGGGCGCTGTCTATGCGCACGGCGCCGGCGGCGCTAACGCCACCCTCGACCCAAACCGACCAACCAATTGGCCAAAAAATGTACTTGTATCTGTATCTTCGTCCCGGACTATACCGTTTACATCCTCCTCCTACATCGTCTCCCGTACAGTTGGCTGTTTTTTTCTACATGGTCATGATCTCGCGCATCTACATACATCGCTGTATGCCTGGTACATCTCGCTTGTCCTCTATATCCTCTGCCGTGTCTTATATATTATATCCCTCGTCTCGCTTGATTACACATCCTTGTACAACAGCATCCGATCCCCGCCTTCGTCTACGGTTTCATTCTTTGGTTTTGTCCACGTATGGAGTGTACATATGTAACTTGCGTTTATCGTCGCGTTCATGTGCCGATTGATCGGCCGATGAAGCCGACGAACTTACGAAGACTTGCCTTTGGCTTGCCTTGAATTTGCTCGCGACATCGGACGCTGACAGCGTTCTGCCTCCCTCCTTATCCAACACGATCATCCATTCCTGCTTGTCCCGACCTTCGTTCCTGTGTTCTCGTTTGAGTGTATAAGCAGTGGTTATTGAGTTGCTGTGGCCCTAATGAGTGCACCGACTTGGTCTGGAAATGGTTGTAATTTGCCTGTGAGTTTACCCATCTGTGTGAGAGTCTTGAGACTGGGTGATTTCTGGAAACACTGTGTGCTTCCCTGTGCTTCCCTCCCTTCTCGTCCCTGCGGTTCGCTTCTTCTGCGCTTCTCTCGAATGGGTATCATACGCACGCAGTCAAGAACTCAGTCGGGTTCCTGGCACTAAGGGTCTTCTTACTTCTCTATGACTCAACTGACTCGGCTGGCTTGGGCGCGGCGGCACCCAAATATCCCAGAATTTTGTCTCTCTGCTATCAGCGCCTAAACCTCAACATTCTTGTTCTTGTGTATAGGCTCTGGACCCTCATCCCACCCAAGAGTCCGCTCCGTTTTACGCATTCTCAAATATCCAGTAACTCCCACTTGGAAAAATCCCCTATTGCCTACGAAATTTAAAGGTCAACTTATATACATCTAGATCCATGCCGCTCCTCATCCTACTTCTTCTCCATCGCAGGGCGGTTTCTCGTCCTTATCAGTGCGTCGCCGGGTTTTCACTTTCCGCCCCAAATGTCTTGCCGAATTCACCCCGCACCGGGTTCAACTTCTCACCGTCCGCGCTCTCTCCGCACTGCTTATTCGTCCAAAGCGTATTGCGTTCCTGGGCCTCAACTTACTACTCCTCCCGCCGGAGTTCGCTGCCGCTCGGGATGGGTATCGTACGCACGCAGTCACGAACTTGATCAGATTCACACTGAAGAACCCCTCCCCTAGGATCATGCGTCGGACTTGGTATTGTATTAGGGTCTAGTGCTTTTCTACTCGTCGGAGCTGGAAGGATTATCCGGTGGTTCCTCGAGCTTGTAAAAAAAAAGTCCCATCTCAGGCGTCACGAAGCGGCATGCACGACGCAGAGCGCGAGACAAATGTGAGATTATGCAGCCTATAATAGTACAACAAACAAAGGCTATAGAAGTAATTTACGTCTCTGGTCGTGCTCTCATAGGCCCAAAGACAAGGTATATTATTACAAGTACCAAGCTGAGTGCGACAAACCAGTTTTTGATGTTCTGGGGAACACGACGCTCCCTAACTTGCCCCATCTCCTCCTCCTCATCAGTCCTGCCCCAATCATCTGGTGCTGTGCCTGTCACAGGAAGATGATTAGACGGCCGAGATGGAGAGTGGTTGACAATCGAGGAATTTGGGGAAAGCTCCGTTGAAGTTCCGTCCAGCTTCCTAGCTTCAGTCTGCCAATGTACCAATCGTGTGCGGAGAACTTGGCATTCCTCTTCCAATCCCTTGAGCGTAGATGCATCACGACTTTGCTCCATCTCCTCGAGGAGTTCCGCCATTTCCCTCCGGTGTCTCTCCACTTGTTGCATGACATCATGTTGGAATTCTTGTCCAGCAGTGGTTTCTGCCAGATCTTTTCCCTCGGTGATCATCTCGCGCTGTATGAGCAGAGGCTTTGGGGTCCCACTAATTAAGTGACGCAGTACCCGACAGGCAGAGTCATAACTGCCGTCGTGTCGAACAACACTGCCGCCTCCTGCGACAACAGATTTAAACAGTCGAGGGCTGGCCTTTAACTCTGCCAATCGCGCCATTCCGACGGCCTCGTCTTCCTGATCCCATCGGGTTGTAACGATAGCGACATTCGCAAACACTTCCTCCCCGCAAAGTTTCTGGAAAATGGTTAAGTTGCGCTTGGAAGCGCCGCCGACTTTGACATCGGAGATGCGATGAAAGTACACGATTAGTGATTTGCCGGGCTCGGGCTCAGGCCCGAGCCCGGCCCAAGCCCGGGGCTTTCAGGCCCGACCCGGCCCAAGCCCGACCGGTTTTCAACTGGGCCTAGGGTCGGGCCTGACATTTGCTCAGGCCTGAAGCCCGGGGCCTAGGCCCGGGCTTTTCCAACAAATTCACCAAGAAATTAACCTTGTTTTTTGTAACTCACTTACTCATTTCCCGTGAACACGGAGACATCATTTGGGCTACTGAACAACTTCACAAGTCTTGGCGGTGAGAATTCTTTTTTGCCCATCAAATTTACTTCCAACATTGACCACAACAAGTCTGCGATAACCATGGGAGGTCTCAGGTCAGATTTCTCCCTTGCAAACTCTGTGTACAAGCCGTATGTCTACATTGTTTTTTTTGTCCTTGTCCGTCTGATTTATAGCTCTTTGCAAAATTAATGACAGCCTGTGCAAAATAGAAATAAAACAAACATTTTGATCTGTCAACTTGCGGAGGTCATATCGCACTCATTTATTGCCCAATCCACTTGAAACTAAGTGCGTTGGAAAGCGATAAGCAGGGCTTTCAACAGGTATCCAATTCAAGGTGCTGAAACGTCAAAATTCAATTCCTGAACATTCTTGTTGACGGTTTCAACTACATGCTCAAAGTGACCGTTCTCCACCATTCCCTGGCCGATCTAACAAAGACCAGATGTTTCTGGAAGCCAGAAGCAGGTCAATTCCATCTGACAGTTCAAAATGTGTTACACACATCATACACAGGTTGCACACACTTGTTGTGTATCTGCATGAACAGTTCATGGGCCCATGGTTGCCCTGCGGTTGACTCAAAAGGTAAGACTTTGGTCTCCTGTGTCTGTATTATCCCTTCAAAATGGATCCAGAATCACGGGAAACAACTCAGAAATGATTAAACAAGAGGCAAGGCAAGTTTAATATATATATATAATTACTTACTGCTAAGCCCCGGGCCTGGGCCCAAGCCCGACCCGACCCGGCCTCAAGCCCGATGGTCGGGTCGGGCCTGAGGTTCTCCCCGACCCAAGCCTGCCCAAGCCCGGCCCAAGCCCGGGGCTTTCAGGCCCGGCCCGACCCGGAAAACACTATACACGATGCCGCTCAGATATCTGCTTGCCTGATATCTAGAGATTCCCGGTGGAACTATGTCAAGAACAAGCACCCATGAAGGCACAGTTAGCACTTACTCTGCCACCAGAAAATCAGCGATCATGTTGAGGATATCGGCGTCGCTTCTGTTTGTATCATCGAAGCCCGGCATATCCACGACCGTAACACAACAGTCGTCGAGAAGAAATTGCTGTGATTGTATGTGGGTTGTGCAAGATTCTAAGCCGTCTCCCACAAGATGTTGCGAGCCACCAACGAGATTGGCGAACTGGGCATTGAATATCAGCGACACTGGATGAGCAAATAGGATTCAGATTGACCGTCGTCACGGTCTTTCCTGTTCCTGTTCCACCCATAAGACTGCAAAAGGCGAGACTAAGGCTCCAACCGTTTCCATTTATAAACGTTTATACATGGTTTTAACCGTTTTCGTTTCCGTTTAGTTTGCCTCTGGGGTCAAACAGTTCACAAACCGTTTGTACACGGTTTAAATGGTTGAACATTTGCAATCACTCACAGTGGATTTGCTGGTGTGAATATGAGGAGGTCTTGCTGCCAGAAATGTCTCTGGGGTCATATATGGTCCCCCAGTCCATTCACCCGCTGCTACTGGCCCTGGGGTGCTCGACCGGTACATGGATTCCCAATGTGGTAATTGTTCATATGGTTGATGGCTTGGGCAGGATTGATGCACCGCTCGCGCTCTTCATTCTCACCTTTAGCCTTCAGCAACCTGAACCCGGAAATCGTGCAAATAACGATCTTCCCAGCATCCTCATCTTTGATAGTACCATTGATTAACTTATCATTTCCTAAGTTGTATCACCCCCGACACCATTGAAATTGAACCGTGTGATCTCAAGTTACCGTGAACTGTTCTTGCAAGTGTACCCTATTTTCAACCAAATTCTTTCATGCCGTCAACTGCAATGACAGAAAGCAAAATGAACCAGAATAAAAGCCTGGTCACCCAATACGCGCACGAATTTGGATACCCTAGAAAAATTACCGTTTGTAAACAGTTTTAAACAGTTTTAAACAGTTTAGATACCGTTTCCATTTAATTTACCCGTCTCCGTAAACGAAAACTAAATGGTTGGAGCCTTAGGCGAGACTAAGTTGACTTTTTGGAGGCAAAGGAATGCTAGGCACGCAATGGAGACTTGTCTGCTTGTCGCCGTAGTAGGGTTTGTCGCCTTGGCGGGTCTACGTGCGAGCATCATTGGATAGCGTGGATGGGTCACGAAAAACTTTCGCCACAGAAGATATACCTACTGCAAATGGCACGTTGCATCCACCCATAAATAGCAGGAGTGTGAGAGACACTATTTAAATACTAAGGCTCGCATTATACGTGTGTAGCAAGCATGCCCGGTGATCTCATGAACGGAGTCGTGCTGTAAGTGTGCAAAACATTAACGCGACAGTCCGAATGCTAACCCCTCACCTTAGTATGGGGGAATGATATATCACTGACCTCTAATTGTCGGAAGGCCGTGATATATCAAACCCGCCAAGTTAGAGAACATTTTGATATATCATGTACGCTGAGCTTTTGGGCTATCAATAAATTAATTTGTACTGTTGTCACTGTGCTCCACGACGACGAGGAATATCCGCATTTGATGGCATCGACAAAGATCTTCTCGACGTCGCGATCAAATGCGATCAAATGTCGTTGACGTCGCCGGCGACAACGACAACAAAATTTACTTCAAAATATCCGAAAATCTCGAAAAAAATGTAGCATCTAGAGTGTGTAAGTAAGATACATGTGAGATGGCAAGTAGGTACAATAAAGATCCTCCGGGAGGTAAAATGCGGTTTTAAGTGGGGTTGTGCTACATGAATTCATATGCATTCATGACGCCAGAACATACTGTGCAATTTCATTCAATTCGGCACGGGTTGTGACCCGTGACCCAAAACACCGATTCGGCACTTCGGCAACCAACGAAGTTTGGCGTGACACTTCCAAAATTCGGCATTCAAGACGAAAATTTTCGAAAATTCTGCCTTTTTTGTACCTCTGAGGGAGATTTGGCCTTGATGTCACGCATTTTACATTCGGCACTGGGTGCCGTGACCCGTGACCGAGACCAAATTTCATCGCGGCACAGGGGGTGCGTGACGCGTGACCGCCGAATTGAACGAAATTGCACAGTATGCTGTAGCGATGGAGCAGGCCATAGTGGACCCGTTCGTGAGACTGTATGCAAGCACAGTATTACCCGTACATCCGGGCGCCGTCGGGCCACACCCGATTCCAGCACCACCAGGCTGCCCCACCTCGGGCATTGGTACACGCCGCGCCCGATTCCGGTGCCGCCACGCTGCCGTAGCTCAGGCTTCATGCTTGGGTGGATCTCCTCCCGCATTGGCACGCGGTGGATTGCGCGTTTCATACTGTTGCACCTGCGCCGCCGCTGCACGTCCGTTGTGCTTCCCCGTTGCTCTCCCTTCCCCTCCGGTGCTAGGGTAGGGATGCAGGTGAGGGTGGTGGCACCATTGCAACGCTTGCGCGTCGCTCCGCATCTGCCCCTCCCCCAGCGCTGCTTCCCAAGCCCATCCGGCGGCGCCGCGCTTGCCGCGCTTGCCGCGCGCGCCCAGCACTCCGAGATGGTGGTCATTCGCAATGAGCCCCCACTTACGCTATCCATCGCGCTCCCGCAGGCAATGAGCAGCTGTATTGCGGCGGCGCAGGCTTACCGCACTGCTCCCACCCACCCGCGACAATACCGGACGACCCGGGTGCGCTAGCACGGCACCGACCGACGGCAGCGCGGGGCAGGAGCCACAAAGCATCCAGGGAGTTAGATCGTCCTAGGGATGGGGAAGAACAGGCGTACGAGGTGGTACGCAGCACGGCGAATGGGTGAGGGATTAAGGCTGCTAGCATGCTGGGAAGGGGTGGAAAATCATGGAAGGTAAGCATAAAACAATGATTCTAGGTACTGTGGACGCACCTAGGATCACAAACCACCCAATCTTCATACTCGCTCCGAAAATTTCACGGCCAAAACGATTTTGAATGTAAATGACCATATTCCGAGGGCTACGGTCCCCATAGAGGTAGAGAAACTTGTAAAAAAAGTTCTTTGGACGATTCCTCAGATATACTAGCCAGATTTGGCCATATCAGAACAAGTACAAGGAGACGGCGGTAAGGGATGGTGCGGTGGGTGAAATGAGGTGTAGTGAGCCATTGGTAAAGTGAAACTGCTTGAAAAGAAGAGCCGGGATTCCCACAACGATTTCGAACATAACTGGTGCCCAGCCGTGCATCGAGGAAGTCGAGAAAAAATTCTGGATGGGAGGATGTCGCTAGTCTCTTATAAACAGACGCTATAACAATACTAACCTCGTACCTCGGTTTGTTATAGTCTGTCAGTAAGGTCGATCGAATGATCGCTGGCGTCGTTATTATATAATCACAAAAAATCTTCCGCCGTAGCAGGGACACAGCGACGTGTATCTTCATCTCTTACCTCAAGATCTAGGTTTAAGACAGGAAGTAAGTAATTCTTCCCGCCAGTAGTTAGGTGGAAGGCTGGAGAAGCGCGATGCCGCATTTTGATGGCCCGGCACGCTGGGAACAGCCGAGATACTGATACTCGTGAAAAGAAAAGCACAATCGCTGTTTGGAGAGCGAAGATCAGTTGAAAATGAGCCTTGAAGAAACTTTCCCACTTGAAGTTTGTGATTAGAGCTGCTGAAAGGCTCAGTGGTGGTAGGGAAGAATTCAAACTCCGATGATTATATAATAACGACGCCACCACTACATGATCGCGCGCTTAACTACAGACTAGGATGTCGCGGTGGAAGCCAAGAGATGTAACACTTGTCACGTCGGGTAACGCTGCCGAAGCGTCCGGACGGGCGCTTGATGGGCGCTTAACGTGCACGCTCACAGAAAGTTCGGCTTCGGTAATTTGCGCCCCGCACTTGCGAGCAATTCTGAGGAAGCAGAACTCTTCCAAACCATTATCCATACCGCGGAGGTGAGTCGATTGGGTTCTAATCGATCTGCATGACAATGACACCAAAAATGTTGCATATAGCGCCAAATTACCACGCGCACACGAAGAAAGCGTTGAAAACGACTAACTTGGTGGTATATATCACATCTGAGGGCATAAATAAGGTCTGTGAATCTAACCGATCCAGAAAACGTTGAAAATCGCGATGGTTGAAAGTAAAGAAAAAATATTAAGCGGCAAATGGGACGGGGTAGGTTGCACTAAGATGTTGGCAGCTTCACCGTCACTTTTGTGCAACTTCTTTAATTACCTCAGTCTCTTCCAACAAACATTCTTTTCTCAATATTTCAACATCCTACACATCATTTATGGTATTCGATCACAAATATATGGCCAGGGAAGCACTCGCTGAGGGGTTTTGCGTTCAACATGCATTAGACGCCCGTTAAGCGCCCGTCGGATCCGTGACTCCGAAGAGCCGAAACACCCCAATTTTCACTCATTTCACCGTTTCCTCTCCGTTCAAAGGCTTTCTGAAATACAGATGATATCAAAGGTAGTATAGGATCATTGTTCAACATAGAAAATGATAGTAAAATGTGGTGACACTCAAAGCATGCGCAAGAGTGGAGATTACAACGGCGCGCATATTCTCCCGGGTTTTCCTCTATCTACTGGAAATATATTTAGGGGACATACAACAAGGGGAGGAGTAGCAAAGACAGAAAAAAATGAACCTCGGACGTTGTGGTGTGGTTGGCAGCGCGTAGCTAGAAGCGGTTGTATATAGGTTCTCACGTCGTAGTTCGGCAATCACATCTGGGTTTCTTCCTGCTTTCACCCTCCCGCTGCGAGCCCCGTTGGCTCTTCTCCCTCAAGAGGTCCTGCGCTGCCCTCCATTTGGTGATTGGAGTGTGATTCGCTCTTTCCACGCGTCCTTTGGCCCAGATAGGCTCTTTCTTCTCTGCTGAGAGCAGCATCTCTCGACTCATCTCCCACCTGCTGCTAGCAGATTTTTCCACCTTTTTTTTCGACTTACTCTCCCCCCCATCCACAAACTCCTTGGTCTATACCGTCACTGGAACACTCGTCTCGACCGCGTCTCGACGCACATTCACGGCCCCACCACTTTCTCCGATCTTTTTCGTGTGAGGTGTCATGCCGAAACCCTTGGCGCGACATTCCCCGCCGCGGAGCTGGTACGACGACGTACCGGATATTCCCATCGTCCACATCGTCTATGCCGCCCCCTCGACGCCGCCACCACGCGACTTATCGGCCCTCCGGAGCCCTGCATTCCACCCGTGGCGTACCATTCGCCTGACGAAATCATCGCCTATTGCCGCAGCGTCGCGAGCCAGCAGCCGTTTCCAAAGTCACTGCCACGGCGGCCAGTCGTCTCTGCCCCCCATGTAGATGTTCTAGCGGTCAATGAACCATCCTGTCTCACTGCCTCCGCCTCCGTCTTTAGCTCCCCACTCACCATTTTGTCCCTCTTTCCACTGCCGACTGACGAGTCTATCCCCAGTTCTTGTACTGCCTCGTCCAGGTACCCCTCCCTTACGATCCCTATTACTTCCTTCCATCCGACTTTCGAACCCAGGAACGCTCTCTCCCTGGCCCTGGCGAAACCTTCTACGGCCTCGTTCAGTCCGGCCTCGCCCTCGTCTGCGCACGCGAGTACCCCTGGATTGCGGTTGCACGCTCTACAATCTCGGAGATCGCTTGGGGCGTGCATCATCCCGAGGAGTGCGACGAGCGTGAAGAGGTCCTGGACCTGCTTCCCCCAGACCAGCTCGTCTTCTTGATGGTCCTCACCGAAATTTGTCGCCTGGAACCAGACTTTACAGGATTTGTGGAGCCTGCAATAGCTGACTTCATGAATGCGTGGTTAGATCACTGCCGTCCACCGACACCACCACCATCTGTTGCCAACATCCCAGTACATTCCATGGTACCCCCTCGTATGACGTCCTATGGGCAGGTCCGATGAGACCTCGCTCTCGCGTGTGCCTCTGAACAGCCGCAAGCAGCCTTTGCACTCTCGAACGTCTCCGAGCTCGTTTTTGGCCATATCCACGGCCAGAGGACCAAGATTATTTAGCACAGCTGCCCGCTGATCAGCTGGTTTTTCTGTGCACACTCGTGGAGTTTGTTGCTCTCGAACCTGTTCTCGCGGAGTTTCTTCATCCAGCGATTATCTACTTCGCGACGGGGTGGGTAACGCACTGCCGGCACCAAGATTCTTTTGCTTAGGTCGGATGGCGCGGGGTCGCACCTCGTCGCTCGCTTCGCTCCGACCTTTTTTGGAGGGGGGTGACTGTGGTGTGGTTGGCAGCGCGTAGCTAGAAGCGGTTGTATATAGGTTCTCACGTCGTAGTTCGGTAATCACATTGGGGTTTCTTCCTGCTTTCACCCTCCCGCTGCGAGCCCCGTTGGCTCTTCTCCCTCAAGAGGTCCTGCGTGCCCTCCAACGGACCGGTGAGCTCCCATCACAGTCTGGTTGAGCGCCAGCTTCGCTCCGAGGCGCCAAGGCGGAGAATTCGAATGTAAAGGAAAGGCACAAGGAACACGAAACTCGTGATCTGGAATTGCAGACCGAGTTCCAAGTACTTAAGTCACACCCGCAACGAGATATAGATTCGCGTCTGCGCAGAACGGGTGCGGCTAGGGTGCTCTAAGGCCAAGTCTTTGGCCAGGAGCGGGAGGGATGCCGCCACATCATGCCCGCATGACGTCGAAGTGACGTGGCGGTGTGCATCTCGCGTTGGGACGGTGAGACGAGCAGAGGGAGAGCAATGATACGCTACCGTGGGTGAGAGTTCACTTTTTGGCTTGCAAAAGTGGGCTTGCCCGATTGGCTTGTTTCGGGCGTGGGCGTGGATTTTGGTGGCATCACACGCCCACGCCCGGCATTTCGGCTTGCAAGCCATTTTGTCGGCTTGGCAAGCCACTTTGACCAAAGTGGCTTGCGCTCACTGCATGTCATGTAGGGCCCTAGCATTGGATTTTATGTGGCAAATACATTGCTATATGTCCCGCAGATACTCAGGACATCAATTGTCACATAATTTTAATATACTCGTCGTTGCCATGAAAAATGACGACGGCAACTCATACCCCACATTCAAGCCAGCGGGCTTGTGAGGCATAACCGATAGTCCATGCTTCTGAGTGTCCATCTGTATTCAAAATATCGAAAGAAGTGTCCACCACGTAAAGATATTCACTGTTCAACTCACCTGACTCTTGAATGACACAAGTGTTTCAGTGCCTCAAACTGAAATTTGAACAGATTCCTTCACAAAAATGCTTTGGATACTCCAGCGAAGGTGTACCAGTCCTTAGATATCTATTCTGAGTTGCGGTTCTTGTTAGTTGGCATCGGTTGAACAAGGGTCTTGACTGAAGCCAACCGAATCGGCATAAATACTCAATCCTTCGATGTAAACTGTCCCAATGAGCACATCTGAATACTATGGGGCCATCTTGAACCAAGGATGTGCCAGGAAATCATTATTTTCCTCGGCAACAAAGTGGCTTGCGCAAGCCATTCTGTCTGATGCCATCAAATGGGCGCGGGCACGGCTTGTTACGAAAAGTCAAGGAATTCATGCCATAACAAGGTCAATATCATCTCAGTTATATCTAATTTCCCTGCTACCAGCATTTTGTGGAAAGATCTAGGTGAATTGGCACCGGTTTGAGAAATGCTAAACATGTGCCCAGCGTGAGTGCGGTTATTTATTCAAGCTTTGGAAATCATTCTATTGCTACTTACATAATCATATGGAGTCACTGAGCTCCAAATAGGAGTTGGTTTCATTTTATTTCAGCCACTAGTTGCTGCGAGCAAAATGGTTTGCGCAAGCCATTTTGTATGATGCCGCATCAAACGGGCGGAGGCGCGGCTTGCGACGAAAATTAGTAAATTATGAGAAGGTGTGGGTGCGGAAACCTTTGGAAATAATGAATTTGTGCATGCCATGTTATATACACACTCAAATGAACTATTTTTTTATGCCCTTGCTCATCGTTGCAAACAAAATGGCGTGCGCAAGCCATTTCGTCTGATGCCATCAAACGGGCAGTTCGCGAAAATAAAGTATCGGATGGCGTGGCTGTGGAAACCTCTGGAAATCATGAATTGGATACATACACTCAATCAGGTTCATTTGCCATTCTATCTATTCCCCGACTACCCCGACCACGATAATCCGGAACTGGCAAACATATTCATAGCATGGAAAGCATTAAGAAAGACTTTGAATATCGTAGGGAGAGTGAGCATCGGTGGGCGTGGGCGGGCGTGGGCTTGAGCAGAATGGCTTGTGGCGTGTGAAATGGCTTGTTCATCTGCACGAGCAAAGTGGCTTGTGCCGGCTTGTGCAGAAATAATGTCACTGATTAATCCCTTGAAGTTCAGTAAAAAATTCAACCAACATTTCCCTTGTGTACATGAGCGGATTCGTGATAATTCTCTACGATGTTAGTGATGTTGGGATCACAGGTTTGACCCTCGCTTGTAGGGCGGGTGGCTTAGGTGTAACTTGTGCAAATGGGCTCGCAATATGCAAGGATTTCCTTCGACGCATCCTGGTAGAGGCTCCCGATACTGGCCTAGGAATAGGCTGCATACGACAGGGGGGAGTGTCGTATGTAGCCTATTCCTAGGATGCGCGCTACCAAAGAGGTGAGTGATTCAAAAATTCGTAGAGTACAGGCAACGGTTCGCTTGAGGAAAGCAAAACGAAGCAGTTGTTCGCTTCAATGTGCTGTTAGTGAAGGAAGGAGGGGAGGAATCGGAACAGAGACTTGAGTTCAGACTCATGTTGAACATTGAGCGGAGCTGTAGTGTCAAATAGATACAACAAGGTGGCATTGATAAGGCAGATGCCGAAGTAAAGACGCCCCGGGAACACGGTGCGTCACGGTGCGAAGCCCGGCAAGACCACCTAAGTCAACAAAACCAATGTTGAAGGGCAGCCAAAAGTGGCGTACCTGAATTTTGTACCAGTATTCTCTGACGAAGCCAGAGAAAAGTGCAACATGATGGAAGGAATGAAAGCCGGCACGATGCTCGGGGAATGATCAGTACAATGGACAAATACGTGAAGCGGCATTGATGTGATTTGACGTATCCGCTCGCGCAGATGAGACTCACCTGTAAGCCCTGTACACAGATCTAAGAAAAGAACGATGGTTCAATGTGCGAAAAAAATGGATGGGGGATACTCTAGTGAATGCAATAGAGGAAGAAGTAAAATAAGATCGGGTACGAAACACACCTTTGCAGCGAGCAAGCATGAAAAGGCCGTTGGTCAGGACCGATGCTCGCAAGATAGGAGAAGTGTCTAATTTGCAAGGCTGAGGGAGTTCTTTTGAAAATTGTAGTTGGCGCCGGCAACAGTCGAAGAGAGATGAAAGGAAATGCTCCCGACACGACGAGTTTGCGGAATAAAGAAAACGGGGTGTGTCGGGCACGCGCTCACAGATGAGCGAACGACGCGAAAAGATTGAGCGCGCGCGGGCGAGATAGAGAGGAAAGTAGGTTAGGGCAAGACTCTTGATGTTATGTCTTGGACGCGCGGCGGATTTTAGGAGGTGTAGGATCTCCTTTCAAACGACAAGAGAATGAGCACATTCTGAGGTAGAAGATACGGGACGATACAGTGAGTTTGTACCCATCCATGGCAACTTTTCGCAATAGTGCGGGCGGGACGTACAAATGGGTAATAGTATCCTGGCTCTGTCGAGGGCGCGTCTGAGAACGAGACGAAAGGTATCCGATTCGCGGAACGAAATCCGACGTACCAGAACGGGAAGAAGATTAAGAAGGAAACACACTTCAAAAATTCACGGAGAACGGCAATCTCGGTGCGCACGAGATAGTCGTACGGCCGAGCCCCCGGACTGCCCCGAGTTCTTTTGAAGCAGGATAATTTCTAGATTCCAGAGAGAATGAAGGAGACAATGCTGTAGGCGAACCAGCAGCAGGAGATAAAAGATCATTGAGATGGATAACGAAGGCGAAGGGAATAAATTGATGACGTCGCACCCGCGCTCACAGAATAGCAAACGAGACGAACGCGGTTCAAATGAAGGGCGGTGGGCCACGTTTGCTGTTACAGTGAGTGCGACGCCGACAGTGAGAAAATCCCGCGCGATATGATGTGGACCGCAGCTCGGGGCGGAATCAGGATCAGAGCGATGAATAAAGATATCCGTGCGTGGGCGAAGGGAAAGGAAAAAAGGAACGGGAGAGTGTTAAAGCGACACTCCTGATGTGTTGCGTCTTGCACGCGCGCTGCCTGTGGATGGTGTAGGGGAGGTGCGTAGATCTACATTGGACCAAATGAGCATGAGTGAATTTTGAGATTGTAAAAAAATGCGGGCGTACCGAAGGTCGTCGTTAGTGACCGCGGTCGGCGAGATAACCCATTGAGGAAATGTGCGCCTGACGTGCGCGCTGAAGGCCGCGTAGTGCGGGGAAGCGAAGGGAGAATAACGGCGCGCCATGACATAGCCACCGTTTTGACACTCTAAATGAGGCAGTAAACTATTAGATTCACGGCCGCGTTCTCGAAATGAGGTGGCATACCAGCAGGGGAATGGGATTCAAACGCAGCGTAAGTGGTGAAATAATCACAAGGCAATCGGCAACGGCAACGGCAACGGCAACGGCCGCAGGAAGCAAGTGAACCTACCCTTGAATCGGGACGTCGAGTATAGGGCCCGGCAAATAAACTTGAAACTCGGATACTGTTGAGAAGTAGGTATTCGGAGCGGTGAAATCAAAGTGAAGCATGAACCGCGACAAAGATCGAGGGAGTCGCACAAAAGTAACCAAGAGCTAATGGTCAGCACCTCTGTCGCAGCTTGCAGAAAACAGGCTGTGCAAATCCAAGTTGATCAGAGTACTGTAGCATTTCGTTCAATTCGTTTGGCCTGTGACCTGTGACACCTAAAACCGAACTTAGGTTTTCGTGGATCGGCCTTGGGGACCGTTACACGAAAAAAAATTCGTGTTTTTGTCGGGAACACCCAAATTTGGTCCCAGACCTACCCAAACTGCGTTGAGTGGGAGAGAGAGCGGGATTTACTCCCGATCCCGATCATGTCAACGAACGACATGGCAGTTTGATGTCAGCCGTGTGAGCCCCACAACTCCGAAGCACCCCTGGAGAAGAAAAAATGAGTTTTTTACCTCATTTTGCGCGTTTTTGTGACTTTTTTTGCAAGTTCGTGGTCGGCCTCGGTGACCCGTGACATCCACGAAAATATTCGTGGATTTGGGGGCCTGTGACCCGTGACCACCGAACTGAATAAATACTACAGTACCCGAAATTTGGTTTAAGTTGCACGTTTGGTGGTAGTGTCCGCCTGAGGTTCAAGAATCGGGCAGCCGAGACTTATACCATTAGGATGTTGAAGGCACGAGAGGCGCGTTGGCCTAACTTGAAGTTGCGAGCAACGGGGCGCCGACCATGGCGGTGGGAAGCAAGAGCGAATGCTGTGCTGATGCGTGATCGGTGATGGCGGGATCCCACGTTCTGTTTCCCCTTACCACGAGCTTCACCTCGACCTGGCACTTGCTGGCTGCGCGTCACGGCCCATATTGTCTTTTTTCCACTGTTGGTGCTACTCACCATTGTTTTGCCCATCCTTTTTCTTGTTGGTTTGATGTGCAGCGGTAACAACGTCATCTCGTTCAAGGGCGCCCAGACCGCGACTACGGCCCAATCGGCCGCGGGTCTCGTTTTCAACTATCCGCAGAGTGCGACGACTGCCCCGAAGACCACCGCGAACATTAACGCTGCCCGGGCCAACGCATTTTGCGTAGTCAACAATATCCACGATCTGTCGTATCTTACGCCCGTTTCTCTTTCCCCTCCTTCCCACCTTGATTTCCCTCCTTTTTTTAAGCTACGGCCTCACCGAGGCGGCGTTCAACTTCCAGGTCGGTACCCCACCTGGGCTTAAGACCCCGTAACCTCGGGCTCACAAATACATGCCAGAACAACAACTTTGGCAAAGGCGGCGCCAGGAACGACAGGATCACCATCTCCGTACAGAACTCTGCCGGTATCGAGTGCCTCTTCCGCTCCCTCTCCTCCCTCCCCTCATTCTACTTTGCTTTCTCTTCTTTTATTTGGATGCAAGCTGACAACGTCGCGCACACAGCAACGCAGACTTTTCTACCCCTCCCGAGTACGTGTTTCTCATCTCGATTCTGTCACCATGCTCACCTCGGAAACACTTCCAGCGGCCAATCTGGAGCCATGCGTACGCATAGTGCTTCGCTATCCCCGCCATTGCTGATCGTTCGCTTTCAGGCATGTTCCTGTGGGATCTTACCAAACATCACATCATATCTCATTCCTTCATCCACCTGACGTCGCAATTCCTAGCCCGAGCGCGATGGTGCTCTTGAGAACGATATCGTCACTCATGAGGTACGTTGCAGCATTCTATCACCCGGATCGAGATCAACACGCTGATTTCCGCGCACTCAGACCACGCACGGAATCACCAACCGCATGACTGGCGGTGGAACTGACAGATGTTTACAAACCACCGAGGCCGGTATGGGTGAAGGTCGGTCTGTTCGTTTCGAATTCCAAGTCGCAATGGACTGAACGATGTTTTACTTCTAAGTAGGTTAGAGCGATGCCATGGCTGAGTACGGATTTTCAGGTTCGTCCTGGTATTCGCGAGGGAGATATTGATCTGCGCTTCTGTAGCTGCAATGAGAAGACAACATCTGCGGTCCCCGACTATGTACTCGGTTCGTGTCTCTGTTTCAGCTTGTCTCAATCCTGTGTTTATGAACTATAGGTCAAGATGTTATCAATGATCCCGCCGGTATCCGCTTCGCACCCGTATTCTACCTCCGCGTGAGTCTCGCTATCCATTACTTCCAGTCCAAAGGGTTTATAAATATCGCAGAACCGTCAACCCCCTCGCCTGCGTACCCCGACGGAGGTCCACGGTATGTCGATATCCTTCAGGGCATGAAATCATTGCCCATCTCATTGGTTTGTAGACATCGGTGAGGTCTGGGCCAACATTCTGCACAACGTCTACGCCGCCTTCGTCACCGCACACGGCTTCTCCACCACCGCACGGACCAACCCCGCCGGCACCCTAGGGCAACATCGTCTTCCTCCACCTCTTCATCGATGCCCTCGCGCTCCAGCCGTGCAACCCCACCTGTGAGTCACCCACCACTTCCCTCTGTCCCCGTTCATCAGCTGAATACGGCCACAACAGTCCTCACGACACGTACTGCGTGGATCCAGGCCGACACGAACCGTTATGCCGGCGCCAACACCTGCAGGTTCTGAAGGGCGTTTGCGAGCCGTGGGCTCTGTCCGGCTGCTGCGAACCACGTAGACAGCACGACCGTCCCAGCTAGTAATAACCCTAAGCACATCGCTCCACCTCTCCCTTGCCCTCCCTTCGTTTTAATCTCGCATATCTCCCTTTGCTCCTTTTTTCCCTCCCCTTCTCTGCTTCATATACTGAAGCTCTTGTCAGTGCTGCGCACGCCCGCTTGCAATCGTCGTCCAAAGCATGCATGTGTGCCTCACTGCCTCCTCGGCGCGCTTCTGCCTGCGCGCAGCCTAGATGACGCCCGCGCACCCTCCTCACGCTCTCCACCATGTCTCCGGCGACCCTGCTCGCAGTCCCATGCGTCCTCGCTCGGACGACGCATGCACTATCGGCGGGACGACACCGTCGCCGGAACACTGCAGCGCCACCGTTTCGCCAACCCCCGGCTTGCCCGCACGCCAAAACGTGCTAACGTCTTACTGCACACACCCGGCGGACCCCGCGAAGACGCGCACCGCCGTACTCGTGCGCAGTACGAGCTGCATCCTCCACCATCACTCTCTGAATTCTACGAGGACTGCCAGCGCGCCACCACGTTTTTCCAGAGAGTTTGAAATCATATGTGGTTGGGAGTATCGTGATCCCTCTTTCCTATTTTTATTTCTCCAATCCGTATCTTTCCTCCATCCATTCTTATCTCTCCCAATTTGTGTATATCCTTCTTTCGGTTTGCTTAATTGAACAGAGGCTGACGAAAAGAAAACCGCAGGATGACACTCGACTACCCGCGTTCACCCACCGCGCTAAAAACGCGGCCCTTGGACCACACGGGCGTTGGCGAGGAGGTTCATTCATGCTGCATCTTTTGCGTCGGATAGCTGTCGTCACACATCTTATCTGTGTTCACTCACTCGTCCGCCTACCAATTCTTCCTCAGCTCACTAACTCGCTCCCTCACACAGATCGCCCCACGCGCACAGGCTTCAACGGCGCGCCCCGCCCTAAACGGGCAAATTGGGTAGATTGACCTCGAGATCAGTATGGGTTCATTTACTGACGAGTCACAGGACAAAATCGATTACGACCCTCTCCCTCACTGCTGGCGCATTCTCAAGGCTGAATACCAAGTGATACAGAATTCCAGTTCATCGGGTTCGTTCTTTTTTTTTTCCGTCATTACTAACCTCGTGAGTCGAAGCATTGCTGGCCCAAATTTCATATCAAATCTTTGGAGTTATCCGATGTGTTCGTGACCATCGACGTCCTAGCTATCGAATCCGAGAATGTGGCACCACATTCTGGTATTCGATAGCTAGTGTGCGGCTTGGAATGCTCTACGTGGTCCTTAGTCTCGTTCGGCGTCGTCCCCGCGCCACTACCTCCGACAACACTAGTCCCAGCCACTCGCTGTACAACCTCATCGTGAAGACGCGTCCTCCACGGCTTGACGCCCGGGTTCGCAAGTCTCGGGGACGCAGCAAGTGCTGCGCAAGACATGTGCGAATGACGCGATAACTTCGTGCAGAAGGTAACTATCAATGTAACCTTTCTTTCTCTTTTCTTCTTAGTTTATTCGAAGGTGCTACTTGCTGCTACGCCGAACAGCAGCGAGACGCCGCCGCGGCGTATGCTGTTCCAACAGACACGTATCAATGTGCGAGGTACTACCGCCGACATCGCATACAGCTCGTGCGCCTAAGACCCCAAGCGCGCAGCTGCTCGTACTTGCGGCCACCCCAGCGTTGCGCAAAGGGAGCTCGCGGGCACGCACTTAACTCCCTCGCTTGGTCCCTGCTGAGCTCACACAGAATTTTGTAAAGGCTTATGTATGAATTCGATAGTCCGCATCACAGGATAGGTATAGGTACTTAAGTATTAGACGGGCGAGGCGAAAGCCGTGGTGCGATCAGCCTCCAACTCATCAAGCTTGGAAAACAAACCCAACGCCCATTCCCACCTGGACCCAGGAACACCGTCGAACGCGTCCTTCACCGCCTTCCCGCCCGCCTTCGCCAAAAGATCCTTGGCTGACTTGTAGCCGTATGCTGCCCAGCGAAAGAGCCCGCCAGCGGCGTACTGTGTGATAGAGTGCCGGGTTTCGTCGGGTTGAATGGGGGTATTGCCGTAGTCAACACAGCCGGAGGGTATAAGCATTGACGCACTGCTGGGGAATTCAATCACAAGGTGCAGCTGCTTGAGATACAGATGGCCGCCTCGCTTGTGATTGTATTTCCCACCGGATGTGATGCCGCAAAGGCCGTGGCTCAGGTTGAGGAAATCACAGTGATCGAATGTGAAAGCGTCCGGCCCACAGTTGAATGTGACCGATGGAAAGACTGAATTGGTGAAAAGGTGGAGGAGAGTCGGGGTGGTGTTCGAATAGACCCTTCAAAACGCGGCAATAATATCTGTAGAGTTTGGGTGCATACAGGGCAAACCCCGCTAAAACAATTGTTAAAATCGCAGTGGTCATGAGTGCGGCCGAAACTTACATGATTGGAAGCCTACGATCCGGCGGACGTAGGGATTACAAAGGAGCTTCAGCAGGATTTTGCGCGTCTTCCGTGAATTGCGTAGGTTGCCGGGCCGCTGTGTGAATAAATTCACGAGTTGAACAGGGCGACACAAGATGAGTACGTACTCTCTGGCCGCCACCGAAGGAAGCACCGGCCGTTATGCTGTAGTACGTCCCGCGACGATGTGAGGACCCGGGGAACCATACCCCAGCCCGCCTCGCGCTGCAGCGCGCGTGCCTGAGCGCTTTTGCTGCCTCCTTGACCACATTCTCCCAATCGGGGTCGTCGGGCTGCCCGAGGAGGATAGCGATGATACGCCCCTCAGAATCGACAATAAGCTTTGGGTCCCTGTGGCCAGATCAGCATATGTGATGAGGAGCAAGGGGTGAAAAAAAGCGGGAGGAGTAGGAAAGACATACCTGCCGTTCCATTCTATATATGCACATCCCATTTCATCTAGCTCGGGCAGAGTAAAATAACGTCGACGGGTTCCCTTGGAACGCCGCCCCACCCATGCCCCTCCGCTCGACCTCGGTAGCTCGGAAGCATCAAAGTCCGCGGTGTGCGGGGACCGTTCACGATACCCCTGCCCACGCGGCTTGGGAACGCGGGCATAAGGAGCAGCAGAAGCCTTCTGTTGACGCCGGGCTTGACGACGAGTAGCAGCCCGGTCTTTCTTACGCTGTTTCTCGATGTTGCCGGCGGTGGTGGTCGGTGCCCGAGAGGAGGCCATTGGGATTGGGGACGGTGTCGGGGTGGGCAGACGAGGCACGGATGGTGAGGACGGTGTAGGTGTGGGCGGATGAGACGCAGATGGTGAAGAGGGAGGGGAGGAAAGCGGCGATGAGATGTCGGAGAGTGGGGTGGGGGGGTCGCGATTCAAGGTCTACCTCGTCCTCCCACTCATCCTCATCTTCGCCGCCGACCTCGCCGCCAGCGTCGAGGTCTGCGGCACGTCGATCGGTAGCTACCAGAGCCTCTTGTAGGAGTCGATCTAGTGATATGTTGGTGTGTATCACCCCAAACGTGACACCATTAAGAGTGAGGGAGTCGAGCTCATTGGGTGAGAATTGCGCGCCGCTACGAGTGGTACGAATGGGCGAAAATGCGGGGGTGGCACCCTGCATTTCTTGTGGCCTGTCCCGTTGCCCTGTGTCCCCAGTGAAGGCTGTACATTAGCCAAGTGCGCTTGGAAGAAAAACGAAAAGAAAGAAGGAAGGAGACCAAAGACGTGCACACTTGCCAAGATCCAGTAAAGGCATGCATTTCCACCACAGGACCTATGGTTAGATCCAGCGCATGGTCCTGCAGCGTCTTTCATAGGAACTGGCGGGTGGCACGTCGTTGACCCCAAAGGGCTGGATGTGGGCCACTGAAGCAGACCCCGGAGAGGATCGCGTAGCGGAGACGCGCCTGTTGCTCGATAGAGGTAGCGGGGTGCAATAAAACTCACCGTAGGGCAACGTGGACGTGGTGCCAAAAGACAAGATGTTTCCTGTGTTCGGCTAAAATTGGGTCACAGATGTCACACCATCACACTTGCCTTCTTCGGTGCATGTACTATATTTGTCCCCGGCATCAAGTTTTTTGTACTTGAGATTACTTTGCATTATATAAAAAACCAGAGGGTCTGGCCGTAAACGGGATGGCACCAGGCAGATCTTGGGCAGAATGGGTTCAGATTTGGAGGGTGGGTCCGGGGGTGTGGTATGTACCTGCTTGCCCGAGATGGGGCATGGGGCCGGTGCCGATTTTCACACCGTTCTGAGGTTCATAGCATGGCTATGCCAGGAAAGGATAGACAGTCGTAGTCTGGAGGCGCCGAGGAGAGGACGCCGGAATTAGGGCTCGAGCCCGGAGTATTTTATCCGAGGACAAAGCCGCGCAGCGATCGCACGGAACCAATGTGGAAGGATCAGAACATGGAAATCGCGTCAAGATGCAAGTTGACTGAGAACCCGCAAAATAGAAGAATTCAAAGAAAGAAACTTACCTCGGGTCGGAGGTTGGATGAATGCATGCAATTTCCAAGGGGATAATCAATCGTGAAATGGACGGTTCTGCGCTGGGGCAGGGACTTCAAGGATGCAAATGAATGTAGATTAACTGAGTTACAAGCAGGATGAACCAGACATACGCCTTAATAAATGAAGCGCGTACCTCTGTTGTTGAAGGATGGACCTCAGGCTCGAGCATTAGCGAGACCGCGCCGTGGATGAACTGCAAGAAGTCAGGTGAACTGAACTTGAGCTCGACCCGAAGCAAAAGGAGTAAAAGATCATACATGGGCGAAATGCTCAAGAAATTTAGGGTCTGAGTATTACAGAAAGATAATACCGTTGTGTCGGGGAGCTGCAGGTTTGAATTCTGGCAAAGGAAACCGATTGACCGCGAAGTCTAGAGCTATGTTGGGGAATTACCAGGGGATCTCCAAATCTTTGAGCGAGTGAGACAGGATCGAGGCCGAATGGGAGTAATTTTATTTGATGTGGGAATATAACAGGTTGAAGCTTGCAGTTCGTAAAACAGGGCAGATAAGATGGTGCGTCGCGGTGAGGTATCTGCGTTTTGATGAAGTCATTGCCGTCCGAACATCCTAGCCTCGGGGTCGTGGAGGTCACCACCGGTATCACAAGTGGATAGAAGGTATACATGCATTTTCGAGACGACAGCCGAAAGCCGAAAACTCTCCTCAGCTGAGGACCGACCATTCCTGGTGAAATTCCACGCCAAGTAGGAAGGGAGCCACGAGGAAACAAGACAAACAGCCCCAGTAAAAATTGGTATGCCTTTGAAAGGCAGGCACAAGATAGGGCGTAGGAAGACTACCAGAGGTAAGTTGATTATCCCCGGGTCATGACGCGGACCAAGGCCGGATTGCAAGAGTGGTCGGCGACTCGCTGAGGTTGTAGAAAAGCCCACCACGACCAAACCGCGACGAGACGGCTGCAGAGACTCTTTAAATTTCGGCGTAGGGAGTCAGCGGGAACTTTGCAGTACGTTCGGCTAGACCAGTTGGATCCAGACTCGTAAGTAAACTAGCACAACACGCTCGTTGTTGTGGCGGAAGAGAGCGGAGTGGCTGTGCAAACAGATCAAATCGCCGATTTCCTCTTTCCTCTTGCCATCGTCGCCGACACTTCGACCCTCGACACGCAGCCATCGCCGTAAAATCACTCTCCTGCACCCGTTCCCGATGTTCCTTACGCTGAAACTCGCATCCGTCTCAAACTTTGGACCACCTATCGCGTTCCTCCTGTTCTCGACGACTGTACTCGGGCTGCAATAGGCACTGCTTGACGTGGTTGGGGTAGTAATGCAGCATTGAATACGGTACGTGTGTCCGTTCTTCGACTTTGAAACTAACGGTGTAATCCTTTTGTGCGCAGCCTGAGATTTTGACGAGCACTTCGCCAACGCCTTGTCCGACGCCGACTCTGTCATCGGATGAGGCGCCTGTGTTCCTTTGACCTGTTGTTAAGCGGTTATCAAAGGTGCATTCCCGCTCTCTCTCGACCATCGTCCCTCACCTTCTCTCCATCCTTTCTGCATACTTTTTATCTCCAGTGCTGCGCTCACGCTTTGCAGGTTTACCTCAGCATAAACACCTCATTCACTGGCTACATCCCGCGCTCGTACCGTACGTCGGGGTCCTGGAGATGGTGTAGGCATATATCTCGAGGTGTGTACCTTATCTTGCGCTCTTTCTCGTGTCGCTTCATTCCACCTCCCTCCCTCCATTTTCATTCTCTTTCCCAGTTCGCTACGCGCTCTTCTCGTTCCGACCCTTCAAATGACAAGAACTTGTACAAATGCTAACACTTGCCCAGATACACTCCACGTCGCATCGATGCATCCTCGGCCTTGACGCCTCCCGCTCCTCGTCACTCGCCTGCGGATCGTCGTTGGCCTCCACCCTCGCCCGCCGCCTGCCCCAAGGCTCGTTAACCCTTTACCCTCCCTGCTCGCCGCGACGAGCATCCTCCCCGCCGTCTACCCGATGCCCTCAGTGCTCCCTCCGCCCACGCCACCCTCACCAGCATCGTTGGGCAGACGAGACTTTGCCGGCAATACGCAATATCTGCGCCGACTTCCAGTCGTTCTGCTGCCAGTCAAAGCGATGCTCCAAACTCGAGTGGCGGCGCGCGCTTCGACCCTGCTTCTGCAGCTAGCATGGGGGCTCCCACACCGATGGATGGGAGCGGTGGAAGATGGGGGTGGAGGATGCATCGATTTGGAGAGGCCGAGGGACGTGTGGGTGGGAAGCGGACGGGCGGGGAGCGGATGTGCCCGAGCGCTTCGTACCGCGGGATCGAGGCGTGCGTTAGGATTGACCCAAGATCGTGGCTTGTCGCCGTCGGCCTCCGACTCGCGCCAGGGTCTTTGCTCCTCCGCAAGACGGTCGTTATTTGCATATTTGCAAGTCGTCGATGCACGAGCGCGCCCCGTTGGCCGAAGGTCGCGCACGCCTCGCTTGCCCTCACGTGGACGCGACGCCTCCGCGCCAACGTCACTCCTCCAATATGCGCAGTCGTCGCCCGCATCGTGCTCCTGCGCGGCAGTGCCACTGAGGGCTCTTCTCCCCGTCTACACCGACACCCCCCTTCTCCCACCCCTGCACCTTAGCCACGACACCTGCCCTCCGTCCGCCGCTCGGTGCTCCGCGTATATGTCGGCCTCTGCCTCATGTCTTCATCGCCAACGCCGCCCCTCCCGGCTCGGTGTTCCCCATCTACAGCACATCCATCATCATCGCCCCCCTCCGTGCGGCGAGCCACGCGAGAGTCGCCGCTCAGCCCTCCCACCGCAAGTGCGGCAGGGAGTCGGGGACGGGATGGCCGGGAGGAGGACTACGGTTTGTATCAGCGCGTGCAGACCGCGGGAGGATGAGAGGAAGGCTCGCCGCGCATCGCACGAGGCGCGATGTCGTCCCGTGCGTCACCACCCACGATGTCGTCACGTGGGGGCGAGGATGACGAGACGTGTGGCGTGCGTTCGTCCATCTCGTTGTCCTCTTCGACTTCGGCGGCGGGGGCAGAGAGTCTTGAGACACGAGGGGTGCTGTGGCGGCACCTGGGCATGGGCGTGGCCGCAGCTACACCCCGTGCGGCCGATGAAGAAAGGAGAGACGCGCTGCAGTGTCCATATCCAGCCTCTGGTCCTCATCGGTGGCAGCGTATCTCTGTCGCGGGATGACTGGTACGAGCTGAGGAGGGACACACGCTGTGGGACGACAACGACGATTCCTGACGTGTATAACAATACTCCCCTCGCCCGCCCCGCACCCCGCGCCTGCGCCGCCCATCATCTCGCTTCCACATCACTGCGCCGCCTTCCCTTTCCGCTGCGGGTGCGCCGCGTCCACCCACATTTTCAGCCTCCCACTGCTCCGACTCCCCGCACCCCGTATCTGCATACGCGGTTGTTGTCGTCTACCGTCTCAGCTGCCTGGGGCCCCGCCATCCGCGACGGGTCCCCCGCACGAGTATTGTGTTTCGAATCCAGCATCTGGATGGGGCCCAGATGGATCGGGAGATGTGGGGCAGCTCCGCGTGCGTGCAGGCCCTCGCCTGCCGCGGTGGGAGGAGGGGGAGAAACGGGGTGGGGAGAGGAGCGGTGGAGGCGCCAGCGAGACACTCCGGTGCTGCCGCGTAGGACGAGGCTCGTGCTCGGTGGGAAAGTGTGGGATGGGGTGGGGGATCCTCGTGCGTCTCGCATGGGGTGCCGGATGCGGTGTGCATGTGTGTAGGGCGCAGTCGCGCTCTTGCTTTGGCTACCTACCACTCTCGGATCTCATTACATCGCATTTTGCCATCTATCTAGTACACTCTTGATTCCTCCCCACTGCGCTTACTTGCACACCGTTCACCCTTCTGAAAACCCTACTCCCCAGATGGAGATATCGCTTCGGACGGACAGAAACATTGCCTTCCTATTGTGTCTAACATTGGTTGGAACCGTCCGAAGTTTGCACCGCGGGGACAAGTTCCCACGATTCTTGCCAAAATTAGTACCTTTTGGTGCGATTTATTGTTGCACGGTAATATTTCCTTCTTGCTTCCTTCAAGTTGATCGGACTCTTGTTCTGTTCTTCGCTCATATAATAGAACCCGTATTGTTCTGACTAGGTTTCAGTTATCATTGAGCTTCCCCAGACCACTTGGCCGATCTGCGGCACCGAGAAAGATTATGGAAGAGGGAAAGAGTCGTGCGTACCGGCGCTTAAGGTTGACAGGCACAGCCTAGTTGACGGCGTGCGACAGATCGCGAACGGAGAAATTGGAGATACGAACAGCTTGGAGATTCAGAAGCACTGTGCCGGTCTTGCTGTGCATTGCAGAGCAGTTGAACGGAGTGTTGAACAGATTTGTCCAATACAGGACTGCAGAGCCGCGCTTCGTTAATTGCTTTGAGACTTGAATCGTGCTCTCGTCCGGTGAAAGAAAAGCATGAAGACAAGATCTATAATTGCTTGAACGTGAATACAGAAAATACAAAAAGATCCACGCAGCAGTCCAACTCGATCAGAAGGGTGCTAACCACCACACACCCGCACAGCAAGAGCCAGGGCAAAATCGAACCAGAATCACGGAACACCAACAACCGGTGGTCTCGAGAAGGCCGGAATGCCTTACTCCACCCCAGAGAATGCAAGAAGAAAAAAAATACAAGGGAAGAAAAGAACGCAAATGAAGAGGAATCTCGCAAGCAGCCGGATGAAGCCAGTCTGAAGCAACGCCGAACCGCGCCTGAAGAAAGAGCGACAAACAAATCGGACAGAAACACTGTGCCGCCATAAATTTAGAGAGTGACAGGGCCCGAAAAGAGAAATACCCGTAGGTGCGAACGAGCCTCGCACCCCAAATCATCCGCCCGAACATTCAACACGTGGGAGGGGCTCGAATAAAAGAAAGAGAGAAAGTACGAGAATAATATTGGATTGCAAAAAGAGGAAATCACGCCGAGCTGCGAAAGAGTGGACCGATTCTGGCTGCACGAGTACACAGACGCGCGTGCAGACGAAGACTCGATGAGATGCGACCCACGCGCAACGCGCACGGAAAGGCCAAGGAAGAGAATAGAAAACAAAAGAGTGCCTTCGTGTGAGGACGATTCGCACGCGCTGCCGCTTTGCTCAATCAGCCAGAAGGACGAAGTCCACACATCCCACGCGCAGTGCGCCGCAGTGAGAGTACCGGGCGCCGACACACCTCCCCCGCCAGGGTCAAGCAGGACGCGGTATCATACGCCTACTCCGCGAATGCGCCAAGCCCAGTGGACGAGCGCACATGAAAACAAAAGCAGCGGAGCACCCCGCACGCACACGGCGGACATAGCTTGCTCGCGCAGACGCTTCACCGCGACGGGAGAGAACGGAGGGACGCAGGTGAAGCCTCCCCGCGCTTCATCGCCTGCGTCCCCACGCCAGACGAGCGTCCTGCTGACGGGCGACGCGGATGGTGTTCGTCCTTCGACCTTAGCGCTTGACCCCTACATCCCAATCCGAGAGGACCGCGAGATAGACCACCGTCACCCGCGCAGACGGCCTGCACTTCCAAAAAGAGCTCAGCCCGGCGGTCAGACAGGACGTTGACGACGCTCCTCCTCCGCGGCGGCGAAAGCGCCGAAATGCGGCGCTGAGCGGGGGGGGCGTGGATGGGCGTGGCATGCAAGACATGCCGAACAAGTACCAGTCGGCGATGAGATCAACGCTTGCGCTGGAGGAAGGATATCATCTGCAAGATAGTGGTGGACATTGATCAGTCTGAGCGTGTAGCCAAAGGAGGAGACCCGAAGAAGGGACCAAGCAATCGCGGGGTGTCGCCAACCATCCATTGCAGCGCATACCGCCAAACGCCAGAAGAGAAAGAAAAAGAATACATAATGTCTTCACTCACTTCAGATGGCCACGCCACGGTGTCCCCATCCCAGCTCTCCCACTTCTCTGCTACTCCGAGCTCAAGAGCTTCGTATGCGCCTATCCGCATCCTTTCCCATCGCAAGGTGGCCGAAAACGACGAAGAAGCAGTGGCATGCGTACGTGCCCATCATACAACTAGAAGATCCGTCCGCTGGTCAGAAAGGATGGGGAAGGAAGGAAGACAACGATTGTGCAGTGCCTGATGCTGCCGTTCATGAGATCGGCTATGACGGGTGGAGGAAAGCGGGGGAGGTGCCGTGGCAGTTGCACGGGCCATCTAGACGTGTCGTATGAAGGTCGTGGAGGTCCTATACGACAAGTGAAACTTTCAGCAAGATGGATTCAACTGCAGATGTGCCGACGAAAGTACTTGTAAGTGCTTCTTTGGAGAACGAGGCCGGGAACACAAAGAAGGAACACGAGAGGAGAGAGCGTTGCGCGACTGTGGCGGCGACCGCCAAGACCCAATTAGGAAATGATCTCATCAACGTGGCACGTGCGCAGTGTCCTCCCTGTCCCCACCTCTTTCTTGGGTTCGGAGCAAGCCTGTCTCCAGTCCGGCATGCCGGACTATCTCGGAGAGAGGCTTGGTCCAAACTCGCAAAACAAGAGATGTGTTCTGAGGGGAATTGCTCACGCATTTCAGGTCGGATTCTCTTAGTATAAACCGATGATTTGTTCATTAGATACTGCTTCATGTACTCCTATATTTGGTTCTGCAAAAAATCTAGTCGTTCCTATTGTACATCGACACTTTCATCGACAACATTTCCCATCAATTGCCGCCAGACCGAGCAGACTTTTATCGAATCCGTTGGATTTTATGGGCTCGATCGATGCGGGACATTATTTAAAGAAGGTCCCCCAGCAAAGATTTTGTCTGAAACCTTATTGGTCGTCCAGAAGACGCGGTGCAAGTCTCTGACCGAATCGGGAAGCGTGACGCGCCCTGTGACGCGACGCGTCTCATTAGTGACCGATTTTGATCTAGCGCCGAAAATTGTCGTCTCTCGAGCATCCACGCCGGAATTGCTTCTCATTCAACAACATTTATACCTACCCGTTTAATCTCCATCCTGGCCACTCTCCAGTATGACAACAAACACTGGCAGTCAAAATTTTCAAGGGATGAATTGAAGGGCCTCACTCTCGAAGCCAAGCTTCATCTTGTCTTCTCGCTCATGATTTTCCTGTCCATTTCGACTCGACAGCTACCCCAATGGCTTTTCACAATGAAAATACCACTTTTAATCGCACTTCATGGGCTTTTTTGCCTCGGAAGCCACGGCCGAGGCCCGATTCGGACCCGCCATGGTATTCAGCCTCTGGCGCGACAAAACCCGCTATCCAAACGCACAGAAATATCTCAGAGAGATGACAATTCCCTGCGCACATGAACTGGCATTGCAGGACAGCAACCGAATCATTTCCAGTCCACTCCTGAGCATACGGCTCAAGACACTTGCAATTCGGGAGCTTCGAGAAATGCTACACCCGTCCGAATTGATAGAAATAATCAAGGGGTTGGCACCTTTTACCTGGGGGCTTCTGCTTACCTTCTCTGCATCTCCCAACGCATCGAGAAAGCGGAAGAAAGCAGAGGAAGACCAGCCAATGCCGACTGGAAAGGGAGATTGGGAAGATGATCCAAACGACGACTTGGGGGGAGGCCGATGCTTCACACGGCGGGACTCGTACTTTACTTTCTTTTTTTCTTTCTTGGTAGCAATGCACTGCTTGTTTTTAATACTGTAAGTATTTAGGCCCCGTACTCTTGATATACAACCGACTGCTACAAATCGTACACTGCTTGTAGTGCCAAACAATTGCACCTAATCGTCTAACCACTAAGCGTACAAACCATGATTCGCATCCCGGCAGCGCCAAACATCGTTTACGTTATGCGGACACATCGAGAGCGGCAACATGAAGTTGGTCGTGTGTTCCAGCCGGCGCCCGAGCTTGTGTTATTGGTGGCTGTACACTCGACACGTACGCACCACATCGGACATCACCGAGATTTGATCGGCACTCACTCATCCGCTCGCCTTTATTCCACCATCAGCACTAGGGCTCTGTTTTTAATGCCTGTTTATAAACATGTCTGTTTATAAACATGTTTATAAACACGTGTTTATAAACCGGTTTTTTATATGGTTGGGCCAGGACCCCCGGTTTTTAATTCACTGTGGCTGTGCCTTGGAGGGCTTCAAGGGCCAAATTTTGACTCAAAGCAGGGTACCAGCTGGACTAAATATATTTTCCTGAGTGTTGCCTGACCTCGGGTGAACAGGCTAACCTGAAACCGTTTGGAAATATGACCCAAATAGCCGAGGCTCGGCATCTGTTGACCTCTGCGACGGTATTCTGGTTTGAAGACGCGAATGGGTGGGATTTTCCGAGTGTATTGGACTCAATTTCAACCGCTGGGGCACCAAGCACTGCAGAAACTTGCGAGAAACCCCTCAAAACCCAGTTTTGGGGCCCAAGTAAGTGAGTGTTTATAACCCGGTTTATAAACACCCTGTTTAGAGACACAGAATAAAAAACTGTTTATAATCCGCTCAGGAATTATAAACAGAGCCCTAATCAGCACCAATCTCATTCATTACCCAGGTTTCGTGCGTAGGGATTACAAATACGCAAGCACACGTTCGAAGGAACCTCTAATACATCTCGTTACACATAGCTAATGTGCCGTCGCGTCAAAACGGCAGGGTTGAAATACCGGTATTGTAAGCGCTGCCCTGAAAAGGTCGGAGAACTCGCCCGCTACGAGGAACAATGGTCAGTCTGAGCTCGTCTCTCAGGGGAAATAATGGCAATTGAGACAGTAGCTTTTGAATACTACACTTTCTTGTAGTATATGACATTTATCCACATACTTGGTGTACTTCGTATTCAGCGCTTTGACCGCGACTTACGGCACAAACTGTGATGGCATTATTTCGGCGATCACAGTCAAAAGTACGAACCTAATGCCTTTATAAACGTGTAACTGGAGGTTCGTTAGAATATTGTTTGAACAATTTACCCTTTCGTTTCAAGTGATGTCCGGTTCAAAACAATTGCAAAAGAATAATGATAAGATAGAATTCCGCCGTTGAAGCCGACCATCTGATGTGTTCGGGATCTTCCGAAGTCTTGCGTACACCTCGCCTGCACCGCCACAACGCGGAGTTCCGCAATTTCATCTACGCCGTAGTCGTCGGGATATCTGGATTTGCCGCAGGGAATGATGGCACCTTCTAAAGGTACACGAGCACGTAGCGGTTAAGGTGCGCCGCAGGATGCTAAAACGTCGAAACTGGACAGACAGACATGGGTAGATTGAGGTACGTTACTCAATATTGACGATGACTTTCTTGTTGTGCTCGGACTTCGTGTGAATCACAGAATTTCCCAACAGACCCAAAACGAACTTCGGCCTCCGGCGTACAACATCAGCGCTAGGCCCTCATAAGTCACCAATACCGTTATGGGCGCAATTTCCTCAAAATGCGCGTTGGAGTTACGTCGCTGTTGAAAGCCGTTGAAAAGCACGGATTTCCATAACAGCAATATAACACAAAAGTAGTGCCAAACCTATTAAGCAAAACCTCTGCATCTCTCAAATAGTTTACGAGAGCCGTGATTGAATGTTAGATACCACGAGCTTGAATATAATGCAACACTCACCCTACAAATAAGGCATGATGCCAAACACAGAGCTATACGAAACAATACTAAATGGATCGGTGTGCGTACAATATTTACGACTACTAGAGGTGTGACATGGCGGAGGTTAAGAAACGAAGAGAACAAAATATAAATAGACTAGCCGGATTCGAACCAGCATCATCTTGGTGGATGATATAATCACTAAATCTATTAGATTAGGCTCTTAAAAAGACTTCAAAAAGCTAATGAACATAGCCGCTATTTCATTACATCCTCAGGACGCACTGATAAACGTATCGCCAACTCAAAAACCTGGTTCCGATTGATGAAAAGAACGAGTACATAAAGTACTCGTAACCCCAGCCTCGAATCAGGCGATGCAGACCCCGGGGATTCGGCTGGCCGCAGTTGGACAAGAGATTACTCTGGATTCTCGCGGAATCCTATTTTTGTATGCACATTCATCACTCTTCATCACTCAATTAACCTTAAATAATATCCAGGCCATTCTCTTGACCATCAGCATGCTAGCATTTGTTCGTAATCGTGCTACGAATGTGCTCATTCTCGGGCTTTTCTTCAAAATTTCGGGAACAAGTTCCCTGGTTGTGTTGATGCTCAGCAATGCTGATGTCTGTGTTTCAAGCCACACAGTCGAGCACCTCAAGGTCCGCATCACCGAGGATGCAATACAGCTTGCGGTCCAACTGATCACAAGTGGCCGCGTCTTTTTTCACCATCTTCGACAACATAAATATCTTCCTCTGGAAGTCCCAGCAGCGCCTCTCGAATACCAACGACATGATCAACGCAACCAACTGCGCAGTCATTGGTATTGAAGACGTGGAGCCGTTCACAGAAGCGGATTTGGCAGAGCAGCTTGCACTCCGTGGCCAACGGGCAAATGCGACACCAACAGACCATTCTGCCAACTCCGGCAGATGACGAAATTGTTGGCAAATCATTCGTCGCCCTTATAGCGGAAATGATTGTCGCTTTCACCCCCGGAAATAGTCGTTGGAAGGATCGGAAGAATATTGCGGCAGCCGTGGCTGACATGATGCCAAAAGATCGACCCCTCCCTCCCACTGCGGCAGATGCACGGCCTTTTGGGTTGTTTGATGTGAGCGAGGGATCGAAGAAGGGTGTTGTGAAGTT
This sequence comes from Mycena olivaceomarginata, assembly GCA_029378375.1. NCBI lineage: Eukaryota > Fungi > Basidiomycota > Agaricomycetes > Agaricales > Mycenaceae > Mycena > Mycena olivaceomarginata. The sequence goes on along the minus strand of JARKIC010000560.1, from coordinate 175,307 downwards.
TCTTCGGCAGGCGCAGGAGCGCAGCACGCTGGCCCAGCGAGTGTGGTCATCGATCTGGCGGATTTTGTAGGTGACTGGCTGTCCTCGAATAACCTCCGGGCCACCCGTCGCGATCGAACGGACGACATAGACGCCATGGAACGCCTCGAGTATGTTCAAGAACTGAGTGCTCCATTCCACTTTGCACTTCAGGCCAGCCATATACTCATGCGGACACATTACGGACATGCAGTGGAGGATCCCGGATCCCTCGCAGCGCACAAGGGCCTTTTAAATCGCAAATGGGACGTCAATAAACCCAACTATGCCGCAGCTAAGTCCCTTATCCGCCACTCTTTGATCGCCCGCATCCTGCATTGTGTCATGTCAGTTGTCTTCCAAGCGGAGTTTTCGAATTGATGATTGACCATTTTGCAGGGTTATTAACGGATTCACGCTGTACTCTCAGCTATCGGGATGGGAGCCAACACTTGCAGATATTCAGGCCATCGCTTTAGCCATCTCCACCGACTTTGCAACAGCAACTGCTGCGCAGAAGGCGCAGGACGCGGGCGACGATTGGATGGCCCATTCTATCTACTTCATTCGCGATTCATTATTCTTCTGCATGTTTGAAAAAGCGGTCAGTTTTGCAGATCCTGGGCAGCTCATACGTGTTCTCAGATACTGGGGACTGGCTTTTCGAGGTGTTGGACAGCACAATTGCGCCCGCGAGTGTGCCGAAGTCCTGATACGATGGAAGTATGAGCTCCCGGACAAGTTGCGACGCGCGCTGGAACGCTCTTGGTTTGTCAATCGGTGGGGAATAATTGGTCGTTCTATTGCATCGGATCTGTACCTAGAACAGCTCAATTTTTGGGTGAAGGTATGTCTTATAGGTTCATGAAACAGAATTCAAGCAGAGTTAATATTTGAATAGCGTGTCTTCATCGCATCAGGATCTGGTGTCACCATCGACTATATAATTCGCAAAGGTTCTGCATGTGTGGACTGTGGAGGCGTTCCGGGACATCACTCACATGGTCGCCAATTTTTTTGGTGACCCCGACCGTGCGCGGAGATCCAAAGAAGTCAAATTCAACCAAGATCTCGAGGCATTGGTCACGGAAATGCAGCGGCGCAAGTTTCACGTCGTCAGTGTAGTAATGTTCGCACTGAATGAAGTGAAAGATATGAATATATATTGGGAGGTAAAAGAACAAGTTTATATACTCTACAGAATATTATCTAGAATGTACTACAAGTATGAAGAGTACAGGAATGAATGAGTAAGACATTAGTAAAGAGAAGCGGGCAGAAAGTCGGGGAGTCCGATGGTTTGTAAGTCCGATGAGAAAACTCCGAACCGTGGGAATAATAAAACAACAACACTCCCCCTCAAGCACGAGTCATTCCGAGTCGTGAGACGAAGTACTCGTGCTTGGATTTGTCGAGGGCTTTAGTAAACAAGTCCGCGGTGTTTTCCGAGGTAGGGCAGTAGGATACTGACACTTCGTGAGAAGTAATTCTCTCCCGAATGAAATGGTGCCGAACATCAATGTGTTTAGAGCGGGCGTGAAAACCAGAGTTCTCCGCAAACGAAATAGTGCCGTGATTGTCAGCGGAGATGTGAGTGGGAAGTTTGGGAAGGGAACCGAGTTCAGAAAGCATGCTGCGAAGCCAGAGAGCTTCACGGGTAGCCGAAGCTAAAGCCATGTATTCAGCTTCCATGCTGGAAAGTGCCGTAGTCGGTTGCTTCTTTGAATTCCAAGTGACAACTCCCCCTGTGAACATGGAGAGGTAGCCGGTGACAGATCAGCGGTCATCTGGTGAGTTGCCCCAGTCAGCATCAGAGAACAACTCGATGGCAGATTGTTTATCAGAGTTGTACTTGATGCCGAGATTGACAGTTCCGCGAAGATAGCGAAATACACGCTTCACGGCAGTGAAATGTGTGGGGCCAGGATTCAGGCTGAATTGGGAAAGAGTCTGAACGGCAAAGGAAATGTCGGGGCGAGTGGAAATGGCAGCATACATGAGTGAACCAACCATGTGCTGATAGATGAGTTTGATCTTGGGATAAGATTCTGAGTCCGGTGTCTTGGTGAGTTTGACATGGGAATCCATGGGAGTGGATACAGGAGTGGCGTTATGCATGCCAAAGCGCTCGACGATTTTGGTAATGTACTGAGATTGGCTCAGAAAAATTGAACCATCAGCATTGCGAGTGATTTCCATGCCTAAAAGCTGACGGATGTTACCGAGCTTTTTGATGTTGAACATGGACTCGAGTTCGGATTCAGCGGCAGCCATGAGAGTGGGGGATGACGTGAGAATGGTCATGTCATCAACATGAACAGCAATAATGGTGATGTCGGTGCCGTTGCGTTTAATATAGACACATTGGTCCGAAAGAAGTCGAGAATAGCTGTGGGAAAGGAATGAGGTATTAAGCTCAAGGTTCCAGACACGGCCTGACTGTTTAAGGCCGTAGAGTGCCTTGTTAAGTTTCCAAACATGGGTAGTGCCATTGTGATAGAGTTCCGGCTGCTGCATATAAATTTCTTCATCAAGTTTGCCGTTGAGATACGCGCCAATCACATCAACGACGTGAACATCAAGATTATAGCGCGCGGCGAGGGGCGAAGAGCAGCCGAATAGTCTCCATGCGAACAACGGGGGCAAATGTCTCGTCATAATCAATGCCTGGGATTTGGGAAAAACCTTTGGCAACAAGCCGGGCTTTGTAGCGTGTAATTGTGCCCTGTGCATCGCGTTTGACACGGAAAACCCATTTACAGGCAACAGCTGTCCTGTCTTTAGGAAGTGGGGCATGGGAAAATGTGCCAAGTTTGTGCAACTGATCCATCTCCTCATCCATAGCTTTCTTCCACTCTGTCCAGTCTGGGCGTGATTGTGCCTCAGCAACTGTGAGTGGATCACTGGATATGGGATCAACAACCGGATTTGCCGGCAGTGCATAGGCGAGATGGGCGCTGTCGGGATGTGTATATTTACGTGTGCGTGGTCCCAGTATGATGTTGTCCTCTGAAATAGCACTGCTGATGTCGCGTGGTGCTTTGCGGGGTGGAGACGGAGTTGTTTCATCCGTGGGAGGAGAAGTGCGGGAAGAAGATGGCGTGAGAGTGCTCAAAGTGGAGACTTTAGAAATGGGAGCGTGAGCAGGCTGCGAAACTGTGGGAATGGTGACCGGAGTGGTCGGTGCAGCCTCGGGCTCAACAGAAATGAATTTCTGCGAAATTTCTTGTGTGTTATTCATCTCCCCCTTGAGCTGAGGCGGAGACGATGAGATTTCGGAATTAGGCACACTGTCATTAATAAAAGTGACGTTGCGCGACGTGAGAACCTGGCGGGTAGCAGGATTATAGTAGCGCCAAGCTCGGGACTCGTCTGAGAGGCCTACAAAAATGCAAGATCGAGTTTTTGAGATGATCTTTGCAGAGTTTCCATCCTGCTTCAAAACTTCGCAGGGAGCTCCGAATTCTTGGAGTGCGGCAACGTTAGGCTTCTTTCCCCAAAATGCTTCGTCCGGCGTGATTCTATCACCGAGTGCACGCGTGGGAGACCGATTTTTCAGGTACACGGCATATGCAACAGCTTCAGGCCAGAGAAACAATGGTAAATTATGGGCAGCAAGCATGGCTCGGGCATGCTCAATAAGAGTGCGGTTAAGGCGTTCAGCAACACCATTTTGTTGTGGGGAATAAGGGGCTGTGAGTTCGAGACGAATGCCACGGGAACTGAGGTAAGCCCGAATTTCTTGGGAAATGTATTCCTTGGCATTGTCGCAGTGGAATGCCTTGACGTGTTAGTTTGATTATGGATGTATGCATCGTAGTCCTTCATTCTCTGAAGAACCTCTGTGCGCTTCTTCATCAGATGAATTATGGTGCGCCGTTTGGCACCATCAGTAAAACTGATGTAGTACCGAATGCCGTTGATGCCAGTGACACGAGAAGGTCCCCAGACATCTGTGAATGTCATTTCCCCAATTTCGGAATACTTCCGTTCAGCCTCAGTTGGAAATGGCATGACGTGGGATTTGGCTTTGATGCAAATTTCGCATTGGGCAGAAGGGGTGCTGAGGGAATCAATGGTCATTCCTTCAACCATATTATTGTTCTTCAGCATTTTAATTGAAGCTGGAGATATGTGCCCAAAAATGCGATGCCATTTATCCCAAGAATGAGTGGGGGCAGTGGCGGTAAAAGCAGGAGTGGATGAAGAAGGCGGCGGTGATGAAGATTCCGGCAGAACAGCCAGTGATATGATGGATGATGCGGCAGTGTTTTCCGGTGATGGTACAACTGGCGGTGTGGCGGTAAATGCAGTGGAAGGGGTACGGATGGAGGTAGAAGTGATTTTGACATGATAAAGGTTGCCAATCCTTTTGCCACGCATGATCTCGCGGCGTTGAGGTCCCTTTGTGTACACATGCATGAGATCTCCATTGAATTGAACGGAAAACCCAGCATTGGCCATACGTCCAATGGAAATTAAATTGTACGGTGCATCGGGGACATGGAGAGCATCTGTGAGAGCAATGCTGTATGTGGAATTTTTGACATGGGAAGCGATGGCAGCAGAGCCGGTTCCGTGGCATCGGACACTTCCGAAGCCAGACACAGTGTGATTGTCGCCCGCAGGGGCATATGACTGGAAAAATTCCTTTGACATGAGGATGTGTTTGCTAGCACCCGAGTCAGCAATCCATGAGCCACGGGGAAGAGGTGCAGAGCTGTCCTGCGCCATGAATGCGAAGTCGGGGGTGGAATTAGATGATGTTTGCGCAAGGTGCGCCTGGGGTCTGTTGGCATATCGTTGTTTTGATTCCCGAGTATTCTGTTCCTTCTGGGCTGTGGTGAATGTTTTTGCAGCCTTTACATCACGACAATCCCCAATCATGTGGCCGATCCTGCCACAACCAAAGCAGGTGACTTTAGGGTTGAATTTCGAGTGTTTACCGTGTTTATGTTTAAATGGATGTGCCGGAAGCGCTACCTCATCAGAAGAGGGCTTGGCTTTACGACGGCGGTCCTGCTCGAGAATACGAGCCACGAGTTTGGTGGATTCCGTCAACGATGCCGTATCAACTCCTGAAATAAAGGTGTCCCAGGAATCTGGCAGTGACGTGAGAAGGGTGATGGAGAATTCCTCCTCGGAAAGTTTGGTGCCCTGCGCAGCCAATTTGGAGCGTAAATTGGTGAGGCTGCAAATGTGTTCCTCCACATTCCCACCTTCCTCACACTGGAGGTGGGAGAGCTGGCGGCGAAGTAAAACAACAGTGATGACACCCTTTGGCTGATAGGTATCAGCAAGGGTCTTCCATGCCGCCGACGAACTGGTGGCATCGGTGATGTACACCAATGGTTCATCGGAGACACGGAGTCGAATTTGGGAAAGGGCCTGGCGGTCCTTGCGGTCCCAAGCTGTGATCGCAGCAGCCTGTGAGCCTTCCGGATCAATGATTTGGCCATCGGGACCGAACCGATGTTGTGGCCGAGGGATGGTACCAAGAACATAGTCGATGAGTCCCTGATCCGTGAGAATGTCCGTCAACTTGACGGCCCAAGTGGGGTAATTCTCCTCGCCAAGGAGATGCTGGATGCGGTATGCCGAGGTGGTGGCGTCCGACATGATGGATGGGTGACAGATGTGATGCGAGAGGCGAAGTGTGCGTCGCTAGTGACCTGGTCGAGCTGGTCGGGCTGAGTGCGAGATATGAGAGAGACGGGAGAGTGGTCAGTTATAGCACGGGGGCCAATAACCTGTAGTAATGTTCGCACTGAATGAAGTGAAAGATATGAATATATATTGGGAGGTAAAAGAACAAGTTTATATACTCTACAGAATATTATCTAGAATGTACTACAAGTATGAAGAGTACAGGAATGAATGAGTAAGACATTAGTAAAGAGAAGCGGGCAGAAAGTCGGGGAGTCCGATGGTTTGTAAGTCCGATGAGAAAACTCCGAACCGTGGGAATAATAAAACAACAACAGTCAGCAAAGACCGGCACTTTGTCCCTGCACCTCCAAAAAGGCTCGGAAGAATGCATCACAGAACACAAGACCTCCCGAGCCGCCGCGCTCTGCTATCGTCGATGTTTTCGTCAAGGGTGCCGAGGAATGGAACGGGAAATTTAGGGAGTTCATCAAGTCGACAACTTTTGATCCTGCACTCGGTGGTTATCCGCCGGTCGCAGAATCCTCAAACTCTGGTCCGCGCGATACAACTCTCGACACAAACGCGGTGTTCGACAATGTGACGCAGAATCCATTGACGTATGACAGCTATTCTGATTTACATGGTAGCAACGATGTAACGGAAATATCGGGTGCATTGGGTGGTGGAGGGGATTTAAACGGTGTTGAGTAGGAATTTGAATGAACAAAAAATATTACATTCTACTGTCAAGTGTGAGAAAAGGGAGGCCCCGTCCCTGGTGCTGGAGAGGAAGATGGAGGCATTGGGAATCGAAGTGCGGTGGGTGTAAATGTCCGAGAAGAAGCCAGACTGCTAAAGAAATCATCGTATGTAGGAGTTGGGAAGGGATTGCAGATGGGGTTAAGTGCTGGAAGGGGAATCGCAGCTGTAGAAGCCATCTGTCGACCCGGAACATTTGCCCGCGAAGAGCTGCCTCCACCTCGGTTTCCAGAAGATCTCGGGGTAGGCAGATTTGGCTGCGTGGCTGGATGCGGAGTGAATACCGGCTGCGGCGTGATAAGTACAGGAAGGGATCGTGGCGGTTTATGTGCCCGACGTGCCGATTGGGGGGTGCGCACAATATCGAGAGTAAGGCGCCAGCGCGCAATGATGTCACAGACTTCCGAGACGTCGGATGCCGGAGCCATATCCCAGGGAACTACTTTCAGAATATGCTTCGGCTCAACGAGAGCATGCTTCAGAAAGGTCCCACAGGACGAAACCAGCTTCTCCAACTGCTTTGGAGGAAGGAGTACTTCGCAGGGAATGTAAGGGCTATTTCCCATGCGAAAATGTCTGTCCTTCCGCTACGCTATTAGCAACTCGCGCAGCGCGGACTTGTCCTCCTTTGAGACAGTCTGTTTGCCTCTAACCGGCTCGAATTCAACGGAATCAAACGACGCCACAGTGCCGGAATCCGAAACGACAGAGACAGGAGATGAGGGGCGGGAGGGTGGAGGTGGAAGGGAATGGATGAAGTCGGATGCGTACTTGAGAATACGCGGATCGTGAGAATTGGAAGGCTTGAACCAGTCAAATAAGTGCGGGTTACAATGGCCACAGCAGCGTGTGGGTGGAGGATTGTGTTTGAGGTCGAGAACTGTCCAGCTCAGTTCGTGAGAAGAGCTGCTTGAGATTGGCCCGGACTTGGATGCGATGGGATCTGTCAAGCCCGTGTACACATCTAGACCAGTGTCCGGACGAAATAGCTTTCCGAGGAAGACGTGGGAGCATGCTACAATGCCGTGGATCAATGTCTCGTAAAAGCGAACGATTGGGAAGTACTTGCCTTCTGAGGAAGCGCCTGAATTGATAAATGCTTCGAGATTCGGCTCCAGCTTTGCTCGCGATGTCGTATGGGACTGCAATTCAATCGCTATTTTTTCTTGTCCCTTCAAGCGCTGAACAGCAAGTCCAACTTCAGGAGGAGCCGGCCTATATGCCCATGGCTGCACAAAGAACATGCAAGTCCCAAGGCCCTTCTGGTTCTGGCCAGTGCAACCCCAGCGCTGCACTAGGACAGCAAGGGACTTCGGGCACTCAAATACAATTGAATACTCAACGTCGGGGACGTTGCAACCCATCCCAGCTGCATCAGTTGCGCATAGAATTCGATAGCGGCCGGACAAGAATCCCTCCCAAATATCCTTCTTGGCAGCCTCCGAGATGTCCGCTGAATACGAAACAACACAGCTGCGCAGGTGTGCTGGTAGGGGCGCGTCTCCATTCAGCCTTTTTCTTGGTTGTACTGGCCACAGAGCTGTGGTACGTCAATATCTTCAGGATCGAAGATGGATTTGATGTGTTATCAAGATCGGGCGGTAAGATATTTAGGACGTCGAGAATGGGATTGGCGGCATTTGTGAGGGCGCGGGTAAGGAAGAACAGGTTCGCGCGCTCGGAGCCTGCGTCTAGGCCCCAGAAAGGACGGTGTCCAAAGCCGAGGGAGCTCCAGATGATATTGAATGTGCTTGTAGCGCATGTAGCCGTGCAAGCAACGAAGGGGACTTCCTGCCCGGTGAAACTGCGAAGCCGGTGAAGCTGCCGATACATGGGGCGAAATTCCTCGCCCCATTCATCGATACAGTGAGCCTCATCGACGATCAGGGTGTTTACTCGAGCCCGAAACTTTCCATCCATCCAAAGTCTCGCAAAGCGGTCGGAGAGCGCCATCTCGGGAGAGATATAGACGAGCTGGGCACTCTTCTCGGCCTTCCTCCATACGTTGTGGTCGTTGGTATTGTCCTCGTTAATCTCAATTGCGCTGATCCCCTTTTCAGTCGCCTGCTTGACCTGTGAAGTTGTAGAAGTGAGGCTAGATATCCAGCAAATTCTCAATGGCAATTTTGTACGTACCTGGTCTACCTCCAGGGCCTTTAGAGGGTATATAATGATAGCAACCTTCTTCCTTCCTCCCAGGACCGCAACAGCCTCGAAAATGAGACTTTTCCCATAACCAGTCCCAGCAAGAAAGATGGAGTCGTATCCGCACAGAATCCAGATAATCAAGTGAATTTGCCAGTCATCTGGTACGTAGTGGAGCTCGAGTTTGTCAATGACCATTGCCCTAGTCTCTTCAAAGCTGTATTTCCACTCCTTGATGCCCTGTAGATGCGTCAAGCGCGGAGGTACGCGCCGTCGAGGGGTGCCTGGTGACCGTGGCGGGATGGGCGAAAATGGGCGCCGGCGCGGTGTCTGAGGGGTGTTTGAGGGCTGGCCTGACATGTTGGGGTACCAAACTAGGTGTAAAACGATGCGCGAGCACAGAGGATGGAAAGGAGACGCGACGCGGTAACGACAAATATTGCCAAATTTGGCGGTTTCTGCGCCTTGCTCAGAAAATGCAATTCGGGCTCAATTCACTCGGGATAAAGGCCTGGGGGCTTTTCAAACATTGTATCTACAATTCTGTCTCCTCAGAACTGCGATATACGTACTAAAACATATTTTATTTGAGGGTTTGCAAGTCGTTATCCGCGGTCAAAAGGGCCGATTGTCGGCTACTTTGCGACATACTATGGGCATTTAAAAACATTCTGAGTAGGCGGAAACACTCTAGCGCTTACAAGCCACAATACATGGCTTTGGACCCAAGAGTTTGACGCGGTTTCCGACGCAGCAGAACGCGAAGAACACATCCCCCTTTTTCTTGATCTTGGCACAAGCCCCTTCTTACAAAAGCCTGCGTAGCACGTGCATATCATGTGAGAACGGCGGCTTGATCCGAACCTACCTCTTTCTTGCATTTTTTTTTTTTAGGTTTGAACGAAGTACCACGTCTCTGTCACTTTGTTCATAATTATTTCGACTGGGCGACGATGGGTCGCTTCGAAATCTTTCTCCCAGCGAGCTCCTTTTCCGCTGCGATTTGCCGAGTCTGCTTCGGTGGGATCCTTCTCCAAATCGGAAGGACGCACTCAGGAATGTATACACACGTCCTCGCTGTGTTCCATTAGAATGGGGCTTGAAGCTGAACTAACTAGCCGAAATAACCATGGTCTCCGAATTCTATCCAGATTGAGTCTGGATCTCCGAGCGGCGAGCTCTTAAGATTTCTCTCTGTGCCTTTCGTTCCACTCCGTCCATAATTATACATCCTATCCCTCCATCTGCTCGCCTGCCCTAATGCCTGTCGTCCTTCAAGACGGGTCGGTGTCCCGTTCTTCCTTCATAATGGTGAATTTGAATCACGGTGATGTCTCTCTTTCACCTGTTCGACCTTCCCACCAGTCGACTCCTCTTGCATGCACACCACAGCAGCTTCATTTATTGCCTTCCCTGCCATCCTGGTCTCTCGAGCTCTGTGCGATGTCCAGCCTTGATGTCATCTTCTCTTGCGCTCCATTCAAGTCGTACGTACCCCGATACTTCGTTCTTATGGGTCAAAATCAGTACGTCAAGATCGATTCTACATCCCTCGGCTACATGTTAAGGTTCTTCTTCTTCGGCGCCATGCTCCTGGGGGCAGCCGTCAGCAAATCTATCAAATCAAATACCCATTCTCGAGTTGCATTCTGTCATTTCACTCATCGTATGTCTCCTTCTCATATTTCAGGCCGTGGTTGCACCGTTCTCGCATGCTTCCATTCGTATTGCCGCTCACGTCCATGCGGCTCCTCAATCTCAACCTCTCATCACCTCAGTTTCTGTTCTTAAGGTGCACAGCGCATATAAAGCACAATCCGCATCTTCACGTTCTTCCGGGTCCTCGCCCATCTATTCCGATGCTCGGTGGATTTCATTCAGATCCCTTTTCCGAATTCATGGGTACCGCCGACTTTGACCATCAAATGCAGATGGCTTACCATCGTCCGGAACTTTCTCTCGCTGTTGTTCACTTTATCCAAGTGAAATCTCTACAAAGAGCTCCTCTCTGGCCTGTTGAACCTGTCCGAATCAGAATGTGACCTCGTTGAAACTATTCCTCCTCGGTTTCTCAGTAACCATATAAAGTTTGATTAAACAATGGGCGTCTCAATGGATAATCTGGTTTGATGGTGGATTTGTTCAAACAGCAGATTACACGGTAGAACACCAAAAAAGAGTTCTCCACCTGGTTGAACTGACACGGAGAGGTGATTGGAAAAGCAAATGGGACATGGAATGACCAACTGAGCCAAAGCGAACATAGGGATGATTGATAAGTTCACCATCCAACCACGGGGTGTTCCCGTTTTTGGGTCGGAAACCTGCTAAGTCCGAAGCTCTGAAGTTCACTTGATGGGAATGGAAGTGTGCGCACTGAGGATTACAGCAGTTCTGAATGGGTTCGGTGGCAATGGGTGGTTGGAATCATCCAATTCAATACTCCTCAACATAGGTAACCGTGGTTCGAACAACGTAGTTACCACAGTAACTGCCCGAGGGAAAGCCATGCAAAATCCCGGATTGAGCAGGCCAGATTAACATTCCTATGGACTACTTGAACAGATATTAAACAGAATGAAATCCCTTAAAGCAGACACAGGATTTTTCCAGTTGTTTTAGCTCCAACCTTTGTGATGCAACAGTATAGTAAGAGGATCAATGAGTTTCCATGGAGCTGTATGACAGAATTGAAAGCTGTAAGAAGCTTTTCGTGTCCCCATGCTATCTAGACGGAGTTTGAGCACCTTGAGGACAAATTTCAGCCCCCATAAGTTCCATGCAACAACAGTGTTGTTGGTACTATATTTGACCAGGAAGTTGGCCACTTAAGCACTTATGCCCCAACCTTCGTCTTCTCCGGGCGCCGGTCCCACCCAAACTATGTCAGAATGAACACATGCATCCTGCGAAGAGTTTGAGTACACCGGCCCCAAAATATTCGAAGATTTGATTCCGTAGTGAATTTATTTTGACCGGCAGTCCAACATGGCCAAACAACAGGGTAGTTGGCCACCCCGCCAAATAATGTGTTGAGCTCTCAAATGGCGGTCGCCTGCATTTGTAATCATAAATAGAGGTTATATTCACTATTTCAAATAATTCTGGTGTAGATATGAGGTATAGAAATGGTCGGAATACCTGCTTCCGACCAGGAGGAAACCCTCAAATTAGGGCCGTGAGATGAACAAGTGTTCTGCAACTCAGAAAAAGCCGAGATGGGTCAAATTAAGATCCAGGCTACTTAATGGGAAGTCTTGAGATGTACCTGAATACCCAACTCCATTCCAGGATGCTGACAGCTCCTTCAAAAAATCCGACTATTAGCGAGACCGAAATTGAGTGATTTGAGATAATGGCCTGCAGAGCGATCAGAAGTGAATGGATAAAATCTCGAAATACCTCTCAGAATGAAGGATTGTATAGTAAAACGTCCTGTGTAAGGTTCCAGACCAATAGCATGGCGGTATTGTGTACCGCGATGGTAACAGCATGGCTGACCTAAAAAAAGCAGTTGTGCTTTCCCGAGTGCATTAAGAAAAGTAGTTCAGCCCATTGTCATTCAGTAGCATTACAGAGAGAAGCCCAGCATCGGGGGAGAAAAACGAGCCCCAAAGGTCGTGGATCGACGAAGAAATGGTGGAGAAATGGCGATGGCAAGTGAGCCGAGCGGTCCGATGGCAAGAAATTGATTTCCCCACGCTTCGGATCCCGATCCGCAATGCCGTAGCTTTCGATCAACCCATCACTTTCGGCTGAAATTTTGGTCTGTTCGTTGGAGGTCGTACTCTGTTTGTACATTATGCCCAGTCATAATTATCAGGCCCTGGCCTTCTAGCTCTCAAGTGGCCAATTAGGTAGGGTGGCCAGGTACCTGGCCCCAAATAGTACATCTTTGGTTGAATTGCGCTGGGTGAACATGGTGGTTTGGTGTAGTGGCTAGCAATCTCTGATGTTTGAGTTCAACGGCTTGTGGAATTTTTGTGTTTGATTCCCCCTCTTGCATATTTTTTTTGTCCGGGATGAACGCTGTTCAATCCGTTCTGTTTAAACATCTATTCAAACACATCAGGTCATATTGATCGCAAGTCCCCAGCAAAAGGCACGGTCACACCCCACAAACACAGGGCCCAATAAAGCCTGGTAACCCTGTTCTGTTCAAACAAATCAGACATCAAACCAGATTATCCATTGAGACACGAATGGATTAATCAAACTTCATATAGATTCTTAGTTTCGTGCCTTCTTTGCACCTGCGAATTCTTTTAACCGCTGCGCGACTGCTTTGAACCCACTGGAATTCTCTGCAATTTATCCATGCAGCTTCCAACTCGATAAGTCAGGCCAGGAGGACAACACAAGACTCTTCTGCCCGTCCGAACTGCCTTTGTCTGCACAAGCAAACACCGGGCGCTGAATTTGGACGACGTAAATGCTGAAAGACCAACAAGATCTATAGTTGCGGTGCGCGATACAGGACTATAACTTGTACAAACTGCCTCCTGCTCCGCCTGCAAAACTTTTCACAATGCGCGTTCCATTCGAAGCCGACCCGACCAGCCAGTCCATCGACAGATAAGGGAGGGAAAGGTATATGGAAAGGACGAGCAACAAAAAACGCTGCGAAGGATCGATAGGATACAAATCCCACCAGTCCGAGCCGACACGATTCCAATTTCGAAGAGTACGGAGGAAGGAAATAAAGTCGCCTCCAAAGGGATGAAAGCGCAACGACCCTCCAAAAAAAGAGAAATTGGGGATGCAGACGACAGCATCGGTCATGAAACGCCCACTCCCGAGCATCTTTGACATGGAGAAAGGGCCCGAGACAAGAAGAAAGAAATCACAAGACAAAAAGTGGGCGTTCCAAAAAAGAAAAGGAAATCGGGTGCTGCTCCAAGAGAGTGGACGCTGATTCTGACTTGGAGAGGGCGAGCAGAAACGGATGGAGACACCGCCCCTGTGCTCGAGGAGACGCCAGCCAGGCGCAGGGCGCGCAAGGCAACAGAGAGGAAATCAAACGAGAAAGGGAAGCCAGTATATAAGAGCGCCGGCCCCGTGGACAAGATACCGACTTGCCCACCGTCCGACGGTCGCAGATACGACAAGTACGGTATCTGCGAGCTTGGGGCACGCACATGAATACCGTACATCGAGTCTCCGAGCCCCACACCACCCCCGTGCATCGCAAGAAAATGGAGAAACACGACGTGCGGCGGGTATCCACAGTCCCCGACCGCTGGGACCACTGGTGCGGCAGCAGCATATGCACGAGCATGCCGCCCCGGTGTACAGTGTCCTCCTCACTCTCAGACTCCAGCGCCAAAGGCATCCGCACCCGCACAAACGCGAAAGCTGTCGACCATCACGCGGCCGGGCAGTGGGCGGGGTGTTTCTGCGAGCAGTTACCATCGGCGAGTGGCGCGGCGGGTGGAATGGGTGCGCTAAGCGTGGACGGAGGGATGTGCGAGGACGAAAAAGGAGGGAATGGAGAGTCAGTTACATACGTGCGAGGGAGAGGGGGGCAGAGGGAGAGGAAGGGAGAGAGAGGAGAGCGAGTGCCGCGTTCCTCCACCCGCAAGAATGCAAAGACGGGGAGAAAAAGAACAGAGGAGGAGCACACCGCATAGGAACCCTCGAGCGCAAACCACCCAATCCTCATGCCCCAGGCCCCATCTCCTTTCCATCTTTTACTCATGAGCTCCCCACCCTTCGGCCACCGCCCGCATGCGTGTCAGTATCTGCCATTGCGGCATCTGAGATCATATTGGAGAGCGATCCAAGTTGCCGTTGCCAAGGAGGATAACGGAACGCTGAGCGGGCAGAGCGTGGGCATGAGGCGAACGGGTGCGGCTGCTGGGCATTCCGAGATTGGTGAACAGGGATCTTTTGTCGAGGCTACGGTGGAAGACGGGAAAGGGAAAGAGAGGGGGACGCACAGTTTGCCCAGCGTCGGCTTCGTGGGGCCGTGAACACCTGCCCGGTCCTCCTCCTTCTCCCGTCTCAGATAAATGTACGCAGACTTGAGGCAGGGAGGATCACAGAGCCGAGGATGTCGAACAATCTCTGCCTGCGATTGTCTTGTCACACTCCTCGTCCGCGATGTAGCGCTGAAGCCTCGATTCTTCATTCGGATGCAGGACCGGCATACGCGGGATTTGAGGTTGCTGGGGAAATAGTTGTGAAATAAATCCCACAAGCCAGAGAGTAGAAGCCGAGCAGAGTGGTGAGTGAGAGAGCTTTGTGAGATGGTGGTCAGCGCCAAGACCAAATTAGGAAACAACCTCATCAATTCGCCACGTGCGCCTTTTGCTTTTCTCCCTCCTCCTCGACCTCTTTCCTTGCTATTCCGCTTCGGTATCTCTGAGACTGGAACAGCACTGTGCTCTAAGTTGTGTGGCTTTCCGTGTTGGCCCTTCAAATTGTCCTCAGGTCATTTTTCGCTGGTTTTCCCTTTGCCTCAATTGCCAATCTTTGACTGTACCATTGTGGTCTCCCTGGCTTTTTTCCTCCATCCGCCTTTATTCTTTTTCACCAGTTTTTGGCGCCTCCGCCAAGGCTTTGGTCAATGGTTCTTTTCCACGCTACATGGATGGGCACGGTCGACTGTAATCAATCTCGTCGCTGTGGATTTCTTTGATCACTCTTTATCCATACTATTCAAGAAGAACCAATCCCAATCTTTGAGTTCTCCAGATCATCCCCATTGTCTGGATGCAGCTGGCCTGGCAGTCAACATCGAACTATGGGCGCTCCATTTCAGAGTTTGGAATACCGACTGGCCCTCTTCAAGTCATGCAAGCTTCTATTATTATTCTCAAAAAACTTGGCACTGCACTAGTTCTTTTCTTTCCCCGGCTTCTCGCCATCTTTTTCCGCTGTCGTTCTGGTTTCGCAGATAGTGTCCTCAAGGTCACATGCTGCGAATTTCACATCAATTGCCATCTGGGTGCAACGGCAGATGTTCCTCTTGGTGAAATTTGCAGCTGTTCTGAACGGTGTCTCGTAGCTCTGTCAAGAGTCAGTTCTCTCGGAGTCTGACGGAGTTCCAAAATGTCCTAGTAAGACGTAGTCGTGAAGTGAGTAAGACGGATGAGGACTTCACAAAGTAAAACTTCATGAATGAATATGAAGTCCTTGTGGAGTCCAACTGGAGTCCAAGACAGGTGCCGATGGAGTGTAGTGGGCTTGGCTTCAGCTCGTGTGCTGTGCCTCTCTCTACGCCCAAGGCCCGATTTCAACAAGAGACAAGTTGAGAGTGAGACAGAGATAGGGCACAATGTTATCCGATATTTGAACTGACTAAGTGAAAAGTACATGGTGCTATTTATACTAAATTTGGAGTCCGAGGTATTTCCGAGTGAAGGAATTAAAACAATAAGCTAATTGTAATACAGACGGGGATGAGGAATTAGTGAGACAATAAAGTAATTGTTAGAGAGTCGGAGGCCCGAAACCTCTGATCATGCGAGGAGTCATATGAGTACATAATTGTTGCAGAGCATATGGAGAGAACAATAAAAGCGTACAAGACAATAAGAGCCAATGGGATGGCTGGAGTTTGGTGAATGGAAGGCCGACAGGAGTCCGAGATGAAGAGTGTTTTGGGAATATTCGGAGTCTGACAGGGTCTGAGGGCACGGATCGTGACAAGCTCTCTCAATTGCCTGAATTTCACTCAAGTTCCATGCTCGTTGGATTTCACTCGGATCTTGTCTTCCACTTTCTAGGTTCAGTCAAATTCAACAGTCAATTACACTTGTCTTGCCCATCACTCGGAATTCCCTCTTGCTGCGTCACTCTCTTCCAAAATCTTAACAAACAGCGGCTCTCTACCTCGCAACAAGACTATCTTATCTCCACGTCCTCTTCATCATCATTTTCCTGCTGCCTGTCCCCGGCCTGTACACGAGATGATCTGTATTCTGAGTTCCTGTCCCATCCATGACATATTATTCGTTCGCGCGCCCAATTTTAAAGTGAATTCTTCAGTACTCGTGTGGTCCAGAGATTTTCTTCCACTAAGCCGTTCCAAGTTTCAACTCTGTATATTGTCAAGTCTGTGCAACCTCATAGAATCCACTGACATCTCATCCCCTTCGTGCGTATTTCTGCAGGGCCGGATTCCGTCTCCCCATCGAGTCGCATTTTTTTCCGCACCAAATACGTAGGCAGACTCTAACACTATGTATCTGTGTCCTCTCCCCAGACTGGACTCAAACCATTTCCATCACGGTGGGGTTGCAACTCTTTACACCTCTCCTCCTTTCTGGCCGTGATCACATGTTCAGACATCTTCACGCTGCTCTTCCGGGTCTCGTGATTTCATTCAATGATATCGCATCCAGATTTTGCGCTCGATTCGCTTCCACACACTGTGATTCTGATTTCCAAATCCTTGGCACTCGCGTCCATTGTCTTTCTTCACGCTGATCTATTTGTACTCCGCAGGCGCTGCCGCCAAGTAGAGAATGCCACGAGTAGTGAATATCGCGAATATTTGCGAGTATCCACTTGCAAATAGTGAATATTTATATTCGCGAATGGCTGTGGCTGTGCTATTCGTGCGAATGCGAATAGCAGTTTTTGTAGTGGCGAATATTCGTTGAATATTTGTGGTCCTCTCGATAAACTTGGAAGGCACCTGGGTCAGCAGAAAACATTAAAAGTTTGGTTGTCAGACTAGTTTTTGGACTTCAAACTACAAATACACCAGATCCTCTGCTCCTACTATTGCAAATTCTTCATATCAGTTTCAAGGTTTCGGTGAATATTCATATTCGCGAATATATATTCGTGGTATTCTCTATTTCAGAATCAGATTCACAAACTGATATGCCCCGAGGATACTGTAAACGTCGGCAATGTGCAAACTTGGTGCTCTGGACCCAGAGTCAGAACCCCGAAATGCAAATTACAGCCGAAAATTGCTGATGATGGTGTTGATTAGATGATTTACTCGTGAATAATTTGCAAATAGTGAATATTTCAAGTCGTTGAATCTGAATAGTTGATATTCGCAAATATTCGTGAATATTGCTTACTAAGCAACGAATAATTGCCATCAATACTCGTATGAATGCGAATATCAGTTTCAAGGTTTCGGTGAATATTCATATTCGCGAATATATATTTGTAGCACTCTCTACCGCCAAGGATGTGGTCCGAAAAATCCACTAAATTTGCTATCCTTGTAACATCTTCGTTTCCGTGAAATCTAGTTCAACTTTCCCCTCGCATCTATAGTCCTTTCGAACTTTTGCAACACTTACATCACTCAGAATGGTCGTCCCAAAGTTGAAAATAAATTAAATGAAGGATGCGAATCGATACATAAACTATCTTCTCGCAACGCACTAGTAGTGGTGTCCTTTTTAGCATGTCATGAGTGACCTTTGCATCAGGGGAACTGACAAGAATAACACAGATCTCATCTCGTAACCTGAACAGTGGAACAGGCATAGCAGTTATGAGGGAAGTTGTGTCTTGAGGTAATATGCAAACATTTCTGCGAGCAGCAAACTGGCCTGAAGGTCCTATAGTGAGCTTGTACATGCATTTTGTGGCGCGGGCTCGGGCAATACATTGTTCTTCCAAAAAAGTCAAGTCTTGAAGCTCCCCTGGGACTTTACCTATCCAAAGGCCATTAGCATAGCTGCGCAATGGAATCGAAGAAAAAGATTTTTTCCGAACAGCAGAATTGCAAAGATGACAAAGTACGTAGTGACCGTTGATAATAGATAGCGGGTCGAATGCATCAATCCGAGGTTGTCGAGATATTACACGAAGTTCTATGACAGCTTTATCGAGGAGCGATACATCAAGCTCATTGACAGGCCTCATTTTGGTGTGAATTGCATTCTCAAATTTACCACAGAAGGAGCATTCATATTGTTTCAATGAAGTATTACTTGTAGCTTCACGGAATTCTCTGACAATCTGGTCTTTCTCGTGGTAGGATAATAGGGAAAGTAGTATTGGGTGCCGAGTTCTCAAAGGATAGACGCGGGACCTTGGAAGGCTTTTCAAGGACTGAGGTAGCTTTTCTTTTCTTGGACTTGGACCGAAGATCAAGAATGAACATACATTCTCGAACTGCATCAGGTGAAAGAGATATTGGATTCAATCCGGCCAACATAGCTTCCGACTTGAGTATAAGGCAAGATTCCGCACATTGATGGGCAAGAAATTCTGTGCGTAGAGCTTCTACACTTTTCCGCTTTTCGCCCGACACTCTTGCAGACATATGTACATGACGAGCAGCCATCTTTCTCAATATGTCAAGAGCAACTCGCTGATCAACGACGAGGAATGTACAACCAAACTTTTTTCATTCATATTAAGAGAGACAAATGGGTTGCCAGGATAGGATACAGGAGATGGGGGCAAAGGTTCATTGGGAGAATCGACAGGCATTGTATCATCATTGACATTTTGAACACCCCGCGTACGGGCTGCTGCACCTCGCGTACGAGGTGTTTGGACACCCCGCGTATGAGGTGTCCGTGGAACAGCAATTGTAGAAGGTACTACATCGACACCTGGCGTGTGGGGTGTCGATGAGGGGGGTGATACCGCACCAGGTCCACCCTGAGACACTGATGAGGAGGACGATAAGTACTTCCAAGCCTGAGAATACATAAATAAGTACCGGCTATGCACGATAAAAGTTTGCAGCGCACCTGTGGATGGAGCAGTTTCAGATTCCGGAGGTAGAATATCGAGCAAGCCAGAAGCCAAGTGCACAACAATTCCAGAAGCGGAGTCCCGGAAGAACCGGAACCAGTCGATGCCAAGCACAAGATCGGAGGCCAAAGAAGCAGACACAGGTACATTGTTCATGGTCATAGAGATCACACCAGCGTTGCACGGAAGGGTCAGAGGACCAGAGACTTGTGAGTCATAAGGGCAGAGCCCAGAGTTCAATACCCAGTCCAGAGAAACGGTAGATGTGGTAGCATTACCGTCAAATACGGCAGAGACGAGTTCATTGCAGAAGGTCGCAGCGGAGGCCATGGAGGGCAGAAGAAAGGAGGTGTTGTCATCGTCCAACGGCAAAAATTGCACTGGGTGAATGATAGGACCAATGATAATCGGGGAAAAGGCCTGATTTTTTGGGGGGCAAAATGTCAGGACGTTTTTTTATTTTCCGATGCTTTCTCAGGAAGCCAAAATCGTTCTCTTCGCGGAACGAGCATTTTCTATTTTTTTTTGCCCCAAAATGTCAGGATTAGAGGCTATTCAAAACCACTTTTTAAATCAATTTCTTTAAAATTTGGGGCCTCTGATCTTGAGGAACTTAAGCGAGCGGAGGAGTAGAGCCCTATCCAAATTCGGAACCCTACCGGATTTTGACGCCAACATCGAAAGCGTTAGTTTCTGTGCGTGCAAGGTATTCCACAACTCTGCACAGATCGGGACATGCTTTTGCACCGAAAAATCACGTCGGGAGGTGCTCTGTTGAGGATATCAGCTCAGGTGTATTGCCGAAATGGCAGTGTGAGAACGGAGTGGAGCACCAGTTTTTTTAAAAATTGCTGCTTAAAATTTGAAATTTAAAACCGCCAACAAATAGCCTCTATTGCTGCATCAGGCCTTCCCACCTATTATCATTGGTCCTTGAATGATGTCGGAGATTTGAGTGGCGCTTGACCTCGGAGACTTGAAAACACCGAGGTAACTGTCGGCAGTTGCACTGAGCAGAAATGCCTAAAACAAAGGTGTACACTCAATACTTGCTCATTTTCGGTTGCGAAGGAACACTAATTGTTTTCTGTGAAAGGAGGTGGATACAGAAGGTACGAAACATCATTACCGTAGGATTTCTTTTCGGCTTACCCGTTTCTTTTTGGTATGTTATATGATGACCAATCCTCCATGACTAAATCTTGTTTGTACTTGTAGCAAAACAGGCCGAAATCCATCTTCTCCACACATGTAAGTAGCCAAACCTAAAGGTTCAGCAATTAAGGTAACCATTCCAACACGAAGCAACTACGTCAGTATCAAAAATCGCCCCCGTTTCGCGGCCGTAATGTGACCTAAGAACGAGCTTAAAAATGATTTTCGCCCCCACCCATATCCAAAGGAATGCAGGAACGGAGGCAAATGGAAGCGAACACTTGCATGAAGTACAAGCCAGGACGCTTTCACGCGCAGCCATGAGGGAGGAACAGCTCGCCAACCTGGCAAAATTTCGGCGGGAGCTCGAGTTGCAGCGGGCCGAGAGGATGGAGGGTGGTTGGCCGGCCTCAGAAATAGGAACGGATGGGCATGAGAATGCTGGCCCAGCAGAGGAGGGAGGAGAAGCGGAGCCACGGCCCACTTTTAGTTCGGACCGAATGGAGGCACAGCGTGTGGCTCTGCGGGAAATACAGTTCAAGATGGAGGGTTCGTTCTTCCCATTTCTTTCCTGCTCTGTTATTACTCCCGTTATCCTCCTCCCCCGCTCATCTCTTCTTGACCGTCAACGCTCATGCTGAATTTACTCGACTTGCAGTAGCACAGCAACAATCCGGTGTGGAGTCGGAACCCCCAGGGGTGAGATATGCACAAGGGAAAACTTATTTGGGATTGAGAGGATGAGCCATCGTTGTTGACAAGGCCGGGAGACAAGGTAGATGAATGTACAGACACTTCATCTTCGTTCTGTACACTATGTACACTATGTACGGGGACAGTACCATACACTAGGGATGGATTGTGCAAAATAAGTAGGTGAGTATTGGCAGTGAGGGTCCGTGTGCGTTCGCGAGTGAGTGAGCGTGGTGCTGTAGTGTACAGTAGGGAGGAATAAGTTACCAGGATCGCGTAGGTATTTATGGAGGTGTAACATGCAAGATATGAAATGAGTGAAGTCCATTGGACGACGTGCAAAAGGGTGGATACGCAAAGGGAGCAATTAAGAAAGCGAGGAGCAAGAATATGCAAGAGGACGACATCAAGATGGACGGACGCAAAACAAGATGTGTGGGATTGATGAGACCATTATAGAGCGTGCGGAATGCAAGCGGGGGAATTTGTTGTGTGGCGAAGGCGAATGCGCACCTTACCCACGTCCCCGCCCACGCCCCCCACCTGTCCCGCGCCACGCCCACCCGGTCTCGCCGCCCATATACCCAAAGCTTGAGCCCGGCGGCCCATCATGCCTACTGGGACTCGCACTCCGCCGAGATGCTTGTGGTGCACCTTCAAAGACGTGGTGTGGTGACTCGGTGGACATTGAGGAGCTAGCATGCGGCGGGGAAGATACGGGATGGTTCAGATTCGGCACACACAACACTTGACAGATTTGGCACCATGCGTTCAAGTTCGGCACATCGCGTTCATTTGCGGCACTTGCTGTTTAGATGCGGCACGTTGTCGCACAAATCCGGCACCTCAAGTTTGGCACTTCCACACACTCTGTCGAAAGTTCAGCACTTTGGCACAGCACTCTGAGATGTTATTTAACTGTATTGGCAGACATCTTGTAGCTACTAGAAGTGTAAATAAATTGACTAAGAAATCAAGGAGTTGCGCTACTCTCCGGTCGCGATAAGATCTAACAAAGGTGAACGAATAGACAGAACAGTGAAAAGAAAACCATACCATTCATCTGCGCGTCGGGGAATTCGTTTCGCCCGCTTGGTGTGAACGATGTTCTCTGCATCGACCTCATTTTTGCGTTTGCGCTTCCGGTTCCCGTCGCCCTTCGACTCCGTTGAAACAGCAGCTGTAGCAGCCGGCATCGTAGGGGGTGACGCCGGAGGGAGTAGGAGTGTTGGCAACGACAAGGTCGTGCCCGCGAAGTCATCAGTTTGCATGTCGAACGACGTCGGGGATCAAGCCGTAGGCAAAACCATCGCCGAAAAAGCCGAATGTGTCGTCCGTTTCTGTCTGAGGGACGGCGGGCATTGGCATGGAATTGATGGTGTCCAAAAATGCGAAAAAGTCGGTGTCCGAAAGGTCGCCGAGGGCATTAAAATCGATGGGAACAGAGTCAGAACGAGATGTATCCGAGCTCGCAGCCAGTTGGGCAGCAGGGGGAGCAGGAAAATGCTCGGTTGGCGGAGCAAATGCGACTGTTGCCGCGACGTTAGCCTGCGAGCCCGATGTATTACCGAAAATGGTCCGCAGATCCTGACCTTGCATTGGGTCAAATTCTATCGAAATTTTGTCACTGGAGGCCCGACGTACTCGGCGCAGCCTGCTCTGCATGAATTCTGAGGAGATTTGAGGCTATTGAAATCTCGTCAGCACAAATTCGAGACCGAAATGAGCAATAAGACCGATAGCTCTCAGCCGTACGCGGCCGCTGGAGCTGGAGGAGGCGGCTACCGCGCGAGACTTGCCAGCGGACTTGGAGCTCGATTTTTTGGTCGCAGACTTGAGGGCCTTGAGTTCCTTGAGTCGTTCGGCTGCTTGTTTTCGAGTTTCGTTCATTTCCGCAATCTCGGCTTCAATTGTAGCCTGCTCGTCGGACCTCTCACGAACAGGCGCGCAAGACGATCCTCTTCGATCTTGACGCGTCCCGGAAGCAAGCGAGGGTGCACCTCGGGCTGTATAGCATGACCAACCCGCGCAAGAAACTTCCGGAGTTGGACCATGTCGATCCAGTCGTGGGAGACGAAGAGAGTGGCATTAGATTCAATATATTCGTGCTGAAAAATCTACGGCAATGCGTGAGGAAGCCGCTGACACTGTGAGAGATCACTTACTGAGCTTCGAAAGCGCGTCACAAGGCGCGTTGGAAGGCTGTCAATCAGGTCTTGGTCTGCCGGTGAGTGTTTTGAAGTCATCGCGGCGTGTTTTGAGTGCAATGGCGGCGCAGATGGGGGGGGCAGTGGTGGTAGGTGGGAGAGAGCAGGTTGTTTGTTCGTGTGGACGAGCGCGCTTGATGGCCGCGAAAAAAAAATCGTGTGCTGCAACATTCTATGACATTCTATAGTGTTCGTTGAAAGATCGTCGGCACATTGCCAAATTGGGCCAAGTGCGGCATTGATTCAGATACGGCACTGGTGCCGAACTTGAACGCAGAGTGCCGAATCTGCAATGTGTGGGCCTGCCGATTCTGATACATCCCCGAGTAAGCTTGAAGGCTGGCGGTGCGTCCTATTGACTTTCGCCTTGGATCCGATTGGTAGTGTTAAATTTTCTTTGGGTGCTCACAGATCTCTCCTTGGTTTATACTCGACGAGTTGTGTCCAGGGATTTAACCATTGTTCAACGACTATCTTCGTATGTATTTACTCGCCACACATGCCCTTACTACTTCATCTCTTTTCAGATCCGTCCGCGCTTCCTGTTCGTCAAACCGGTTGCTGGTAAGATAAATGTCTTTCCTTCTTTGTTGTGCTCGCTATGCCGACAGTTTTGGTCCCCGGAAATTATATCGTGCCCGCACCCATTCAAAGCACATGCATGCAGGCGCGTTCCTTTTATATTGAGGTACAACTTCCAATCGCAAACGCCCGGTTTGGCGAAGATTGCAGGCGGCTAGTCCTTCACCCCCCCATTCGTGCACGCGGCGGGTGTGCTTCCCTGAAAAGCGGCCGGAGTCTCTGGGAACTGAGAGTCCGGGCTCCCACGTGCATCGAGCGCGTCGCGATCGGGAATCATGGAGGCGGCGTGGAGCAGGGTGGAGATGTCGGGGAAACGCAGCCCAAGCTGCTCGTGCAGACGGCTGCGGCGCGCAGGAAAGCGACGAGTACGGCACCAGCGATGAGGAACGGGTAGGGCAGGGCCTGCCCACGAACGCGGTGGTGCGTGCGGCATACTGGCGAAACGGCGACGTGCATGCTCGGAGAATCGAGAGTGGGCCCAGGCTGAATATGTCGTGGTGCGCACGCAGCCGATGAGCGCGACGCGGGTGACGAAGAACGGCCGGTGCGAGCGCTGCGCACGCGGGTGGTGGTGCGCGCAGTACTCCCGGTGCACGACAGCGCGGCAGTGAACAGCTGGATCGGATGGCGGTGGGTATCGTCGCGGTGAAGGAGCAGGTGATGAGGACAGCGCCGTTGATAGACAATGGCTCCATCGCGGGCTGCGCATGGCGGTGGTGCTGCGCATCGTCGTACCGGTGCGTACAAGGAGGACGTTGGGCCTGTGGGAGCGCTCCTGCATCGATGGTAGCTGAACTGGGTCGCGGTGTGCGGCGAGGCAACCAAGGCGCCATGGGCAATGGGGAACCCATGCTGCGGACGTTAGTGGGGGTAGGCGTCGTGTTGGAGATGCGTCCAAGCGCGCGCGTCGAGCGGCGGCAGTGGAAGTGGAGCGAAGATGCTCGTGGCGCGTTCGAAGCCGATTAAGGCGGCGCCAGCGATGATGGAGGGCCGACGCAGGGGCTGCGCATGCGGTGGGTGGTGAGCATCATGGGTCGCGGTGGACCCCGGGTGTGGGCTTCGAGCAGCGGGGAGTGATTGTGCTGGAGACGGTTGCGGTGGGCGGAGGGGACGGAGGTGACGTGGGCAGCGAGGAATGCGAGAGTCGCACATTTTGGGTGGGCTACAATGTGCGGCCGCGTGGTGTGGAGCGTGTGGTTGTGGTTAGGCGTCAGGGACATGACGTCGCAGCCACGCAGAACATTTGGCGTGGTGTGTGACGAGTGCGTAGTCGCGTGGTGTCTCGCGCGCGGTGCTCTGGTGCTGTAGATGGTCGACAGCAGCAAGCGGCGCCACACGTTACGCTGCAGCGCGGGTTAGGAGCGGGGCAGTTGTACGGGCAGTGACGTGGTGGAAGATCATTGCCGGGACTGGATGACCCGTCCTTGCTACTTAAGGTGCAGACAGGGTGTGTGCGCGGGCAGGATCGCTAACAAGGACATCAGTATATGCACAAAAGAAGGAAAGAAGGGAGAGAGGGAAGGTAGGAAGCAGAAAGAATGGGTTATGGGAGAGAAAGAGGGAAGGGAGGGAGGGAGAACGGAAGCTCACCAAAATCCAGCGTGACGACAGACCTAATCCATGGCAGAAGGCGGAGTCATGATCTCAAGCGCCCGGGTGAACGTTGTGCGTCGCGTGGAGGAACTGCAATGATAAAGTATCAGCACTACAGTAGAGTAAGATACAAAGTGCGCACCGGAATATTTGGGAACGTGAAGCTCAGTGGGAGAGGGATAGACGTGCAGAGAGGCGTCGTTAGTGACGCTGCGGCTGAGCGTGCGAGTGTGCAGTTTCATTTTTGAGAAGGTCCCGCCTCAGGCTGCCTGACCGTCCTGCCTGCAGGGCCCAGGAGGTGCAGAACAGCACGAAGAGGCTGTGGTGATGGTGATGGTCATGATCAAAGAACAAAGTAAACAATGTACAAACACTGACGTCAGCATCTTACGCTTCTGCTCCGACGTTGACGATAATGCTGCTGGCGCCGGTAAACGAACCGATTCGCATAGCATGGGGGAAGCTGCAAGCAACCCGGTCAGTCCGGCTGCAGGTTGGCCTCTGCACTGACGATGCGGTGGTCAGGGCTTTGTTTACCCAGCGAAATGCTAAAGGGCGCCATTACGGTTCGCAACGGTACCAACCTAGCCAGCTCGGCAGCAGCACATCCTGAATGAGCGAACAGAATGCAAATAGTTTTCAATCCGCATTCAACGTTGCTAAACACAGCTGGTTTCGAGCCGGCCAAATGGCCCTCAGCGTGCAGCAGGATGTCTCAACCTTTGTTGAGGCGCAGGAAGCATGGGTGAACAGTGAGATTGGAGTCAGCCGCGCCTACGTCGAGGCAACCAAGTGGTAGGATTTACCAGTAGCTCATTCAGTTTTGATGGTGGCTGAGACAATTCCAGGTTTGTCGGCGCATACGCCGCACTGTTTGTGGGCTGGTCGGTGGTATCTATGCGCATGGTGTCTATTGCTGGTGTCGGACCCCGTCAGTTCGCCATTATGGCCAAAGGAGACCTGCCACCGCAGACAGTCATCCATGAACTGACAGGACTGTTGTCAAGCGACCCAGCTGACGGTGCGAGTCACTCTGACTTGTCTGTCATGCAGGACCTGGATGGCGTGAAAAGGGTCCTTTTTGGACCCATTCGACTTGTCAACCACTGCTGTATCCCCAACGCGTGGGTGAGTGAGTTTTATTGTGGTTATTTCATGTTGTAGATTGTCATAGTTCGACTTTGCACAACATGGCAATGGCCACAGTGACTGTACAAACAAACAACAAAATCATCCCCAGGGGAGAGGAGATTACCGTTAGCTATGTTCAGGGATTCTGGACAGAGGACACTACATGTCTGTGCGTCGTGTGTCTTGGGCCCCGGCCTGTTGCAAGACGGAATGAGGACTTGAAGCAGGAAAAGAAAAATAAAGAAGCGCGACAGAATGAAAGACGCCGCAAAAACAGAGCCATTGCAAAATTGAAGCATTCAATTGAGGGGATGGAGGAAGGAAAGAAGGAAGATGTATAACCGCAGTGAACCCATGAAGAACATGTATCATTGTTCTACATTGTTCTATAGTATTTTGCGAATTTTTGAAGAGATAAATCTATAAATACTCCACAAGCAGGACAAAACCACTACGCGACTACGAGGCATCAAGAATTGTTGAGTTCGCTATTTTTCTCGATTTTATTGCCTATTTATTTATTTTCCTGGTAAGTCAAAATACGTGTTGGGGGTCGTTGGAAATTTTTCCTACCATTTTTAGGCCGTAGACATCCAGTGGCCGCATTTCCAGAGCTCCCGGACCACACGTTCGCATCCTGTTCGCTATTTTCCCCGATTTTATCGCCTATTTATTTTCCTGGTAAGTCAAAATACGCATTGAGGGTCGTTGGAAATTTTTGCCTCCCGTTTTCTAGGCGTAGGAATCCATTGGACGTGTTTTCAGACCTCCCAGAATACGTGTTCACATCCAGACCGCAATTTTCCCCAATTTTGTCGCCTATTTATTTTCCTGGTAGGTCAAAATACGCGTTGAGGGCCGTTGAAAATTTTTCCCCACCGTTTTCTAGGCGTGGGAGTCAATTGGACGTGTTTACAGACGTCCCAGAACACGCATTCACATCCTGTTCACTATTTTCCTCGATTGTATCGCCTATTTATTTTCCTCAAAAGTCAAGATACGCGTTGAGTGGAGATAACAATTTTTTCCGAGCATTTTACGGGTGCAGGAATGCATCAGACGTGGTTTCAGAGTGCTCCGATCACGCGTTCCCATCCAGAACGCGATTTTCCCCGATTTTCTGACCTAGTAAGTCAAAATACACGTTGAGGGTTGTTGGAATTTCTCCATACCATTTTTAGGGCGTATGGAGGCAGATCCACTGGCTAGACGAGGAGGGAAGTAGGGTCCAGGATTGCCGTGGCGAGTGATATCACAGGATGCAGGATGTAGAATGCAGAACTGGAGGAGGGGCACAGAAACCAGGGAGCTGCTGCACCAGAAGATGTCAGTAAGGTTTTATCTGGGCCTGGTCAGCGTACCTTGGGCTGTGCTTTCTAGTGATAGGCACGACAGTAGCGGGGTTTCAAGGGTAGTACAGTCACGGACTGAGCCCTCAAATGGATGGGGAAAGGGAGTACGGGGTGGGGATAGACTGACTTTGAGTAATATTCAGCCAGGCGGGATCACTGTAGGCGGCAGAGAGGTCGCGGGATGCGGTAACAATTTTTGAGATGGGTTTTTTTTTTTGATAGGGTATTCCATTGATAAGCAGGCTATCTGGCCATGCCTGGAATCTTGCTTATGTTGGGATTCCTGTGCAATACCAGGTTAGATGTACATCTCCAGGATTAACATGAGTCCCGAATGGTTAATCAGGCACATCCTGCATGAGGGCTTAATCAGCCTGCCCGAGAGAACATTAATCAGAACCTCCCATACTGATTAAGGCTCGATTCAATGGGTTTAATAAAAGAGTCCTTATAATCACTTGATTAAGGCTCTGTGGGGCCGACAAATATCAGGGAACTTAAACATCCACTCTGAAGAACAAGTGTCTATCAGCAGAGATAGATCTGTGGGATTTAATCACCTTGTTTTGGTTGATTTGGACTATTCTGGGGACGTGTCTGGACACATGATAATCACCGATCAATGTTGCTATCCCAATATGGGTTCTTGACCTGGGCAAGGCTTCATCGGTGTATATCTCAACAACTACTGGGCGGTTCGGGGAGATTAGGGTATCTACAGAAAGCTGATACCCAACACTCCTCGAATCTGAAGGTGTTAAACAAGGGACTTTAGCCATTAAACTGGTTCGGCTCCGTTACCGTCCCAAATTGGGTTCTTGGCTTGATCAGGAATTGACAAGGTTATATCTTGGGAACCACTTGGCGGATTAGGGAGTTCTGGGTGTCTACAGAAATGGGAGACTCAGCGCTTTCTGAATCCAATGGTCCGAAGGGCAGGACAACACTATTTGGCTTGGAAGTTCAGTCGAGTCAGACAACCGATCGGAAACAAGGAGTTCAATGGCAGATCTCTAGCTTACTCAGGTAGTGTAATTAGAGTAGTGTAAGCATAAATGTACAGTATATAAGGAGGGCAGTTCTAGCATGGACACACGACTGCAGTGGTGGTGGCGCAGGTGCTAGATCCTAGTCTCATAAAGAGACTTGGATCTAGTGCTTGTGGCATTAACATTGGGGTGGCACAGGAGCTAGGTCCTGGTCTCAATTAAGAGACTTGGATCTAGGGCTTGTGTTACAACAGTTAGTCCGCGCTTGTGATCCTGGACTGGTTCTATTAAGAGCTTTGCTTCGTTTGCACAATGTGATTAATATGTCTTGCCTTCGGTGGAAGTAAAACACATAATTTGGGATTGTGATTAAGATGTGTGAAGGGATTTGGGATTTGGATTGAGAACACGGCACCACTACAGCAGCCTTGGAAGGCTTATTACTTGGGATTATGGGATACGGTCGAAAGGGACCTTAAACAATCAGCAGCCTTGGAAGGCTTATATTTGGGATTGGTTTTGGATTGGTGTAGGATTGACGCACTCGGTTGGCTATGCCAAGAGAGGGTCTTAATCCCACCGCAACAGTCTTGCACGCCGTTAGTCAAGTGCTCTCGTTCTGAGCGCTTGATTAAGGGCTTCAACCAGTCGAACTGAAGTATCTGTGTCCCTTTTCTACTCCTTCACAGTTTTGTGAAGAAGTCTAAAATGCATGAATACTCGTCGGCACGTCTAAGCTTGTGCAACCAGGGGGAACAAGGATGTGGATTTCGGTTAGTGGTTGTGGCTTGTACTGCTGCATTCCACTCGTCGGTCCATGTTATCAGCAGTACTCCAGCTGTAGACGGACCGAGGCAAAGCCTTTCACCGTTACCGCATTTTTGCGGTAATGGTTTTTGACATGGGTTTTTTTTTGATAGGGTAAACTGTTACCGCATTTTTGCAGTAATGGTTTTTTGAGATGGCTTTTTTTTTGATAGGATATTCTGTTACCGCATTTTTGCGGTAACGGCTTTTGAGATGGGTATTTACCGCATTTTTGCGGTAAGGGTTTTTGGGATAGGTGTTCTGTTACCGCATTTTTGCGGTAACGGTGGCTGTGCAGAACAAGGATTTCTGATAATGAGTGTTGAGCTGGCGTGCGGTACCTTTCAGACGCCAGCTCCACCAAATAGAAAGAGAAAGAACTTCAACAACACCTGAAACGAAACGACACTATATGCATCCCCCTTCCGATGTCAACGTGTAGCATTCCTCCCGTCTTCTTTACAGTGTGCCCATTTCACTCGGCCTGATGGATTGAAATTTTGGTGCTAAGAACGGCAAACTAGTGCAGCGGTATCAATGGGCAGTAGCATCGCATCGTACGGCACGGTCGAGAGCAGCCCATAACACGTGCAGTGTTGGCGGCGCGAGTGCGTAGATTCCAGAAGTGGCGAGAGAGGGGCGTGAAAGGAAGGAAGATGTATCGGTGTTTGCCATGATTGGCAGATCTGTGCTGACTCAGCTTGATCCTTGTCCTCTCAGGATTTGTTCAATATTACTTTCAGCCACAACTTCTTGCTTTCCTTTCCTCCTGTTGGGCTGGCATTCACCTCTCCAACCACCGCAGCGATGTCAGACTCGAGCGATGCACGTAACAAACCCAAGGGTAGCATCGACATCTGGGATATGCAGACTCGCCTCAATCTCCTACTGAGGACCTTGAAAAATCCTAAAAACAATCTGCCGATGTGCTGTACCGCCTTGCAAACATTTATAATTTTCTGACGACCGTCTTGGACCCCTTTTTTCAAGTGAAGGGTATTCAGAGAAGTCAGTTCTTATATGCCGCGTACCTGGGCTCATCGGCTGTGTTGAGTGTGCCAACCGGACGCCTCCACAAGTCGATTTTGCGGAGGGATGCCAAACGCCAAATGTAGCCGTCAAGAGAATCAGAGCTCCTCGGCCGTGGTCAGACGTGGAATGAGACTCTGGCCATGCTCCTGCACAGGGCGGAAGACATTACTTCCGGTGCAGGGATCCTCCAGGTGATCGGTCGATTGGTGTATTACTAGGTACCAGTGAAGAACGAGTTGGCAGACCGAAGAGAATGTCCACGAGTCTCCGAAGACACATACATATCAATGCTAGGGCCCTGGGGTGAAGGTCTACCGTGGATTGAGCTAAATCATGAATGGCTGATGAGCGAGGAGAGGCTCTGAAGGCCTGAAGTCTGAAGACTGAAGCTTCGAGTGCCAAATCCCATCTAGCGCCATTTTCAAATCCTTCCACCCAAAGTTGCCGAAATGAATCATTACTGGAATGTATCAAAGTTCAGCCCTGAGAAATCTTCTCTTTCCGACCAAGAGGGATGCCAGTGGCAGAGGATCATCTGAGAATGAGCTGGCTAGGGCTCCAACAGTTTCTGTTTCTAAATGCCTTACACAGTCAAAACTCTTTTTGTTTCTGTTTAGTTTGGGACCTCGGGAAACAGTTTGCACACAATAAACACACAGTTAAACGGGTAAATTTGATGTTCAATTTTTTTTTGGAAGGCAATCCCCCGAAGCGCATTCATAGGCGGAGAGGAGAATGATTAGCACCGAAACCAATGACAATCCCTCCAGAATGGTGTAAATCAAACCCTGATGTGCACCAAATCAAAGAATTGGACTCAAGAGACCATTACGATACCACAGTTCTGCAACACACTTATTTCCTTTTATTCACTTTGGTTCATCGAGGTACCCGTTGATAGGGTGTGTACCAAAACATGCATGAAAACACCAGTTTTTATTTCATTTTGAACCTATTAGTGGGCAGAAGTGAGGTGTTAGATTATGAGCATACACCCTCCCTGGGGTGGTAGGCTACACTATTGATGGCTGAAAGTCAGTGTAACAAATCAACTATGAAGGATTGAGTAGACTTGACAAGGCAGCCCAAAAGGCTGTTACGTCCTGACTATCACTGCGTTCCCACCCTATGTAGACGCACCCACGTCTACGTTGATTGACATGTGCCGACATGCGGCGATCTTCGGCTACCTACGTCTACGCCGTGTAGATCACGGCCCTTCGGCGCCGTTGATTGATGTTCGGCTACGTTCGGCTACGTCGGGTAGATGCACAGCATCTACCCGTCGGCTACGTGGGTCTACCTGCGTCTACGCTGTAGACGCACGTAGACCCACTTCGCTCAACTTAATGATGCAGCCATCTTTCTGTTATACCTTACATATGTATATGTCTGCCTA
The DNA here is from genome assembly GCA_029378375.1 of Mycena olivaceomarginata. NCBI lineage: Eukaryota > Fungi > Basidiomycota > Agaricomycetes > Agaricales > Mycenaceae > Mycena > Mycena olivaceomarginata. Next base: position 143,110 of record JARKIC010000560.1, on the reverse strand, counting down.
TGTGCGTCTACGTCAGTCTAGGTGAGTGACCAATGTAGATATAGGTAGACTAATGGTGTAGACACACGTAGACACAGTGGTCCGTCTACCCTTCGTCTACAGGGGTAGACAGACCCTCTGTCTACATGGGGTGGGAACGCAGTGTATGATATGGCTATAGATGGTGGCGGTAAACCATTATCTTATGGGCTGGAGGTGAAACATCAGGGAACTCCTCAGAATTATTGACTTGCCGCTTCAACGGCCTCTGAATAGTCTGATGACTATTAAAACAAGATATAAGAAGTCAGGATTGGTACAACCACATTAGGGCCAGCAGGGATATAGTGCTGCTTGATTTTGTGTATAAGGCCAACTGATTAGATTGGGATGAAGACATGTTACTGAGTTAACCATCACTGTGGTTACTCAGGCAGATCTGACAGTTAGAAGGATGCAGGCCTCGCATCAAGGATTTACTGATATGATTGATGAGGATTGGCACTACAGAATAGTGCCGCGCTATATTCCACTAGTCACTATACTGGTCTGCCAGTATAGTGCTGCGCTATATTGTCAATCTGCTTGATATGTATTATGAGTTCCACTGAGCTTGTGAAGTACGGGACTGATACAGAAGTTAAATAGGAATTGACTAAGACTGACTTGACCAGTCAGCAATGACTAAAGACTGACTTGCTCAGTCAGAAAGATGGAAACCAAGACAACTAAGCATGCCTTATGGTGTGCTAGAGAAATACATGTGGACTAGCCCCGGTAGCAGGTCATACTACCCATGGTTGAGAATGCCTTCTACGCCATTGGCCATTCACTACTTGGGCTCCCACCCTACCCGGCTTGCTGCTCCGTTCTGACCCTCAGAATGGGTGGCTGTGCTGGTGGATAGCCGCCAGTGGCTCGGGTCAGAACGGAGTGGCAAACTAGTAGGATGGGGTGAAGGGATTGAGAGATTGCAGGAAGAGGCAGGAGGAGAAAGAATGGAACGCAAGCCAAGAGACAAACTGCTAGTGTATCCAAAAGTAGCTCCAGGACTGGGGTCTTGTCTTGAGAGGAGAGCGAGGCCATTAGCATGGTCACACAGAAAAAGGTGCAAGATGTTGTACCTGTCTGTGTCCACCAGACTGCGCCCTGGGGTGCGCCATTCAACAGAAGGACTTGCTTGGAGAAGCTGTGGGGGCTGTCAGCAATGGAATTGACCACGCAACATCAGGCAGATGGCCCATCTTGTCAGCTGCACATCCGTGTCCCAGGTCTGAGTCATGCGTGAAGTGTGTGCATGGAGAGGGACCAGAAAGGGTGGGTAGGATGTCTTACTACTGAGAGACATTTTGAAGAGACCCGAGGGCAAAATGGTGCTGGGGCGGGTCCTTGTTGGTGAAAAACCCGAAAATCGCGTATTTTTGCCCAAGGTGGTTACCACTGGACGGGATGGTGCCAGAAATGACTTTGGAGCGTGTCTTGAGGTCCTCAAAGTGGCTTGAGGTGGTCCCGAGAGGAGGAAAGGGGCGGGATGGGGGTACAGCACACGAGAGGATGGGGAAGGCAAGACACGTGATTATGTACTAGCCATCAAAAATGAAACCAAGGCCAAAAAACACCAACAGTCTGGTGCATGTGTTGTAAGAATATTCCGGTAGTAAGTAAAGATAGTCTTAGATCCCCCTGATACTTTAAGATTTCTTGCCAGTCAATCACAGGTGGTCCAGCAAGCACAATACATTCAGATTACAATCTGAATACAGCAAGGCTCGGAAACGATTCCAAGCGAGACATAACTACACTTGCTAAAGAGACAGGCACATACGAGACGATTGGTTACAGTAGCTGATAATGCATGGACTATGTTTGAAACACGGGCCTGAGGAATATATTCATGTTAGTCCGCAGCTTCCGACATGATGGCAAAACATATGTTGAGTATGCGCTAACGGGTGGCGCGAGGAGGGTTTCGGCATACAGACTGAGTGTTGGCTGCAGCTGCGGATTTTTGGACGATTTGGCGGTTGTTATAGCGAGCTTTTCCTTCCATTGGGTTCAGTTTTAGTTGCATTTAAACAGGGGAAAAAAACCAACTGCCTCAGAGGCCTTAGTCTTCTGGATTATTGGCTGTAAAGAATGATGAGGTTGAACTGTGTAAGCGAAAACCGAATGCATACCGGTGGGAAACTACTCAAGGTTGTCGTTGTCAGTTTGGGCGCTGGTATACCCTCCCGGCAGACAATGTGCAACTTACTGGATCCGTGGTAGACGGCCGGGCTTTGCTACTAGGTCGGGTCGGGTTGTGATGTCCGACACGCAATTACGTGTGAGGCGCAAAAGTCCGATTGAAGATGCGACCCCTTGCTTTCCTGCCACCACCATCGGTTCGCTCCCGCATCGGCAGCGCTGAGCTCCGTGTGGGACTCCTGTCCTTTCTCCTCCATTACGAGGAGCGTAATCTCTCGCAGACCGTCCGCTAAAACAGAATGGGTGCTCGTGCCTCGTATGTTGTACGAGGAGCGCGTGTGGCGCTAGCCGAGAGTGACTGTCCTCAGTATCCTTTAGGACCTGAAAAAGTCAAATATAGCTGTGGGGATCAAGTGGTGATAGTGTTTTTGCTTCCCATTTCCAACATCAATTCTTTTCGTTTTCTCGCCGTGTGGTCCCCGATCAGGGAACTACGCCGAAACCAACACTTGAATTTCAAAACTGCTGAGGTGGAGAGAGCAACCTCGCTCGCATTACCGCCTTCGACTCTTCTCATTCTCATGGAATCGGAACCTCGCTGTGTGCCTTATATCACACCCGATGATTCAATACTTTCTGGACTGAGAATTCACAAATAAGTGAGTCATTGAATGAGTACGAAATAGTAAAACAAAGACATTGAAACTGGCGGGTGAAGTTGGTGGCGAGGCCGAATACCTATGAGACAACACTCACTTAGTAATATTTCCACACCTCCTTGTAGGTCCCAGGTGACATAGCCATCCTTCTAATAGCTTCTCCGGACTCTACCAGTGTCCGGGAGACCTGGTTACTCAATTGGGCCTGATATCTCTGTCAGAAAATGAGTTCAATGATACCTCTTATCATCACAGCCACAAGCACACGTACCAGTCTCTCCATCGCCAAAGCCTGTAGATTTCGCGGATCCTAAGTCGGTGGGTTGTATACTCAATCAAACACTCACATTATTGGCTTGCTGCCGTTGCATGTCGGCCATGCGTAGTTCGCTCAAGACTGGCGACAGTATGTTAATGTTAATTAATCCGTACGGACAATGTGAGTATACGCACACATTTGATCTTCGGGTAACTCGGCCAACTGCCGCAACTCGGCGTGGTTCTGTTTCATGGAGTCAGGTAAGAACCATTTCATCCAGATGACTGTGTCTTTCGGCTTCTTGAATTTCAAAAAGAAGTAGCGGTCCTGAGTAGGGGCACAGTGTTGAGCCCGGCAAGATACACCAGCCTTCATCAAACTCGGCCAGCACCTGTCAATGTGTGAGCATGATGAGCTCCAGTCTCGAGACAGTGTACCTTCATTAGAGGATGTTCAGGGTTATTCCGGGTCTCGGCGTTCAAATCCGCCATGAAACCTCCCTCAAAAAGAAAAATGTGAGTTTGCTCGTGCCCAAACAAAAGCTGTGCTCATCCGAAATTAAACAACCCCTCCAAAGTGCTATAGATGACTTACCCCGGTGATCACGCTGTCAAAATTTGGGACATGCGGTTTAAGCTGCTGGAGATTGTTCAAAATCTTCGGCGGCAGCCGTGCATGCCATCCGTTCTTATGTTTAATGAAGTAGTTGTCACTGCTGCCGAGCGTGACGAATCCGTTTGTTTTTAGACGGCCAATAAGGTCTTGAGAAATGTCGGTGCTATGGTGAAGGGCGGAGGAATTTTGCGCTTGCAAAAGGTCCCAAACCCAGGGAACAACGAAGAAGCAGAAACAGAAATAATGAAGGACTTACTGGAGAGGAGTCGGGGTGTTTCAGGAAGGAATGGGTTGACAGGTGGGAGTAATTGAACAATGGGGAGAAAAACGGTACGAACACGAAGCAAGTTCGTGTCCGCGGAGATGAGAACGCGAGGCACGACGGTCACGTGCTCACGTAAGCGGGACCAAGTCATTCTCAATGCGCGTTTCCAACGTGTCTCCCGTCGCGTACCAATGAACGGTAGCCAAGCAACGTACCAGAGGGGTGGGTAGTTGCCATAGGATTCGTCCGGTCGCAAGGTGTGGTTGTAGAAACGACCCGGGGAGTCGGGTCTGTTGAGAGGATAACGAGCACAACGGCGCTGGGATTGGAGGAGCCGAGGCAACTGGGTGCTATGGTAGCAATATTTTGAGGTGTATTCAAGAGTTTAGGAGGTACAAACATTAGCCCTATAAAAGCAGGGCAGAAATATAGTAGAAGAGTAGTACTCGCCCGGGCTAATCCCCGTGTTTTGTTGTTATCGCTATTTTGGAATCTACTGGGACGTAACGGAACTTGTTGGAACTAAGGAACGTATAAGGAATTGTTTACGGAGTTGTTGGAACGGATTACGGTTACGGATTATTGGTTGGGTTGAGGAGTTGGGTTACATTGAACGGACGAAGAAGAACAAGTTAGCATTTCTGTTTTTGGATTCAGCACCACACACGCACACACCTTTTATTTCCAAATTCGATATCGTGGTTTCATGCCACGCGAACCCCGAACACACACACAAGAATCTAGGAGTTGGTTTTGTTGGTGGAATTCTTTGGATAAAGAATTTCACTTACGTACCGATTTCGATCCTTTCAATGGTAGACTGAGTCGGAAAGTTAGATTGTGATGTTGGTTGCGCGCCACAGACAACGTACACTGCTCCCGGTTGTCATTCTTTGCGATGTATTTTGTACCAGTGGGATCAAATCTGTGACAAGGATGAAATGAAAGGGCGGAGACAAGTTTTGGCGATGAAAAGCACGAACGAAATCCAAGCCGTCTGTGTGATGGGTAGGTCGATGCCTTGAACTTGTTCAGCGAAACGCTCCGGAACGCCTTGGAAGGTGTGCCGACGACCGTGACCAATGAAGAAGGCATCTTCATTTGTACCTGTCCTCACGAAACGGTTAGTAGCCTCGAGAATAGCGATTCCAATGCACCAACCGAAGACAACCAGTGTGTTTGGGGTCGTGGCTGGCATACTTGAAGGAAGGGAGAGAGGGGAAATGAATGTCGTGCCAATAACAGTGGCACCTATATAAGTGCGGTCTGACGGTTCTCGTTGGTCGTTACGGAATCAAATATGTGGGCAAGGCTGTCGCGCACGTCCACCTATCCATCGCATACGACAGGGCCCCAAATTTAACTACCTCAGGGTACACCACCAGAAATTATGTAAAGGGCCTTTAAGGGGGGTTATTTTGTAGTAAAATAACCCCCCTTAAAGGCCCTCATCTGCCAGGCGGACATGTCATAATTATGATGTCATGTCCGCTTTGGGAAACATGCAGCTGGCGGGTGCACCTGCCTGCCTTAATCAGCACCATACCCGTTGCTCACCACTTCTTATCAGTGTCCTGGCTAATGTTTGCAGTCTTTTTAGGTTCATTTTAAGCCAAAATTCAGCACACCGAAGACTGCACAAACATGTCTGAACAATGGGCAGACTAGTCTGCCCTGCTGACAATTAGCACGGTACCTGCTGCTCTACTATGCACCACTGTTTCCTCTCTTGTGCTAGTATGTGTTCTCCAGTCTGATCTCTTCATTGTTCGATTTGGCTCGAAATTCGGAGCATGGAACAATGGGCAGACTAGTCTGCCCTGCCGACAATTAGCATGGTACCTGTTGCTCTACCATACACCACTGTTTTCCCTCTTGTGGTGATATTGTTTTTGCATCCAGTCTGATCTGATGCTCTCTGGGTTCAATTTGGCTCGATATTCGGAGCATGGAACAATGGGCAGACTGGTCTGCCCTGCCAACAATTAGCATGGTACCCGCTGCTCTACCAAGCACCACTGTTTTCCCTCTTGTGGCGGTATTTTTTTTGCATCCAGTCTGATCTGATGCTCTCTGGGTTCAATTTGGCTCGATATTCGGAGCCTGGAACAATGGGCAGACTAGTCTGCCCCACCATCAATTGGCACAGTAATCGCTGCGCTACCATGCACTGCTGTTCCCCTCTTGTGCCAGTATATATTTGCATCCAGTCTGATCACTTCATCCTCTCTGGGTTTGATTTGGCTCAAATCTGGATGGAGCCTGGAACCTAGTCTGCCCATTGATAGTAGGCTTGATTCTTGGTTGAATTTTAATTGGTCTCCGTGGCTTTCTAGCTACTGGCATCTTGCTTCCTTCTAGATACAATAGATACAATATGATCAAATTCAGGAATCATAGCATTGATAGAATTCAGTTAAATGTTATCATGTACACCATATTCTCTTAATTTGGAAGCCAAAAGCCTGTTTGTTTATCTCAAAGACATCTAAAGCAAGCTATGTGCCAGTGGCGGATGCATCCGCCGACCCTTTATGTAAGCGATGGCAGGACTTTACCTCACCTGCCCCAACCAATCAGGAGCTGTATAAACCTCCATCAAATTTGTTTTTTTATATTGGACTCATTCTAAGGGTTTCAACACATCTCTGGGGTGGAATATGGTTCTGAACCCTCTCGGGTTTCAGTCTGATTTACTTCAGATTTTGCGCTGGGTATGATATTGTGTGCATGAAACTAGCTGGAAGTCAACAAGATTTACAGTTGAATCTGGTGCAAGTGTGCACCAACGGGATGCATAGGTTTCACCAATGGTGTCCAAGAACTTTGGGTACGACATCCCGACAGTTGGGAGCACACCCAAAGTTTATAGACGGAATATCATTTTTTCACCAAGATCTAAATGTGCACCCATTTTTCGATTTTTTTTCGTAGGAGGACCCCCCCAAGCCTGGTTGGAAAAATGGCTAGAACGCCGCGCGCGCGATCAGGCTCTGCGAACAGACAAAAGTGTCAGGAGGCGCTATGCCAAGATCCTTGTATTGACGGGCCAAATACGTACACCGTACTGGATGTCTGCATTAGATGCCCGTAGGTGAATGTGTTCAAATATAGTCCACGGCACAAACAGCATGAAGAATTTGTCGAGGGTGTGCGAGAACAGCGGGAGGTCCGTGCTCAGATACCTCGTATATTAAGCAGATCCCTCGTATCACATTGTACCTGTTTGTGCTGCCAAAATTACCCCATTCATTGTCTCATCTGACCCTCTCTATCAGGAACTAGCTCAGACGCCCAGGCGCTGGTTAAATTCAAGGTCGCCGATCAAGCCCTCAAGCTCCACTCAAAGGCAAGCAATGTGTTGCCCCGCTTCTTCTGCTCCGCCCCATCATCTCTGCCTTCTGAATTCTACATCGCCGGTGGCTGCTCCTCGATTTTCTCGTGTGCTATGCGCTACATATTCAAGGTCAAACAATTGCACCAAGCTCGCTGCAGTTACACCCTGGATCTCCAAAATTTTGCAAGACCTCAAACGCGCCACCGTGCCCATGTCCTGGGTCACGAACTCCGCGACGTCTGAAAGCATCACGCTTGAACCCCAACTCAATCCTCTACCATCAAACACATCCGAACCGCGGAAACGTCATGTCCCGGAGGCTTCGTCGAACCCACACCAACTTGAGCATCGCCTGTGAACCCCAATCAAGATGATTTGAAGTCCATTACCAGCTTTCTCAAGACCTCAAACTCGATATCTGGTTCTGCTATTCAACTTCAACATCATTTCCCATGTCCTTCCCCGCCCGCCCCAGTCAACTCGAGCTCAGCTCGAGTTGACTTGCTGGACCTGATTGAACCATTCAAAGGCTTTGAATGGTTCAATCAGGTCCAGCATGTAGAACGCATTATGTCGCGACATGGTGAGTAACACCGACTCTCAGTCGTCATACCGGTCGCAAACGTCACTATTTTGTGATTAGGTACCGGCCTACCTCTTCTATGATCGCTGGAAGCCCTCGGAAGACGGAAAAAGGTGAGCTTTCATTGGATTTTCAGTAAACCAATTCGTTTTTCTGCACATCATCCAGTGACTCCGGTCATGGTTCGTGTATTAAACCTCAACGCTCGACGTCGAATTCACGCAGAGACAGGTGCCGGATTCTCGGTTTTCATCTTACACTGCTTCGCATTGACCGGCTTCTCAGCGATACTTCCGCATTGACTCCCGCATTCTGGCTCTCCCTGTGAGTCTGCTCGAATTGGGATGTTCTAGGCTTACATCCATGTCCTTAAGCTGTTCAGATGTATGCGAATCCAGCATACTTTTGTCTCAAGTGCGAATGGTTCTGCCCCCACACCATCCATATATCTGATGTTTCCACTTCCGTTACATTCAATTTAAGTTTCTCATTGATGCAAGCGCAACCCATGCTGCCATCATGTTCCCACTCACATCCCGACAACATACAACCATCTACCTGCACCTTTGTGGTACACTAGGTTGTAGATAAATTCGCATCTGATTTTTCGTGCTCCTGAAAGGAACCCTACGCGTTTCCGGTATGCTTTGTTCCTCCTGACCTTTTTGATTCCGCGCTCGCTTTCCTTTGACCCAGCACTTTATGATCCTTCAAATTCAATTTTTCTGGCTCGTGTGAGCGGCCCACATCTGCGGCATCGACCTTTTTTCACTCGCTCAACAAGAGAGATGCTACGCCCGGGTGAGTCTTTTATCAAAATATTTTCTTTCAACGCTGCCCCCTAGCCTGCAAGGTGTGCCACGTTGATATCGCCTCGATGTCAAATTCAACTCCCACGGTCCAACAAGCACCGCGTCGCCTCCAGAGGCGTCTCCGAGACGCTTCTGATGTATCTTGGATTGGATTTTGGCACGGTATATATCATGTTACTTACATACTTCTATAAAGTTTCGGTCCTGCCGTGTTCACACCCTCAACTCTCTGCTCTCTCGCAATGCCATTTGAGGAGGTCTTCGAGGCGTCCAATCACCGCCAATGTTTCGCATGTCGTTTTCGACCTCCGGCCCGCCGCCTGGGAGGACAAGATGCATTGTTTGGGCTTCTCCCCACATTCGTTACTCTGCTACATGAATACTAACCTGTTCTTTACAGTCTCGATTTGTCCACGTACCATGGGATGCCTGCACTCATGCCTACACACCTGCTGCACCTTTTCATTTCATTTTTGGAACCCCCTACGAGTAAGTTTTCAAAAAATTGCACCTGTGCTCGCGCTCGATGCGAGGGAACTAATGGAATTGATGTCCTCCGATCGAGCCGCTGTCCGGTAAGATGCGTGTTTTCCCGCGTTACTTTTCATTTTTTCTCGCCGTTATTCGTTTATGGATCAGTGCTCAGCTCTCTTTCAATAAGCTGCGGCTGATGAATGGAGCGGGCTCTTGCATTGGACCGACCTTCTTGACACCAAAGTATGTGTATGGAGACACATTGTATCAATAAATTGATTTAATGAATACGCCTTCGCTGTACTTCGGTTCTGCCCAAATCTATACAGATCTCACGGGTTAATTTTCTGTCCACCTCAAACAACCGAAATTGTGTTATCGTCTATTCAGGAGGTGGCAAGTATGGGACGGGTCTGTATTCAGCGTTCAGTAATTTCTCAGAATGAATGATTGGTTATTTTGGACCTGCTGCAGGATCCGCACTTATGCCGAAGCGTAGCGAAGGCATGTCTTGTAAACACTAATATTTTCTTTGGTTCAGCGCGATGTTCTCTGCCAGCTGCTTGCCCTGCCCCAGGCGTTACAATCGCACCGCGCCGCCACCATGGCTTTGATTGGTTTCCTACGTCCTACTTCTGGACAGCACTGGTCAGTTTCGTATCAAAATTATTTTCCTGCAACCGCGCTGATTTGGCCGTATTAGGTGTGTCGCCGCTGGGACTCCTGACAGCGCCACAACTACGGCGTCTCAGCTAAAAATGGGCATGCCGCACCTACCGAAGCCAATTTATTTTCCCCGATTCTGTCGAGGTCCTGTCAGCCAACACCTCGAGGACACACTCCGGTATGCTTTCTCCCGATGCCCTTAGGTTCATTACTGATGAGCTTTGGGCCTTCGCCCCTGCGAGCACTGCCACTAGCTTCCATCTGACAATCTCGTGTTATATACAGTTCTTAAGCAATTCAACTCGGTTTTTCCGGCGCGGTTTAGCCACATCCATAAAATCCATATTCAATTCGAAGGCTGACATTCTGTTCCCTTCCAAACCTTTTAACCAGTGTCTATTTAGTTATTTGTCAACAAGTAGTCTAGATCTCGAATATCTAGCGAGCTTCAATCCAGTGGTTTGAAAATTGATTCCTGAAACTTAGAGTGTCCCTTCAATGTGCAGACCTTACGCCGGAGCGTAGCGAAGGCATATCTTGTTGAACGGAAAGCTATCTCCAAGACCGAGATCTATTTGAAAATCAAGACTTACAACCCTGTGGTGAGTTGAATACCCACGTCTGCGAGTCAGGAACTACAAGTATGTAGTTGAAATCCACAGACGAGAGTCTCGAGAGCCCCATAGGCATCCCCGCATGCTTAATAGAAAGGAACTGCGACAGACGTATTAATACGCGGTCGCGAACAACGGAAACAACGACAATAAGGGCACGGCAAGAAATTTGCAGCACATTGCGAGGAAACGCCGATGAGGAGCGCATTTTCCCGGTGCATCGGTTAGCTTGCGGCCAACCCGGCCGGCCGTGATGAAAAGGTTGAAGGAAGCAAAAGAATGGACCAGGAAAAGAAAAGAGGGGCCGATATTGAAGCCACGGCGCTCCCCGAACGAACTAATTCGCCCCCAGGATATGTACTTGGCTTCCAAAAAAAATCGACCGAGAACCACGTAGGTGTGCATGTTATGGATATGACGAAAAAGGGAAAGAAGCGAAAAAGAGAGATCTCACCGGACAACGCCTGCCAGCTGGGGCCTGAAGGCGAAGGTGAATTAATGCGATGCTCCGCGGGGTGCATGGCAGTGCACGGAGGGCGAAGAGGGTATCTGTGGGATCCATAAGAAACTGGTGCACATACGGGGACGCAAAGAGAAGAATCGAGATTAATGGGCCAAAAAGGCGCGCAGGGGAGATGAAAATGGATGGATACAAGAAAGGGGAACGAAAAAGGGACGTGCAAATGACAAAGGATCCAGGGAAGTCGAAGATGAACATGAGTGGATGGGAACATCGTGTACCGGGTCCCGCGATGTTCGCGTGACCGTACCCAAGTTATATTGATGTCCTTCTGCGTATCCTAATGCCTGCAACAGGGAGCGTGAGATGTCGCAGACTGCGACTGATTCCTCCATACATACCATACCGAGGCAAGCCTATTCCGCACGAGTACATCATTATAATGTTCATTGTTGTTCCAGTGGAGGCGAGGTCAAGGCGAGGTAGCTTCACGTCGGAATCCCGGATAAGTACCGTGGCTCGACAGAGTCGACACGAAATGAGAACGCATCACGACCGTTGGTTTCGTTCTTATGGCGGAAAAGAGCAGCACGAGGGGAAAGAGCGTCAGCAGCTCAGTAAAGCAGTGTACGTGTTGGGCACGTGATTGGGACTCCCATACAAAGTGTTTGTAGTTCAACTGAGAAACGGACGTGAGAACGAATGGAGTTCCGTACGTGAATGTGCCTAATTTGCGAAAAACAGAATAAACTACCCAGGTACATATCTGATATAATGGCTTGATCATGACGACAAGTTACAACATTTGAACGGCTTTTGAAGGAATTGCACGAGAAGATCTACAAAAAATTCCACATTTACAAGCTGGTTCAATACTCGTCCTAGATTGTAAATGTCAGAAGGAGGTTATGGGTGTCAGGCTGGACGAGCCATTGGCGAGTCAGAACACGATCACGTGTCCAACGTACAACGTGTCAAGTTGAATCTTTTATTTGATTTTTATCGCAACCGGAACCGTCGAGTCAAAATGATGTAAAACAAATTGTGTCAACGTCGGTTGTAGCAGAAAACACGTAGGATATGTATGCCAGCATACGTGGCCTTCTCAAACCCAATATATGAGAAGCCTTGCCGTCTTCAAGTTGAGAAATACAGAGACAGTCGATTGTATAACCACCGCCGCAAACAATCCTCCTTCTTGCCTATTCTTGTTCACTACTCGCTCCTCCATCATGGGTATCCCTGTTTCTCGTCTCTTCTCCGGCCTCTTTGGTCCGAAGGAAATGCGTGCGTACCGAAGCGACCAACTCAATCTTCTTCTGACGTTACCGTGTCTACCAGGAATTCTTATGGTATGACTTCTATTTCATATTTTATGGCACCCGATACGATCTTGTTGTCGACTAGGTCGGTCTGGATGCGGCGGGAAAGACCACCATTTTGTACAAGCTCAAGCTAGGAGAAATCGTCACCACCATCCCAACGATCGGTGAGTGACCACCTCGTCTCCCGTGGCCAATCCAATTAACCACATCCAATACAATAGGTTTAACGTCGAGTCCGTCCAATACAAGAATATCTCATTCACAATGTGGGACGTCGGTGGCCAGGACATAATTCGTCCTCTGTGGAGACATTGTGTGCCCTTTTTCTCTCGTCCCTTGCCCGATCTCACCTCCTCGAGAAGACTACCAGAACACCGAAGGAATCATCTTCGTCGTCGATTCCAACGACCGCGAACGTGTATCTCAGGCCCGCGAGGAGCTTCAGCGCATGCTCAACGAAGACGAGCTGCGCGATGCCCTCCTCCTCGTCTTCGCGAACAAGCAGGACTTGCCGAACGCGATGAGCGCTGCGGAGCTCACAGATAAGCTTGGATTGCATGGTCTCAGGCAGCAGAGCTGGTTCATTCAGGTGAGGAAGCTCAAGTCAACAGTGATTGCCCACCAAACGCGACGATGACAACTCTTTTTTTCATCAAGGCCGCGTGTGCGACGTCCCGGCGATGGTCTTTACGAGGGACTGGATTGGTTGAGCACCAACATCAAGCGTTCGCGTATAATGTACTTGAAATATTTTATTGCATCTACCACCTTTCTATAGTTGTAATATTGTACCTTTCCCCTCCCCTCGCTGAGTATTTGTACTGTATGTCGTTGATCCTTCTCGATACCCTTCGGGCGGGCTTTGGTCCGTCCTCAAGTATAAATTCAATGTGCACCGAGTGTAGAATCTTCATAGCTCCAGCCTCGAGCTCCTCCAACCCTCCAATCCAACGCGCTATATTGCAACTCATCCTTGCCAATATATCAGGTAGGAGATAAACACAGAGCGCCGAAAACATGACATGGAACGAAGGACTCGGAGTAACGAAAACAAATGCCAGGGAAAGTGTCACCACCAGATCCAGACACGGGAAATGCAATGCACCGGCGCAAGACACCGTCATAAAACCGAGGACAGAGGGGAGGGAAGATATTCGATGGAAAGGATGAATGGACCGGTATTTTAACATGAGAAGCAACGCTCGATATGCATACTTCCTTCACCAAACGACAGTTTCCCATGAGAGGTCGTCACTGGTCCGCAAGGGGGAACAAATCCGCGAGATTCACACTACACCTCGAAGTTTTTTTTTTCAGCAAAATCCGGGACCCCTCCCCCCCCCCCCCCCCCAGAAAAGGGAATTCCCTTTTTAGGACATGATCCGAGCTTTCCCACACAACCGGCAAGTAGCGATCTGACTCGGAAAGCCCTGTGTGCTGCCACCACTTGACGGCTTCCTTCCAAAAATATTCCGCGGTCCTTAACATCATTCTACACCTCTCTCATTTTTCTCAAGGTATGTTCCCTTTTGAGATGAGACACATAACTCAAATACCTGTGTCTAATTGGTGTCTAACACCCCTTTTTGGTCTTCTCACACAAGCTGCAAACCCCGTTCCGACGCCACTCCTCTGCAGCTGCGCAGTCTATATGGAACCAGAGGACTATCAGTACTGTACCATTTCGACCAAATGTTCACTGGGTGTCACCTGTCACCTAAGGTGTTCATTTTTCAAGGTGTTCAATTCTCGGCAATCATAGGAAAATTCCCATATATGGCAGTCCGGCGAATGCCGGATCAAAAAATTTGGGTGTTTTTTCGCCTAATTAGGCCACAAAATTGAAGTGTCACCGTCACCTAGGCCAAAAATGTTCAGTTCACGACCCTCCGTCACCCGTCACCTGAACATTTGGTTGAAATGGTACAGTATAGGTCAAAATCAGAACAAGCCAGGTACCTAATTCGTCTCGCACCCGGCCCGAATGCACTTGACTGCATCCGACTCACGCTGGTCATTCAAAACTTCTTTCCCGCAAATGCATTTGACCTCGGCAGCTTTCCTCTTGGTCCTGGGATGCAGGGCTGAAAGCTCTGGAGTTGAGGTAGCTGGTGAGTTTTCTGCCACCGCATCTGGACTGTTGCCGATTGGTAGCCCTGCCTTCTCGCTGTGCTCTCGGCATGCACCAAGCATCATGTTTGCCTTGTTTTCCCAACGCACGCGCTTTTCAACCACGATCTCATCCAGCATCAACACCCGGTGAGGCCCAGGTTCAGGCGGCTCGTTGCTTTCCGCGATCGATAGCCCTGGAGATGTGGAGGGCGGGAGAGACAGCCAGAACTGTGTAATTAAAGGATCAGCAGGCTAGACAGAAAGCCATAGATGAATATATACCGTGGACAGCCGTTTTCGTAAATCTGACGGCGTCTTCTTCGACATTACGATCAGGCCGCGGATGTGGCGCGAGAAAGTCAAGTGGAAATTTGATCGAGGACATTGTCTCCAACAATTAACAATGCCATACATCAAGCTATATGACTACGTAGTCTCATAAGTCACTAACACACTTGTTTTCAGAGTGCTCTAGGTCTTAAAACCACTATATAAATTTTGGCTTACAACTTTTTTTTCGAGCCTGGGTGGGGCCCCCCCCAAATAAGGAAATTTCTTATCTTTGGTGCCCCTTGCTGGTCCGCCGGGCCGAGGTCCGGCGCTAACCCTTTCCATCACTGCGACCTCGAGGCGATTTCTTCTCTCACCCACCATGGCCACACAGCTCCCTCCGCGATTCACCGAAATCAAGCGCGCAATTGCTTCGGGTAGTCCGAATTTCGAACAGGATCTAATCGAGGCATGGAAGGAAGTTCTTGACCAGCTGAATGAAGTCACCCAGACCATCGCGAAGGAGGGCACTGCCATGAATGAATCTATTTATCTTCTCTGCATACACGCTGACCGTTGCCTAGTGCATTCCTCAAGTGTCTTTCGCGGATTTGGATAAGTTGAGCGAAACTCAGATTGCGGAGATCAAGCGCAAGGGCACCGTTGTGATAAAAGATGTCATAGACGATGCCCAAGCACGGGCATGGAAGACCAGCCTTGAGGAATTCGTCAAGGCTAATCCACAGTCTGACGGTTTGCAAAGCTCCACTCTTTGTCTTCTCTCTTACTTATTCAAATCTTCAAGGGTTTCCCGAGGATAATAAACAATTCTTCCACCTCTAGTATGTCGTATTTCCTTTCTTGCGCATCAGCTAACCTTCCGAAGCTGGACGAAGGCACAAGTCCAAGCGCGCGCGCACCCCAATATGCTTGGGGTCTCGACTTGGCTCAACAGCTTGTACCACTCCACCTCTGGGCAGAAGGTAGAGGGCGTGGATCTCGCGACGCCTCTCAGCTATGCGGACCGCTTCCGCATTTGCCATCCGGGTTCCCCATGGCATCGCCATCCGCCGCACATCGATGGTACGTTCGAATCAAGTATGGCGTACTTATGCTGCGGCTAAATTGCTTGTAGGAGGGGGCATCGAACGCTGGGAAGACGAAAAGTTCCGGGCTTGCTTCGCGGACATTATTTTGGGGCAGTGGACCAAACACGATCCCTACGCGCTCGAACCCCGTCTGGAAGCGCGGACGTCTTTGTATCGTAAACCTAACTACGTATACCAGTCTTGCTTTGGAACGTTTACTTGCTAATTCCCTATCACGATAGTCGACGTCCAGTGTATTCAGAACATTTCAAGGATGGCTCGCCTTGAGGTTCTCGTTGTTTTATGTGTACTGGACCCCTTGTTCATCCCGGATTTTGCACAGCAAAACGGCGCCCGGACAGGGGACGCTCAAAGTCTTCCCAGACGTGCTCCTCTCCAACGCCTATATCATTCTCCGTCCGCTCTTCCGCCCGCTTGTTCCTCTCGACTCCGAAGAGATACTCGATGCCGCGAACTGGACATTTGGTGAGCGAAACAATTTTAGTATATCTCCAGCTTACCAGGAAATGTAGACATCTCAACACCCGATTTTCCCGGAATCATCCGTCTTGACGGCGGCTTCGGGGGTCCTAAACCAACGACTGAATTGCACCCTGTTCGTTGGCTAGTTCAACGGAATACAAGCCCGAATTCATTTAATTGAAATAGCATCTGCTTCTCGATGCGACCATGACGTCCGTTGCTGCCGTCAACCCCGGTGACACCGTGTTCTGGCACTGCGACATGGTACACTCCGTTGAAGAGGAGCACACTGGCTCTGAGGACTCCGCCGGTACGCCCTAAGCTATTTTGATCACTTCCGCAGCTTTGACCTAGTCCGTTTAGTGATGTATATTCCCGCGGTTCCACTGATGCCTGCCAATGCGCGTTATGTCGAACGCCAGAAGGATAACTTCTTCAAAGGTGTGCCGCCGCCAGACTTCCCGGCCGCGGTCACAGGCGTCGGGCTTGTGGGTTTGGGCAGTGCAAAGGATATCGAAGAGCCGCTTGGCAGAAAGGCTATGGGTCTCCCAGTTTCCGTTGCCTGAAGAGTTTCGGTCTGAATGTTATCAAGATGTTCCGGATGACTCTGTACTGTATATGTGTAGC
Organism: Mycena olivaceomarginata; assembly: GCA_029378375.1. Classification (NCBI taxonomy): domain Eukaryota; kingdom Fungi; phylum Basidiomycota; class Agaricomycetes; order Agaricales; family Mycenaceae; genus Mycena; species Mycena olivaceomarginata. Next base: position 126,295 of record JARKIC010000560.1, on the reverse strand, counting down.
TTGCAAACTATCGAGTTGTTCCCAACTTCTCATCACTTGCACTGAGTGCTCATCTAGGTTCAGACTGGATGTCCAAGTCCAGGTAGGTGTTGTGTCTCGGAAGGAAGGAAATCACCCACTGAATCATTACAGCAGGTCAATCAATACGCTTTCAATAGGCTGTCACAAGGGCTTTCACCGCTTCCCTCACTGCCGGCGTCCCACCCCACTCACGATGAGCCTAATGATCGTGATGTAGATGCGGCTGCTGCTGATGACCAGCCCGCTGCCTCGCAAGATATGGATCTCGAGCTGAGCGAGAGAAACATCTTGGCGGGGAAGCGAAAACGTACAAAGTCCAGCCGTGCTGTTGAAGGTACATCTGCGGGGCCCTCCAAAAAGCTGCCCCGCCACGGGTGAGTCTAATTTATAGCATGTGAAGTCTTGCTAAGATGCGGACGGTGCTCGTAAGAGTAACCGGGAGTTTATATCCTCCGATTGAGGCCTTGCAGAATAGCCGTACATTATATGTCCCTGTCTCGCGAACTCAACTTCGCCCAGAATACTTATTATTTAAATACCAAGTGTTCTACCTAGAATACACGCTCAGGTTGACCTTGAAATTTTACAGCGCCGCCCAGTGGTGTGATAAGCTGTTTATACGCTGCGGCAAGTGGACGGCACGGCTGTTCACATCACTTTGGTATGTGTTCCGCCTGTGACTGACAACTGTCACCATCAACGGCTTGAAGCGAGTCGCACTCACACCTTCGAGTCCCACTGCTGACGGCCTCGTCAGTGTGACTCCCGCGCCGACAGTGCGACTGGATGAGTCGCACTCGCACCCTATAAAAAACCAGAGGGTCTGGTGACTCTGGTCGTAAACAGGACGGCACCGGAAGAATCTTGGACGGAATGGGTTCATATTTGGAGGGTGGAACGGGGGGGTTCATATGTACCCTGCTTGCCTGAGAGTGGGCCAGTGCAGGTGTCGATTCATCGTCAAATGTGCTCAATTGCACACAAAATCTGTTCTTTGCCAGATGCAACTGGAAATTATCTAAATGACTTTTTGAAGTAAATAATATTGACCAACTGTGCAAAATCGGGTGGCATGTGCCAAAAACATGTTCCAGCGCCGGTTCCCAGGATGAGATACAAAGAGTTCTGTTGGGACGAAAGAGCTCAAAAGCAAGAATGCCGTTGCCGGTGGGAAATAATGGTCTGTCAATATTAGTTGAAAGTATTGCGTTCCAGAAGACTATAAAGGCATATGATTTTTGATATTTCGGAAATATCCAAGAGAGACAGAGAGAATGGCAACGGGATTAACGAAATGAGCGGTGTCTTCAATCCCAGGACTCGGATATGAATACATCATGATAAGACTCAGGATAGCTTACGAACCATTGATCTGTTGAATTTAAGACCTCGTGGCGAAGCATGGGCAACTGCTAGTTATCACCTAAAAACCGGACCCACTGCCCTCCCGTTAGTTCAGCTTGGAAAGCACCTCCGACAAGAGTGCCTCAAGCTTTGCAAGCCGCTGCTGGAGCGCCACTGTGTCAACCTTTTGGCCACACCTCGCCACTGCGGTGTCAAGACCATCCAGCCGAAGGTGCATCCCTTTCTCGTGCTGGGCGATTTTTTGCTCCAGAATTGCAAATCGCGCGTCAGTATCCGGGCGTGGCAGCCTCGGCTCCTGTACTGTCTCGAAGTGTGAGACAAGGTTGAAAAACCGGTTGTTCGGGAGAGACATACCCTTCGCCTCGATAAGCACATGGTACCACTGGTAATTTTTCAATACAAGCCGTCGCGCACACAGGATGGAAGAACCTTGTGAGAAGAATATTTGGGTACAGCCTCGGAAAGCTTCCACTGTTTCCGTTCGCAATCGCTACATATTATAACATCTAACAAGGACGTCAGGAATTTTCGTCATAGGGTATGAGTGCTTACTGTCGTCGCATTCCACGCAGAACCAGCATGGTTGGAAAACAATCTGCTCACAGTAGACGCACTGTGGGTATTTTGCTTTGTTTTCGGAAGAATCTTGGTTTGCGTCACCCTTAAGCCCTTCATTTTCCTCCACCTTCTGTTCCGCATCCTCAACTCCATCCTGGATATCACCTCCATCGCGATTCTGAGGCGATATGGACTCAAAGATTTCTTTCGCATCGCCCCTTTTCTCGCGGGCCCGACGAAGAAGCAGCGCTTGGCGTCGAATATAGATGACGCGCAAGCTTTTCATCAGGGTGTGCAGGGCGGGATCGTGGTTAAACTGTTTTGCGGCGATGACCACGTGGTTGTTCTTGCAGTCCTCGCAGAGGTCAATTCCATCCCCAGAGTCTGGTATCGCGCAGTCGACACACCTAGATATGTTGAGTAATTTGTAGGTGATGAAGCTGAAAACGGAAATAACGCGTACTTGTAGCGAGCTCCGTCAATGCCTCTGCGTCCGCACGAATCGCAACCGACGTCTCTTTAACAGCATTAGAACAGCAGCCTCATCATGATGAACAGACTTACGAATGGACACAAGACTGTTCAGGTTGTCGTTGAGCGACCCAATTGTAGAACTCGGCGTCTTCTTGACGAAGTAGATCCTGGAGCTCTTTGAGAGTTTTCAAGCTGCGAACGAGCTGGAAGGTCCCGTGGGCCTCGAATGCCGATGGATCATCGGCCCAGGGGCCGCACTCCCCACTCATAGTGGTCATTCTTTCAGATTCATCCATGACGACTGTACCGCGATACGCCCATACAGAGTGTCCATCTTCCCCGGTCCCCCTGTACACCAATTTGGCAACAATAAGTTGGGTGGAAGAGCTATCCGACGGCGCCAAGGTGCCAGAAATGTCGAATAATCCAACAGCGTCTTTTCCGCACCCCGTGAAGGCGTTCTGCTCATCACTCTCCAGGAAGTGCATATGCGCCGAGACAGGATTGTTATCGACTGACGTGCCAGTCCAAAGCCCATTGAACTTGTCAAAAGGTGCCTCGTTCTCCCCACGGAAATCACGATGCATTATCGCAGGGATGGCGGCCTCAGCGGTGAGATAGTTCAAGGTCTTTTCGTCCGGCTCCTCTTGAGGATTGTACTGTATCTCGGGATATTCTGGGCCCAATGCTGGAGCTGCCCATATGCATGGCTCAGATGAACAGGAACACAGTTCAAAGGCAGAGCTTACTGTTGTCTTCGAAACACCGATAGAGAGTCCGAAACTGCAAGTGCGTTTCGTCAGAGCGAGCGTGCAACAGTTATTGCGCCTCACCATGCCGTCGTACGCAACCTCAAATTCCGTTACCGGATTCAAGTTCTGATTTCTGAAGTTACCTGGCGGGCTTCCGTATGAGTGGGAGCGCGCGGGATAATGGGAGACGCGTACTCTCAAGGGTGCGGATGCGCGTATAGAGGGCCAGTACTAATACTCCCATCGAATTCGTTGCGTCTGAAAGCTCGCGGGAATTTAGAGGTTGCTTGCACGCGATCTGCAGGATTTGGAGATGTCGCCGCAAGAGGACGAAAGCTAGAGGGAAAATATGCTGCGTTTTTATTTAGACACGCCCCATAGCGTCGGTAACACATTCCACTCACACGCTCAATTCGACTCATCCCTGTAATGGGCTGGCGACGTGATTAATGGTGTGTTGTGTACCAACGGTAGTCCGCCCACCAGAAGTGTATTGTCGTCGATTACCCAACCAAAGCTCTCGAGACGCTGATTTAAACGGGCTTCTTCGCCGCGAATGTATTCACCGCTTAGAGGGACTCAGCTTCGGTTATGCGAGAACAAGGCAGAAACACACAAGTGAGACGCGATGTCTTCAGAGTCGTCTTCTTCCTCGTCAGCTTCAAAGTCGTCAACCACAGTGCGCACAAGAAAATCGAGAAGGTCCAAAGTGTTGGAGCACATATAAGAGTCAACGCCAGGGCGATTGCATGGTAGTACGTTCGCCGATATGACGACCATACAATTGCGCACACTCTCGATGGCTTGCGCGTACCGGTAGCAGAGGATGGGGAAACCTGTATGGAATCAGGTCTCTATACACGAAACTACGAGGAATGCACGTTACCTGCTGCCCAGAATGCAAGCCATTTAATGACAGAGTAGTTTTCCGGTCGCGAAGAGGTAAAAGTATTTGCTTCGGCTACAGTGATCCAACCAGAAGCGTCGTCGTCAAATGCTTCCAAGATGCGACGCATCCGAGTCAATGTAATAAATTGTGCCTAGTGCCAAGTTTAGCAGGATGCAGAGAACACGAGCAAGAGATGTACAGCCCAAAGGTCTTCTGATTCGCTTGAGCTCTCATCAGTCCCTTCCAGTCCGATATTAACCGATTGGTCGTCGATCGCAGAGGAATCCGTGGACGGTGGATTCTCCGCTGGTGGGTGAGATTTGCCTTCAGCAGCGTTGCGGCTTGCCTCATGGATCTCCCGTTCTTCGTTGTATTTGTGCAGAAAGTGGTCCTGGACTGCGACGATGAAGTGACCAGCTTTGACTGTTCCCCTCCAGTTCTGGGAAGTTTAGGCATCTGACGTACCGGCGAAGGTAATGCGCTTACCATGTCCTTCCAGACGATATAAATGTCCTTGTCAAGGATGCGGTCATGGGGACCTGCCGCAAAAGCAGTGAGTAGACGGTCATTGTCGTGTCTCAAAGTAGTCTGCACGTTGGTCAAACAGAGGCGAGGGAGGCACACGAGGCTAGTATATTACCTTCATATCGTCTAGCATGAGAGCCTTGAAGGCGTTGAACTTGAAATCGAACTGTTCGCTTTCACGCGCGAGATAAGCGTCAATCCCCATCTTCATCTGCTCCTGGATGCTATGCACGATGGCCGCTGTCTGCTCGCCCTTCCCGATGTCAGGCATTGTGTCTTTGATATCATTCATCTTGCTTTGGAGTTCTCCAAATAGCTGTGGCGAATTGAGATCAGCAAAGGCAGCTATACCGGTGATATGAAGGCACACCCGCTGGTCGTTTAGTACGACATCTGCCCCGCCTTTTATTTTGATCCAATCGCGCAGTTCGCGCTCCTTCGGAGACTGAAGCATGCGGAAGACGAGAAGCAGGGAGGCGCTATCGCTGGCGGCGTGAACATCGGCCTCAATGCCAACAAGAGTGCGTTGCATGTTGTCGACCACGATAGTGGTGTGGATGGACATCGCGACGGTGAACTCGTTCTGGCGTTTAGCGAAGACATCTTTAAATGATGCGAGGCGCTCTTCCCACATTGAACCTAGGAAGAGCTTTTCTATATGGGAGTCAGTAGGCCTCGGGCACAGACAGGAGTACAACTTGCTATAAAATTTCTTCTTCTTGTACTCTTCGCAGGCTTGGCTAGTTTAGGAATCTCAGCGGTAATACTTATTACTAAGCGGAAGAGTCGGAGAGATACGCTACCAGCATTTGTATATGTCGGCACTGGTAGCTAGCACAATGGACTGCATGCGCCCTTCGAGCGCCGCGCCGTTGGCGTCGGTCCTCTGAGGATCCGTGATCTTCTCCAAGCTGTAACAGCGGGTTGAAATCGAGATGAAAAAAACGATGAAAAATTTGCTCACTCTGCCAGGACGCGCATCATGGGCATCATCTGGGATTTAAGGAGAATGACCTTCTTGTCGTTGTCCCTGCGCGTCATCTCAAACTTAATCGCAACCTGGAAAGCCTCAACGACGGCTGGAATTGAATTATCATTAGGTTAATTCATTTAAATTGTCTGAAGTATTTATGTCACGCACGGCCGACGAATGGACAGGCCTTCTGGACGCTGTCCATTACAGTCATGAGCGCCTTTGCATGCCCCTGAAACTTCGAAACAATGGCGTTGAAACTCCCGAGCTTGCCGGGGTCGGCCATAATGTCTTTGTACAATGTGCTGTTTTGAACAGTCGCAATTCTGTCTTTCAAAGGCATAATCTTGTCACCTTTGTGGAAGGTTAAAGTTAGAGGTAGTATTGAAACGTAGTCGTTGTGCTCGCTACATACTGATGTCGTCGAATTTCTTTTCAGAGCCTCGCGGTTCGACATCGAGTGCGGAAACCTGCCGATAGAGTGCTTCAAGAGGTGGGGTAACAAGCGCAGTGGTCATCGTGGGCGGAGAGGTCTGCGGATGGGGTATGGATGTAGGAGAACAACGAGATGACGGCTTTTGAACTTCGTGCGGCGCAAAACATGAGCAAATCGCGGCAAAAGATTAACGCCGAAAACTGGATGCAGTCGGGTGGCGCTTGCGTCTGGTCTCTCTTAACAGACGCTTGATATCATTTCTAACTTATGTTTCGTTCGCTATGACGCTTCAGTTCGCTATGCACGAATTGGAATGGTTTGTAATTGACGGCCATAAACCACAGACTCGCCTTTTCTTTGGATTGCCTGTTCCGGAGGGTACACGACAATCCGCCAACCAATTCCATGAACCGCGAGATGAGACAAGTGAAAAGGGTGTTGGAGTGCGAGTTGTATGTGCGCGCACTGCCCCCGTGGCGCACTTTTTTACCAGGTCACCGTTGTTCATTCCTGTGCCTGTTCCTGTACCTGACAGACTGAATTTACAGGTCAGGTACAGGAACTGGCACAGGAATGAACAGCGGGGACCTGGTAACAAAGTGCGCCACGGGGCAGTGCGTGTACATGCAACTCGCAATCCAAAACCCTTTATTTTTGTTACCAGGTCCCCGCTGCGACCAAAGGAGCTTTGGGATGTCTCCGATCATCAGCAATACCAGGGTCGGCTACGTACCTTTACGTAGTCCTACGTATTTCTGTAGCGACCGTATTTGAGGACCCCGGAAAATACGGTTCGAACTAAGGTACCATGTCCGGACATTTAAGGCCCCGGATTGACTTTCACTCGGAGCATTGTCCGGACATTTAAGTCCTCGGAGCTCAGACACTCTGAGGCCCTGTCCGGACATCTAAGCTCAGGATTTGGTCAGTGTACGTCATTTTTGAGCATTCCCTGGGATGCTGCTTTAGTGTAGAGGTTAGGTCCCCTTGATTCGCAGACTTTTTATTTGGTCCTGCGTTCGAATACCCACCAGATTTTGGCTGGGTGATATATCACCTGCTCTGATTAGAGATGGGCAGTGATATATCCAGGTCGGTAATTCAGAGATATGCATGATGTATCAGCTTAGAGATACATACTAATGCAGTAGAGTGGCTCAGCGGGACGTAACCTGACATTGCCGTTGTCACGATGATGCTGAGGAGTCGGCGGGGGCGGGCTGATAAATCACCATTACTAATTTGGTAACTTTGGCAAATATGCAAGAAAAGAAATACAGTAAAATTACCAATTAAATGATTCTAGCTATTAAACCCATCGTTCACGAAACCGGCCTGCTGGACCCTCCCCGTAGCGTCTACGAGCTGCCGACCCAGCGAGAGCACGGAGGCAAGTCGTGCAGCTCGAGGCCATCCAGAAAACGTGCTCCTCATCCTTGACCTCCTGTATGACGCCTTCGACGCCTTCGACGCCCCATCCGCCGCGCCGGACGGCTCCTCGCTCGACTCGACACTCTGACGTCACCTTCGCGCCGCCCATCGTTCTCACGCCCGCACACCCTGCACTCCGCACCTGCGCCTCGCATCCCTGTGGCACGCCGCTCGACACTCTCAGACGTCACATTCGCGCCGCCCATCGCTCTCACGCCCGCGCACCGCACACCGCGCCCCGCACCTGCACCGCACATGCGCCTCGCACCCCTTCACGCCGTCGCCGCCGCGCTCAGCCGCCACCTCAGTGCCACAGACCTCGAGCTCGCGCTCGCTAGCGGAGTCCTCAATCACGCCGAGTTCGGGGTCCAGTGCTGGATCAGCGCGCTCGGCCTCCCCGGCGCGAAGCGCGCTGAAGACGGTGGCATGGAGGGGACGACGGGGTGGAGCGAGCCAACAGAGGTGCTTGCGGCGCTGCGCGACAACATCCCCGCGCTGGCGCTGAAGGCGGCGGCGTGGAGGGGGACGAAGGGGTGGATGAGCCGACGGAGGTGCTCGCGGTGCTGCGCAATGACATCACCGTGCTGTGGGCGGACGCGGCCTTGCGCGCACTGGTCACCGCTTCGCGCAACGAGGACCACCCTGGGTTGTGTGTTGTCGTCCCTTTCCTTCCCTTCCTTCCTCGTTTGACTGACGATGATGCTGACGAGAATTGCCTGGGGTGGGCAGCTTTCTGTGAGATACAGCACGCAGGGAGTACATCCCATCGGAGTGGCATATCGTGCACGAGCAGGGTGTGTCTCCCTCCCCTTGCCTCCCTTTGCCCTGCCGTTGCGCGATGATGATGCGGGCGATAGAGATACCCATTGGACTGGGTTAATGCGCGCGGAGGTGAGGAAGCACAGGCCTGAGCGCGCAGTACAGTGGCAGCCATCCCTTGGCGCTGCATGGGCAGGTACAAGTTCCTGAGCATCGAGCCCAGCGTGGGCATCGACGGCGCGCATTTCGGTGCTCCGCGGCCCCATGTAGGCCACGCTCGAGCCTGGGATGGCTGCGTCGCTGATACGGTGGTGTTGGTCCGCGGGGGCCGCACAGAGAGATGACGCTGCACCTTGCAGGTCTACCTGCGAGGTGCCCTGCTCCTCGCGGCCGTCGCCCACACTGCGTAGCAGTAAGTAGATGGACAGGCGCTGGGTTGCCCCAACCTTGGCGGCGTCACAAGGTGCTACACAGAGGGCATGTGGGGGGTGCCCACTTGTTACGAGTACTTTACGTAGTAAAGTCTCGTTCTTTTGATCGATCGTTATACCGGATTTCTGGCGAGGTGAAAGAAAATCAGTGCGTCTATCCGTGGAACGAAATTAGTGGCTGTGCTCATTAGCTTTTTGAAGTGTTTTTAAAACTCGATCTAATGAATTTAGGGTAGGGTTAGGGTTATGACGACTCTCTGGCTGCCCTCCCTCTGCGCTCCCCGTGTGCGCCACCCCGCCTACTCCACGACTGCCCTCTCACAGTGCCACGCACGCCCACGCCACGCCAGCACTGCCCCTTCGTACTCACCATGTCACCACGGTGCCACCTCCCGCTACACGCTGCCCGCGCCCTCCACGCCATGCCCGTCACATCCCGTCTCCACCTCGTCACCCAGACATGCACACACCACCGCTGCATCTCACCCCCGTATGGATCGCTCTTCCCTGTTGCTGCTCTACACTGGCCTCCTTCGCACTGTGCCTTCCCTGCACTTTGGCGCTGCACTCGGTCCCCCCACCTCTACCATGTCTACGCCACCCCCCCACACCTGTGCATCCTGCACGCCTCGACGTCGGCGCCTGTGCCCCGCCTCGTCGACAGGTGAGCCCTCCTGCTCAATACCAGCTCCTTTACCATGATCAGCTCGGCACTGGGCGGACCAGTTGATATGTAGAAAAGGAGGGCAGATGGGTGGCTAGAGCCTCACAGGTGCATCACCTACTCCTTCGCCGCTGTTCCGAGTCTACGATCACAACTCTCTTCCTTGTGCATGCAACAGTGTTTGCTCACCGACTCCCCACAACCGCACCGCTGTCTCAAACTCGGTATATACAGCACCGCTGCTCAACACACGCCCGTGCCGAGGCCGTGCCTGTCATCCACCGACTGCGCATGCACCACTGCCCGTCTCTCAACTCCGGTGCGCTCTCTACAAGACCCAAGCTCGACGGTACGACCAAGGGTGCGCCAGTCCAGTGCCCGTACCAGTACTAACTACCGACTCCACTCGCGACCTTGTGGTCCTGTCCCATGCCGTCGACGTTGCGGTGTCCCTGGTCCTCTACGCATCTCTGCATCCATCCTTTGCCCGCCCCGGGCCATCGCGCCCCATCACACCTCTACTTCATCCCTCGATCCCCACCCGCTCTATCACCTTTCCCTCCGTCGCGTCCTCGCTTTCTCTCCACCCACGTGACTTACCCACCTACCTCTTTACGCTATGTTGCCGTCCCTGTACTCTCACTTGTTTATTACTTAGTACACAATAATAGAACCAGTTCTTGCCGCACAATTGGTGTGAACCCTTATGAATGATCTCTGTATTTTTTTTAAGGCGCGAAGGCGTGTTCTTTTCATTTTCTTGTCTCGTTCTCTGGTCTACAATTATTCTCTCTTCAATTGTGCTTGGAATTCCTGTAGATCTCGGAATGCTCAAATTGGGTGGTGGTTGGCAGGGAGCACCGGTGTTTTTCGTGAGTAAAAATGGACCTCGGGCCTAGTTCTTACATACAAGATGTTCCCGCGCACCGCTCCGGTGCGCAGGTACAGGAAAGAATAGTGTTGTGAATGTTGTTGATTCGAGAGTGTCATGCAGCAGTCGCCTAAATAAATTTATTCACTCAATGTTTTTTTTTTACAGAAGTCAGTGACAAATCAATCACCTTCAACGACGTTCGGGCTTCATGATTCACAAGAAAAACCAAATCGACACATCCGAGTACGCACTACGGTGTCCAAGCAAAAATCCAACTTCGCCCGCACTTAGTGGAGGGCCTATGATAAATGTTTCAATGATTCACCTTCAATTTCGATGAGTTACATTCAAATTCAGCGACTTCAGAACAGACCTATATGTTCAGCTCGTGTCAGGATTCATGGTACTTGAGCGGTTTTGTCAATTTGAGGATAGTTCAAGTCAGGTGAATGAGCAGCGAGGTCGGCTAACTTCTCGAACTCCGATAGTGAGCCGTGCATGATCGCTTCTTTCCCGTGTGCTCTCACAGAGAGCAAACGAGACGAACGCGCTTTGAGTGAAGGGTGCTCGTTTGCTGTTGCAGTGAGAGTGATGCAGACTCTGACAAAATCCGGGCAAATGGAATGCTCCAGCTCGCGCCGGAATCGGGATCAGAGCGGCGAGTGAAAACGTTTGCGTGCGGGAAGGGAAACGAAAGATAGAGTAGTGATGGGACACACCTCACGTATTGGGTTGAACACGCGCTGCATGTGGATAAACGTGGCGTCTCAGAAGGACAAAAATTTTGGTAGCACAATTACGACGCACCGGTCACCAGTGAAGTGCTGTCAAAAGCCAGCGTCAAGGGGTTTAGTAAGATCACGAAGGAGGGGGACGTGGCATGAGAGGGATTAACGAGAGGCAGGTATGAGGAGGAACCATTAAGCGAAAATGTTACGGGAGGTGTGATGGGCGTGCACCTTCATTTTTGTATGCAGGTGCTTTCTGTGTTGGTCCTCCTCCTCCTTGAATTGGATCTGTAGGGTTTAACGACGTCAGAATGAGCAGTAGTCTGTCCTTTCCAAAGGGGGGCATGGTGACGAATACCTAAGAAGAACGTGGCAAATGAGTGTTAAGTAGTGTTGGTGCGGGAGAGAAGCCACACCCGCAAAGATGGTGCGCTCGACTGGTTGATATGGGGGCCGTGCGAGGAACAGGCTGTGCGATGGACTCGGGGTGCAATATGAAGATGAAGTGGAAAGGGGCGGCAACAGGGTGGTGTCCCATTATGAACCGAGATAACCATTGTCACGGAAGGCATGCCACGGTATTCACGGGAGCTAATGGTAGCGTAAATTGAGAGGGCGAGATAGGAGCAAGGCAGATGAGAGCGGACACGCAGACTTGAGGGAGCAGACAGTGTTTAGTGAAAGGTGCCAGTCATCGTGTTAGAGTTATTTAGGTGTAGAGTGAACAGGGATTTACGCTGCATGATAGATGGCGGTAGACGTGGTGGTGAGAGTCAGAGCATCGGAGGCTCGGCGCCGACGGACGTGATGGCCGCGGCGTAATTGAGAACGCCCTGGCGCGGAGGATCGCAGGCAATGGCGAAGACGTACAGGGGTGGCCATCAAATCAATAGGGGTGTCGCGTCGGAACAACGCACGGTGGAAGAGATCCGGCACACGGAAGAAAGCCGTGGTGGTATAAGAGGAGGGCAGGGGGCAGGAGTGGGCATGGTCTTTTCCGTCACCGGCCGTATGTGGGCGAGGGTACCGGTTGCGGGCGCAGCGGTCGGGTTTAATCGGTAGTGGGAAAGGGTGTGGGCAGTTGTGAGAGGAGGCAGCCGTTGGGCGTGAGACAGGGGTTTGGGACCCAGTGGGTTGAGGTCGAGCTTGACACCGAAGCTTCTGGATTTCATTTAACTTGTTTGCAAAAGGCCTGCAAAATTCCAGACTCCAGAGTATATATTATGGGTGATATACTCAAGATATACTGCACAAAAATTACCGAAATTCAGCAGATTTTTTTGAGACAACTCACATCCGGTCGGGAATGGTCACAGCCTGTTCTGGTTGTCATCTCAGTTGCATCTACATTTTGAGTTACATCATATTTTGGGTCGAAAATGCATGGCCGTTAACAGTAAATGATCCGCAATCATCCCGGCTTTCGGCTGCGTTCGGCGCGCTGTAAATTGCCTTGAATTGAGCGTCAAAATCTTAGGCATCCCAGATAACACATGAATAATCATCGGATGCTATTCTGTGTGCAGGAGTGGTCCGCATGCCCTTTATATAGGACACAGCTGAACTTGCTGGTTTCAATTCCAAACTATAATATGCGGGAGAGCTCGAGAGGGATGGCGGTTCTCTCAGATTCATTAAAGTGCAATATCATAGTTTTTTGCAACAGTGCACACTAACTATACACTATGTCAACATCCCCCTCGGCCCACTGTTCTGAATTCCATATATGATCGCTCGGCATAACCAGAAGCTCATAAAGATGTGAGCCTGGAGGTAGATAGTTGCGATTCTTGAACAATCAAGTTGCCATCATGCTTCCCAGATGTCTACCGGTTGCATCGAGTTGCAGATGCAACCAAAAAACTCTGTGACCATGCCGATGTTTCAGTCCAATGATTTTTGCACAGTAGATGTGCCATAATATATGCCCGAATATCTCTGATGTGGGTGCATATTAATGAAACTAAATCTTCAAGGGCAATGAATCTGTAGTGAGTCTGTAGAACTCCGTAGATCTCGGAATGCTCAAATTGGGTGGTGGTTGGCAGCTGGTGAAGGTCGTGAGGAAAAATGAACCTCGGGCCTAGTTAATCAGTACATATGCAAAGATAAATAAAAAAATAAAAAAGTCAAGTACGAGTCCCGCCCGTGCGAAGCATCGGCCTCACACCAAGTCTGGGGTGGTGCCAGTGGCGCACGAGGGATGGCGCGCGCGCATGAGTGATGTGGCACCCAGGAAGTGCTTTTTGCGCCAGAAAACTGTGTCAAATCCCAAAGTCAGCATCCTGAAAATTCGAGGTACATGTGGGACGCACGAAGAACCTCGAAACGCTCGATTCCCTGGCCATCCGATGCATGAGGTTATTGAATACCATCAGTCCACCTAAAATCGCGAAATTTCGACCCCTACATCGGTCCTAGAATCAAATGGAACATGGATAGCACATTGTATAGGTCTTGCGTAGTACGCAGACGACGAGAAGACGGAATGGTGGATGTCTTGGGGATTTGCGAGCCAGGAGATGACACCAAGTAAATTTGACATTTGCAGGGTGCTTGGTTCAGTAAAAAGACACGGGAAAGAGAAAAAGCAGGGCTAAAGCAGTTGAATATAGCACAAGGTCTATAGAGGGATCTGTGCTCATAGAATCTAATAGTAGAAAGACCGGTCGCGGTCGCGGTGAGGAAGAGAGTCGCATCTGTCACATCAGGTCACAATGCCGGAAGATGGAGACGGCCCAGAAAATTTATATAATTGAGGAGCCGCATCCCCTCCTGAAAAATTTGAAAGCGAGGGATTGCTCAGGAATCACTCTATCCAGTAGGGTGCATCGAAATTGGGAAAAAAAAGTTAGTGTCCCCACAAACTCAGTCAAAAATTATGAAACCGTTCATATCAGTTAGGTGGAAAGGAACTCGAAATTCACATTGATTTGAGGTTCTTGCTCGCCAATTCCCAAGAGAGAGATGCCCTTAGAATGGTGTCCCGTAACCCAGGGCGCGCATTAATTCGGTACCACACTGAATTAAAACCCGGTATTCTGGATTACTGACATTGGTCCGAAAAGGAAAGTGGAATGGAACACGGTTTCTGTCCTCTACGGCCAGCCTCGGTCGCATTTCAATATTCTGTTAATTGCGTCCGAAGACCTTCACATAGGTTAGGGACTAGTGTTTGCTTTGATCATATAACATGCCCTGATTGTGAAATATGTTGTTAGGATACTTAAGACGTTGTTAAATCTCATTTTTTCAGGCCGACCCACCGGAAACTGACCCGGAACGAGCCTCGACATTCTGACATAGTGATGCCCCATTCACAACCTCCATGGGTCACAATGCTGAATGAGTCGCAAAACATCATTCAGTATGTAAGGCCCCATTGTATGCCCACAGATGGAGCTCCTTGTGTCCTTCAGGATCCAGTATTGAACCGATTTTTGGAATCCAGTCATTTGGTCATAAAGACACGGAATAAATTATAGATGGCTCCGAAATTTTGTCAGAAGGTGAGGGTGTATCAAAATAATGAAATGGCCTCACCAGAAATGCAATGCAAGGTCTTTGAGCCGGTTGGTAGCCTCGGAAATGATCTTGTTAGGGGCTTCATTCCCAAAGTAGTGCGCGGATCAGAGCTCGATCATGATCGACAAGATATGCCTCGCTTCGCTTCGGCATGTGCGCATGGCATAAGATAACCAGTCAGAGGCTCAGAGCACAGCAAAGTATTCCTGCGCTCATATCATTGGTGGTACGGTGAATATAAATCGAGCTAGCTAGGTATTACAAACGTACATGATGTCAGGTCTAATAAATAAGTAAATGGAGGACGAAGCAGACCATTGAATAAACAGAAACACAGACTCTATGGGAGTAGAGAGCAGTTTAGAGGGTTGGTAGATCCGGCAATGCACTGGAAAATAGAAATAAGCTAGACCCGAACTCAGTCCATGTCAATGAAACGACGGAGTCAGAAACAAATTGAATCAAGCGCAGGCTAGTTGAAGTCCTACAACTCCGATGACAGAGAACGCACGCAACTGAAGAGCAATTCACAGTCCGGTGTCGTGCAGGTGGAGAGCTATGCGACGTGTGAGAATAATAAGCATCGGAGAACGTAAACGAAAAAACAACACACCGGCGATGCTTGTTGTTCCTCCCGAGTTGAAAAAAAAAAGAATCAATAAGAATATCAACCCCCACGGTGCCGAGGAAATAACCTTGAACCAAAGAATGCGAAAACATACTCCAAAGCTTTTGGCCCATGAGACGCCGTGTGGCTTCCAATTCGGAACTGCGTGTGGTTCAATAGGATGTTAATCCACACCGAAAAAAATACTCCACAAAAGGCAGCAAGCAGGCGCCACAGCTGGTTCGCTCTCAGAGATCCTAACGAATGTGCAGAGGACAACCATTTAATGGTAGACGTACTGAAATCAAGCTGCGCCCGTGCTGCCAAAACTTTGGGATTCTGTGGCCGAGGTTGCATCTTGGCTTTTGAGTTAGCGTTGAAACGAAGGACTTGATCATGCAGTAGTTGAAGATGTGGCACCGAAACAATTGGCAGAAGGTCAAGAATAAGTTTACTCGGGATTGCGCAGCTTGAAGATGAGTGAGTGTCCAATACTTGCAGTCTTGAAGCATGCGTGACTCCGGACAACCTTGAGGACCATGCGGGATGATGTTGATGCTGCGAGATGTTTGATAATTGAGGGAACTGTCGAGGCTTCGGACGTGCGACGCAGACTTGCATTAATGCTTGGACTTCAGTCTTGAGAGGATCTTGACAAAGACGCATTGGCGGCATTGCATGCAAGGACGACTTGGCAAGAAGATTGTGAAGGGGGTAGAACTCGAAAGTGGCAGGGTGATGGAGGATGATGGGAGAAAGAAACCAAGCAACGGGAATGCGCACGGCTCTTTTGAGCGGCCATTGAGCGCGTGAATAAAGGGCATGTGGTCAGTTTAAAATAGTTTACACGTCATAGCGCACAGCCCGTCGAAGATTCCAGAAGTTAAACTGTAAGCGCTCTTCGAGCGCTCCGTCAAAAACAAATAGTTGCAACGTCGGTAATCAGCGGTGGCGTGGGAAAGTAAACATGTACATCGTGATACGAGGCATCTGCTTAATATACGAGGTATCTCTGAGATCTCGCCATATACGGTAATGTCTCACACTCATGATCGTCGCTTAAACACGCAACAAATGGAACGAAACACAATGTTCGCTTTCCTCCGACGTCCCCAGTGGTTTCCAATTAATTCTAAACAGGACATTCCTTTCGAAATGTAAGTCCAAACCATCTATTCCATTAATCCATGAAATCATATGACCAGTTTGGTCGGAGGAGCCACAATTTGTGTTGTAGGTAGCAAGGTGTTTTCTACTTCTCTTCCACTCCCCAATTCGATGCACTTCCTGTAAGAAGACCCAGTTGATACATTCAAACTTGAATAGGCTGAAGTTTCTGATAATCCTCGACTGTGCTTGTGCCGGAGCTCTAATTACGACGAATAGACACAGTTATGTCGCTCTTACTCCAACATCAAGTGACTTCGTTCACAGCACCCATCCAGCAAGAATAATCGAGTCAAAAATTGGGGAATTCATGAAATTCGATAAGTGTGGGGAGATCACAAGAAACAAAACAGGTACAAAAGGTGAATTACATATTTGAGAGCGCATTCAAGAGCGTAGACAGAATTTGTGGACAAGCCTGCACCTGGGAAAATGAAGGGAATAGAACCAAGGGGTGCAAGGATCGAGCATTGATTTGGGGAACGAGTAGCGAACAGTATTACGACAGGAAACGTGCCGCAAATGGCATACAGATGGTTGTGGTATGAGGAATTGACTGACCATGCAGATTGCACACAGTGTACAGCAGGGAGGTCTGCAATGCGTAGCAGGATGACGAGCTGACGGTCCAAGTGACAGTGCAAGTGGTACGTGGTGAGATGATTTTGTGTCTGTAGTATATTGTGTGCACTCAATCCCAGAGCAGAGCCAGTGAGCAGGCAGCAGAGCGAGGGAGTGTTGCGACCGAGAAACAGGGGACAGACACTGTTAAGGATGCTGAGAGAGGTGTAGGGTGTTAGGGTTTGTGTGGACGACTGTAGGGACCGATTTGCACCCAGAATTCGAGCAGCAAGTGCAGGAACAGCAGGGGGCAAGCACAGGGAGAATAGGGCAGGCAGTAGACCAAAAAATGGCACTAGCAGTAATACCAATAGAGTAAGTAGAGCAAGAAGAGTCGAACCGGAGTGCTGAATACCCGAGGCCGTTAGACATTGTCTTCGAGAGGAACAAGTAAGAACAATGCCACAAAGATTCAGAAGGCATATTCCCTGAGTACATTCTTGATTCGTTTAGGATCGCAGACGCACAGGAGCCCGTGCGAACCCAGTATTAAGCAATAGCCGGAAGCATTGATGGCAGGGTCTGCGAAAGAATTGAGGAGCTGTGGCAGTAGAAGATTGTACATCGAACATGTAAGAGGGTTGGGACCGAGTTTCAGAGCAATTGAACCACATGGGCAGCTTTTATGAGGAATGCACCCATAGAAGTAGTGCCGGCACAGCCATAATTGAAGTCTATTACGGATGATTTGATGCAATTAGATTAGCGTGATACGTAGAGAATATCTATAAGAGAGCTGCTGAAGAGCGCCAGAGCGCAGAAGGGTGCTGCGGGCGAAGGGGAGCGAATGTGGCGAGTGGAAGAAGAGCATTGATGGGAATGTGACATGTGTAAACAATGGCCCCATTTGGACCGCGCCATCACAGAAGCGGGCGAGTGCTGTAACCAAGCTGTAACCGCCCAAATGACACCGCCGCTGAAGACCCGCCTCGGACTACCCAAATAGGCGAGCTTCTTATATTTCTATAATGTCGCACTTCTAATGAGAGGGTTTTATGCAATGGATGGCACTTGTCCATTAAGTACAAGTATTTCATATATAAAAGTGCCGTCTACGCCTGCCCAAAAGAGGAAGGGCGGGGCTGCACGGCATGCGCTGCCCGCTGTGATGCGGTCGCTTCCGTGGGAGCTCTAAGCGCGGTGATTTGCCTAAACAAGGTACCTCTCTAAGCTGATATATCACGCATATCTCTAGGTTACAACCCGAGATATATCACCACACATCTCTGATCAGAGTCTTTTGATATATCATATGTACTATATGCACTGGAATACCGTTCTTGCAACGTTGTACCGAATTTACCTCTCGTGAGTCACCATCAGCGTGACCATCTTTTTTCTCGTAACACCTTCTCTGCTCGTCCCCACGTGAAGGTAAAGGTCATGCCGTCTGCGTCGCGGTCACGCAAAGATGGTATCATTGATCTTGTAGGTGCACTGGATGAGTCCGCCTGGATCGGACGCAAGAAGAAATGGCCCGCGAACCCACCTGGTATACTCATTGACGCTCTCGCGGACAAGCTTTCCATGCCCAAAGATATACTGGCACCTCGTTTCCCGATCTCGCCGGCGACCTCAGTTCGTGAATTTGTCAAGATCAACCTCCCGAATCCCACCTCCGACTTCGTTACTGGAAAACCCAAAGCTGTGGTTCAGCCGTGATACCCCACTCACGGATGTGCGCATAGTGCTTGACCGTCCCATCCCATCACGCGAGCTCGTGACTAGACTCATCGCGGAGAAATGTGTGGGGCAATTCTGGCTCGACGGGTGCTGTTCTTTTGTTGACCCGCGGTTCAACGAAGGAAAGGATCGGTTTCCTCTCTGGGTTCTCACCTTTTTCCTGCTGGTCCACGATCTGCGCGACATGCAGGATCACTGGCGGAATGCAATTACATTTGTCGAGAAGATTCTTGCAAAGCCCACGGATGAAGAAAACCCTGCAGTTCGCACGGCGGCAGAAGAAGTATGTAAATCCTTGGGGAGCATTGGGTGGAATGAAAAGCTCGCAACATCCGGCGAGTTGTCCTCCGAACTCGCTACATTCTTGAGCGCAGGCTGGCTCAAATCTTCCCACATCGAGCTGCAGGTGCTTTATCTCCAGGAGCGGCTTCAGAGACAACCAGTACCCGGACGGCGTATTGGAATAGCCCCTCTCGTGTTCACGAATCGCCTTGTGCAACGTGATATTTCAAAGGAATTTGATAGCAAAGACGTGCCGACCGACACCGTAATGCGCAATGTGGAAGCACATGTTCTCACCAAGAACCTCGATGAACTCTACATGCCCGCCCATCTCAGCACACAGCATTGGATTGTTTTGGCTGTTGACTTCAAATCCAGGACCCTGCGCTTTGGTATTTCATTTTCTGAGTGCGTCAAGCAATGCTCACATATTACATCCAGGAGACTCGCTTCAAGGGACTCGATTTTTTTCATCACCCAAAAATCTACTTCAAAAGCTCGGTCTCTGGTCCCGAAAGCGTATCTTATGCCGTCTCACAGATGAAGGAGGTACGATTCCCATTGGGCGACAGCGTGACACATCCAATTGCGGGATTTGCTGGGCCGATGCTGTCTCAACATCCATTTGGGATGATGCACCTTGGACGCCCGAAACAGCAGTACTTCGTCGTCTCAATTGGTTTTTACAACTAGCTTCCTGGTGCGCAAAGCGGCCGTCTGCCCCGTCGAGCTGCATTCCACCACCTCTGCCCCATCACACGCGGATTGGGATGGCAGACCTCCTTAATCCTCAACACACACGGATTGGAATGGACGACCTCCTCAATCCCGTACCTGCATCGAGTGCTGATGCAGACAGCGACACCGACGAATCTGGCGCGGAAAGTCTTTATGCGAGCAGTCTGCATAGCGATAACAGTTTCGGGTGGGATTCAGATGGTGATGAAGCTGCGCCAAAAAATTACCGGGACGGATGGGAGCCTGTCGCCGCGGGATTCAGAGCTTCCACATTCATCAGCCGGTATTAATTGCTCCAAGAATCCCCTACACGCTGCTGATGTTCCCCCAGCACCGTCCGATGTTGACATGCATTCTGTGCACAGCAGTGAACAGTCTGCAAAATCCAAAACCAGCGTCAACTCTGCCGTGATGGATGGTGTCCGCAAGCTAACCCAAACTGTGCTCGGAAAGCGGAGAGATTCTGTAGAGAGCTTCAATGACGAGGTGCGACCGGCGCAAAAATGTTCGAAAACCGGTATGGTTTGATTGACAGAATTATTTAACCGTTGGTCTAATAATTCCACAGCCGCGTCCGACATCGATCACTCTTCCATGAGTAGTGGCGGCGTGCACTCAGATGCGTCGAGGCGCAGCTTCCGGGCTGTCCTGACCGATGGCGCCCGCAAGCTCAAATCCTCCGCAAAAAATGCATTTCAAAAGCGCCCACAATCTGCCGAAAGTGACACCGACGACGAGTCGAGTCATCCACCGCGAAAACCAGTTGGCACCAGTCGGTCTGCTATTTACGACCGCCAAGCTCGTGATGCCTTGCGAGCTGGTATTAGGTGCGGTCAGAGTTGTCCGAACGGGAGTCCGAACAACAAGTCAACAAGACGCGGGTGGAAGTAAAGAGGGTGCGGCGCCGGCGCGGAATGTGAAGGGGCTCGTAATCGCCTTCAGAGGAGGAATTAGATGATGAGGAGGAGGAGGAGGAGGATGTGGAAGAGGAAGAGGAAGAGGACCAGTCCGAGGAGTCCATGTCGCCAAAATCAGAGTCGTCATCAAAGATGCTGTCGTCGTCATGGTTGGAGCCGTCAAGCTCGAGAGGGGCTGGAGGTGGGCGTATAACCCCTGACGTTAGGCGTGCGAGGGTAGCGAGCGTGGCAGGGGATGCTCCAAGCACACGAAGGTGGTCGATGTAGCGCTGGCGCGACTGCCGCGCGCGATAACAGCGGACAGCATAGCTGGTGGCTGCCTGCAGCAGGTGGGCAGCCTGCCCACGACGTGAATCGATGCGCGCCATGGTATCAACTGGTGAAGAGGGATATCACCCGTGTGCATACCAGCGGTAACGAGAACTGATGTTCCAGATGTTGTTCCAGGTCCGGTCAAAGTTGGAATCCGAAAATACATCCGAAAACAATCCGTACAAACAACTGTTCCGACTCCTCGTACTGATCCTCTTCGGACGCTATTCGGACATCTCTGACCGTACCTATTGATGTTCTCGATGAATCGAGATACGCAGACTGGCTTGAGAAAGTGGAGACAATTGATCCCAAGTTCGAATTCAAACCGGGCAGTGCGGCCGACTGGCGCTGCTCCAGCTGCATGGGATGGATGAAAACGAAAGTCCCATACGACACCACTCGGATAAAAACCCACTTCAAAAGTTGTAGCGACACTAGTAAAAAACCGCAGCGTATGACGCACACTAAGCACACACACCGGATCACCAGCTTTTTCGCTCCAGCTGGCCGGAAAGCGAATTCTTCACCGGTTCCCGGAACAAGTACTTCCACCTCGTGAGTCCTGGATCATCATTTGTGTGCGCGAAATAATCCAACATTCACCAGAACATCTTCAACTCCGCCTGTTAAATCTGGCTGACGATTCAACCGTGCTGCATGCCCTGGGATTGGGCCTGCGGATGATCTTCGGGTTGAGACGTACCTGCAGCGTGCATCGGCGTCGGGTGGCGGCGGAAAAAGTGTCTCCGCTCTTGCGCAGAAGCTGTTCCGAAAGGCCTTCTCTGCCCTGGAAAAATCTCAGCGTCGACGCGTGCTCGATGCTCAAGAGCAGTCTCACACTTGGGTAAACAACCACAATATGGATCCCGTTCGTGTTTACGCTCGCGACTGCCTTCAAGAAGTCGTTGACCTGTCACCCGACCGTTCCATTCCGTGCGCACGATGTCGGAAGGTCCTGAAATCCCGCACATTCAAAAATGCCATCCGCCGTCCGAAGCCCGAGGACAGCAGGTATATTCACACCCCGTATCGCTATCGCCCCGTGCTTCTTGGCCAAATATATGCACGAACTATTGGGCTTCGTGATTTGCTCGAGACGAAAGCCCGCAATTCGCCATTTGTCCGCTACGCGCTGGGTGCGGTGAAGGGCAAGTACAAGGATGATGTGTTCGAAGGAATGGTGGAAGCTGTTCTCACTAAACACGACAAGGAGGAACAAGGTTTTGGCCTGCAGAATTTCAAATATTCACCCGCATTCGATGAATTCACTCAAATTCTCAACCTTCAAAGTCCAGCGGCATACAGGATATTCGGGGAAACATTCCCAACTCGCACGGCACGTAGCTGGAGGTAAATAGACATCTAAACGGAAATCGAACCTGACTGACCGGCTTGCCCAGGCAACAAGAAGCTCGACAGCCACGCTTTCCCCTCGAAATATGCGACCGAACCTATGAGCTCACCATCGAACATCTCAAGGGTCTCGGGTGGTCCGGTCCTGTTGGTATGAGTTGCGACGACACGAAACTCAATGCGGCATTTCGACTCTACTGGGATTCGGAGAAGAAAAAACATATGCTCGTGGGTGCAACAGACGGGCCGCATGAAGTCGCAGATCCAGATTCAGTGCGGAAGGTTATTGATAGCGCAAAATTGATCAAAGCCTCAAAGGTGGGTTGAAACACAGTGCAATCCCTCCCTGCTGACGCATGCTTAATAGCTCCGCGTGTTCTGTATCACTCCCCAGACTCCAGGGATGGTTCCCATCATACTGCACGCCATGCCAATCGGGTCTAAAGACTGGGGGGCAGAACACCTCGCGCCGTACTCCGAGACACTGCTACGAGGACTCATAACTCGCAAGGTCCAGGTTGTGTCATATGCCTGTGACGGGACTGAGTCCGAGCGTGCTATACAGCATCTGCTTGTTGAGCGTGCCGACAAGCGAGAGGACTACGAACTCCCGAGTCCGGACGGCGTGAGTGCGCCGGTAAAGGTTATCATTCCTTTCTTTCACAACTCGCCGGTCGCAATGATTCAAGACTCGAAACATGCCCTTAAAACATTTCGCAACAATTTGTTTTCAGGTGCTCGCCTGCTTATTTTGGGAAATTCCTGCGGGTTTTACGCCCAGCTGCACAAGATGGCGTTTGAACCGGGATCTCCACTCTATCGTCGTGACGTGGAGAAACTGGACCGGCAGGATGATAATGCGGCGACCCGCCTCTTCTCTGCGGACACCCTCCAGTATATCAATGATCACCATCCGGACTGGACTTTACGGCCGTCTACCTCTTCGTATTCGGCGAGCTCATTGACGCTTATCAAAACCGGTCGATTCCTCACTCTGAACGCGTTGTAATGGTACTCCGGGCGATATACTTCCTCGACCATTGGTCGAATTTCCTGGACTGCGCTGGATATGACAAAGGTCGCTATCACCTCTCTCGGGAATGCCTCGACATTTCCCGCATCATCATTGAGGGCTACCTCTCGCTATTGATCATTTATCGCGACCATCTTCCGGACAATATCACCCCTCTGCTCCCCTGGCTTCACTCAAGCGAGACATGCGAGCATACATTTGGATGCTGTCGCTGCCTTGTGAAGGACTTCAGTTACCTCGAATTCCTCTACATGATACCCAAGCTGCGTATTTCGCTTCGTCACGCAGTTTTGCGTTCACGGATGGCCGACAGCAAAGCACGGGCTAGTGGCTACAACCACACTTATTTCGACAACCGGGATCTCGACGCATTCGCTCTCTCGATGCTGCCCAGCTCGGATGATATTGCGCTGTTGTCCCAGACAGCTAGGGATGAAGCGGACATGCTGGTAACGGCATGCGGCGTCAATATCACCACGATGCGTCAACTCAGCAGTTTTCTTGCCAGAGGACGTGTGCTTCCCTCGTTGGACACATGGTTCGTTGGCACCGGGATTGAAGACGATGAAGACGATGGGTTCTCTGACACAGCATCCATTGGCGACGCAGAGGAGTTGCAAGAGTTGCTTGACCACGTCGGCTCAGAAAACTTTACAAAAACAGCAACAAAGGAGCAACAAAAAATCACCGGGCGCCTCTCATGTGCAGCTGCGGCGCTGATGGCTGAGGATCATCGAAAAGTGTGCGTTGTCTGGCATCTTTGTTTTGTGCTTCTTGTTCATTATTCCGCAGTCAACAATTCGCTTCGACGACCAACAAAAAAGCGGAGGAAGAAGCGGAATTGCTCGCTGACGAAGTTCGCGAGCTGGACCGTGTTGGAATTCCGAGTCCATCGCTCGCTATCTCCGATGCCGTTGTTACGCCGTTGACTGGTGTATTAAGGCAACAGGTACTGTACCTTTCCCTATTCATTTACCTTATTCTATGTTGTTCTCTCTCCCTACTCCCCAGTTAGTTTAATTCACCTATCTTTAGTTTAAGTAGTTCCTGGCGGATTGTAGTATAACTACTGTGTAGTTTGCGAATGAATCCCCTGCGCGTTTGCGAGGGTCAACTGCTATCTCCCGAGTCAAGGCCGCGGCTACCTTGATTTTAACAGACCGGTATTTAGCAGCATTTCCAGCTGCATCCGTGAGACCAATCGCATCGGCGCCAAGTATATTCGGCCGCGCAGGTCTAGTCCCCTCCCCTGCCGATTTTAGTTTCGCTGCTCCTATCAAGTTGCGCCGCCAACACCAAACACGGCAAGCAGCTACAGGTGTACGTGTTCAAGTGCGTCCGTCAGACGCAGACGACACGAATTACGCTCGGCGCAAAATCATCTCCGCAATGCATGCAGTCTTGAAGGAGTCCAATGATCGCGGGCTGACCACCGGCGCTGGACGGGAAATGCGAACAAAGGCGCTGGGTGGTGAGTACGAGGAGACCGGGAACGCGGCAAATGCAGCTCTTGCTGCAGCGGCGCGTGATCAACGAGTACGTGATAGTGTTTCATTTTTGAGTAAACTGACACGGAAACCAAGGCCAAAAAATCTCGCCGAAAATTGTATGGGGACGTGGGGGCCCTTCAAGTCGCAATCCTTGAGACAGCCCGCGTCACGGTTGTCGCCCCGCTCATTCCTCTTCAATGGGTACTTGTAAGTCTCGATCGCCGCGAGAACCCGCATCAGCACGAAATATATCTTGCCCAAGGTTGGTAGATCTTGTGCACTGAAAATCAAGTTGACCGTCTTTCAAGTTTTAGCTATGTTTGCTCGGGGCGCCGGTAAAAATGGCAACCACGGTGGAGTATTGGATGGCACCAAGTCTATTTCGGCACTATCCTACCTTAATGTGCAGGTGTATGCGGTTGACAGCACCGGCATCTTCTCGCCACTGACTCAGCACATGGAGCTCATCGGTTGCTCTACCTTTGCTCATGTTCCGTCATTTCAAGTCCTACTCAAAGTGACTTCCCCAACCTTCCCCTCCAATGGGCGAGCAGCCCGCCTCAACGACGCCGATTTTCATTTGTTCACTCAATTTAAAGCTGCGCGCCACTTGATTTCGACCGCTATCACGTCGTTCCTAGAGTATTCCTACCAATAAAACTGTTCTTGTTTATTTGCCACTAGAAGTACCTCACAAAATCTTCCCCCTCCCCCAGCAACCTCCCACCATGAGAGAGTAGGTGGTTTTGGATTTTCTGGTGGATACACTAACTTATATGTCAATTTGACACCCTACGGTCCAAAACATCGCCCTCCTTCCAATTTGGGACACCAGAGGTTGGATGTTTGTCCCAGCATTTTCACAGGACATACTCCATCACATGCCTTTGATGTGTCTATCTTGAAGTCAATATTGGCCAACCTCTCTCGCACCACTTCTAATATTGGTTTCTGTGGATCCAATGGTGATGTGCACGTTCTTGAGCCGTGCTGTTTTCTCCATCTTCTTTTTCACAGCACCGTTGCAGCCCTTGTACATCTCGCGAGCGGTTGAGTTGTAGACAGCCAACCCATGCATGCACGGTATTGGGTCCCGAGTCACCTGTGCTGTACTAAGTTTTCCATTGGTGGATTCGGCAATTGCTGCACCATGCGTTCAGCGATAGATGCTGAGGGCATTGATGGCATGTGGTTTGTTGGCTGGGGGAGTTGTCACCTCCATATTGACTTTGCGGGATGGGTTGTCATTGATTTCATAGTGATTTTTGATTATGAGCCAGAATTTCTGAGCTAGTCAGAATTAATGCAAAGGGAGAAGATGCCATGCACAGTTTTTGAAATCACCCATGTTGTATCCCTTCCCGACGAAGTCCCAGGTCTTATCAAACTCCTTGAAAAGGACCGACTTTACAAACGTCTCCCGGGAGCCATCAAATGTCTTGTTGCTGATTGCATTGAGCAAGAGGGGATACATGTTGGCCAAGATCCAAGTGTGCACCGGATCATCCTTGAGGCCCAGGGCTCTGTAAGCCCTGGTGTCCATTTTCTTCCATTGCTGTTTCTCAGGGCTGATCAGAGCAGTTGGTGACACAGGGGAGTCCGGGAGAGCGAGGGGATTGTTGAGAGTGGAAGACATTGTGCTGGAAATACTGTCAATGTGTGTGGGCGGTGCAAAGGTCAGGCTCCTCCCCAGCCGCGGTTCCGAGGCTCACAATCCCTGTAGCAGTAGTTAAATTGAATACAGAGATTTTTGTTTGACCGGAAATTTCGGACCATGTTATGTGTGATGTTACTGTGACAGAAAGTTGGGAAGTTGGGATGAGCCTCTCCACGGCGGCTGGCCGATAATATTTACAAATAACATAGCCACATTTGGAAGCAATTCTCGAGAAATTCACCATGGTGTCCTCAACATCTTGGGAATATTGATCTGCTGATGCTGAACCCTAGAGAGTTGTAAAAGTGCATTCAAGCTCATTTGAAAGTTAACCTTATTTTTAC
This sequence comes from Mycena olivaceomarginata, assembly GCA_029378375.1. Lineage (NCBI taxonomy): Eukaryota > Fungi > Basidiomycota > Agaricomycetes > Agaricales > Mycenaceae > Mycena > Mycena olivaceomarginata. Next base: position 99,683 of record JARKIC010000560.1, on the reverse strand, counting down.
TCACCTGAATTCATCTCTTGTAGCATGAATTGCTATGTTTTGGTTGCCTTTGGGGAAGGACTTCTCAGAGACTTGGGTTACTAGTCCCACCTTTCATTATAGTCTGTATATGACAGTATATCATGCCCTGAATGGTTCAAGTATTTTATATACCATGGTGGAGCATGCATGTTGAATTTCTTTTGAATTGATGGCAAATGTGGCTATGTTGTTTGTAAATGTTAATGGTCAGACAAAAATCTCTATATTCAATTTAACTGCTGCTACAGGGATTGTGAGCCTCGGAACCATGGCTGGGGAGGAGCCTGTGCAAAGGTTAGCCTTTTTGTTAGTCTCGGTGAATAGCCAAAATATGGTACAATTGATTTGAATTGTATTCCCATGATGCGTAGAATGTCCAACAAAGTGCGGGCCATCTGTACATGAGGAAATAACTTGTGCCAGCACATGTTTCATTAAAGACACAAATAGAAGCACTACAGCTGACAGCTCACTCTGCTGCCATTCCGGAATTATTTCTGTATGCAGAGTTACTCAATGGATGCATGCACTTCATTGCAACGCAAAAAATGAACAAATACCGTTCGATCTGCATTTTATTACTCTTGTATGCATAGGGATTCAAGTCAACATTGGAGAAAACAAATGAGATACTATAAACAACTGGAATATAGAAGTGAGCCGAGGAGCGAGGCAAGACTGCAATGCAATCGACACCCGCACCACTGACGTGCAAGGGGAGGACTTGATCTCGAGGCACCCCACCCAGCCCCGCCTCGAAGACAAGAGAAGAAAGAAAAGCCGGAGGAGTCTCAAAAAGGGGAAAAAATGCGAGGGGAAAGAAGCCGGAGAACAGGCGCGACAGCGCTGACGACTTGGCTCACATCAAAGTGCACAGAGGGCCCAAGATCGGCCTGTGGGCGCACGGCAAGGTAGTTGCGTCCTCTAGGTCGCGTAGAGGATGAGAAAGAGAGAGAGGGAAAGAAAAGCAGCACTGTGTGCTGCGTGTCCGCTACGCAGACTCAGGGAGAGAGAAGGTGTGTGTGTGGTTTTCGGGGGGATCGGCCATTCCGGCCGAGGGGCTTTGCAACGCAGAGGGAGATCTGCGGGAAAGCACATCAGAGAGAAGGAACGCGGAAGAGGCCGAACCCGTACGCAAAGGCAACCACGGGTCTGATGAAGGAGACCCGAAGCCACCCAGTGTCAGCGAAAAAGAAGAGGGCAGAGGAGGGCGGGGCTCGAAAAACGCGTCGACGGAGACGAGCAGGAAGAACTTTTGCTGGACTTGCTGTCGAGTGCACGGAGAAGAACCTTGGGGCTGTGTCCCTACCAGATTAGATTGTATGCTACAATCTAATCTACACGTGAGGCGAGGTCTACGCTATCTCGTCCGTGCTACCTTGCCTTCCACTCAGGCGGCTCGCAAGCTCGCTGCCTGAGCTCGCAAATAGACACGGAAAAAATGCGAGGGAAAAAGAAGCCGGAGATGAGGCGCGACACAATGACAACACTGACGACTTGGCTCACATCTAAGCGCACACAGGGCCCAAGATCGGCCTGTGCGCGCAACCGGCCCGGCCGATGCACATCACGACCAGCACTCCCGCCCACGATACGATACGTGAACGGTGGAAGCCACGAAGGCAAGGATGGGTGCGCCGCGGGGTGCACCGAGGAAAGAGGAAGACGAGCGTGCAGTGTGTACGCTTACAACATGTAGACATGTAGGCATCCCATAATCAAAAGCCACGGGAACGAAACGTGGTCAACGGTTTCGAAGGACGTCGATACATCCGAGCCGAGCACCGCGTGGGATCCTACACCTGGGAAACGTCCTGAGCAAACCCACTGTCAGAAAACGGCGCGCCAGTAGCAGCCTCAAGTCGTGAGGACACAGAAAAGGCCGAAGCCACGCTCACCATAACGACTCCAGTGCTCACCTTTCTCGGTCGCTGACCCATTCTCATATGGCATGTTCTCTACGCCCCATTCTTTCAGCATGCCATATATCTCTGCACCACGAAGAACGCACCAGACATCCACTTGACCCGCAGCATGATCTCCCGCATCCCCGGGGCACAAATCTCACTGAACTTGTCCAGCGGAATGTCTTCGTCGACTTGAGTTATGAGTTTGGACCAGAGTTGAGGCACCTATGGACGTGTAGATCTAGAGGTGGTTGTGGAGGAGGAAGAAGCGCACAGGCTTTGCTTGTTGGGAAATTTATATGCGGAGAACAGTCATGTTCTGCTCTGGATACGTCCTTGGCGCGATAAACCACCTCTCAGGCTAGGGTTAGGAGCTCACAAAGTCGTAGGAACGCCAGTAGGACCCAAAGACTCATCAATAAAGGGGCGAGACCGAGGATGGGCAACGCACGATGGGACCTGTTACTCACTAGTTCTTTCCGCTTGCTGAGGAACAGTCAGATACGTGCCCAATAGCGGCGCGAAGAACTCGTACATATGTATATCTTGTGCGCGAAGTACTAGTGAGCGATTAAAGTTTGGATCGCCTGGGACAGTTTTGTGAGAGTCAGGTATGAGCGGCAGATATTGTGGTACGCACCGTGACCACTATCGACGACTAGATTCCATTGTCAGCCTTGCATTCGACCCCAAGAAAATATGTGGCATACAGCAATGGACCTGTCGTGATTCAGATTAGTGCCAGGAGGAGGACCGGTAGGAGGGAACGCACAGTGGGATGAATCCAATTCGCGACCTTGGAGACCGTCAGTAGAAGCGCACACGCATGTTCAGATTGCGCACATTTCACAAAAAAAAGTCGATGAAATATTTAAAGAGAGACGCGACAATGAACGCGGAATGCAAGAGATCCATGTTCATGCCATCAAGAGAACGTTCAGATAGATACCCTAGTGCTCGCACCATACGGCAAGGACCTAGGGTGTAGCGTCCTCAGCTCTGTTGCCGGGGCCACTCGTCGAAGCGGGTCCAGGCAAATCGTCAGCACCGAGAGCACCACAGTTCCCCCGTGGTCTCGCGTCACGCTCTGCAAAGCAGCGACGCAGAGAGCTGGGGCTGGGGTGCTGCTCAAAGCCTTCCCCCCACGCTCAATCTTGCTTGCGTCACGCTCTGCAAAGCGGCAATGCGTAGCAGCCGAGCCAGGAGGAGGATTGCCGGCCTTCCCGGCCTCAAGAGTCTTCAGGGCGGCGGAGCGTTGGTTGAGATGAAAATGGGTTGACGTCCGACGAAGGTGTGCCGGGGGTTGAGGAAGACATGTTGCATGTATTGCAAGAGGAGAGTTGGCATTTTCCCCTGCGAAACGAAACATCTACTGAGCGGCTGCTAAGTCCGGGGTTTCAGTCTCGTGCAGCGCGCTCAGCAGGCGTCGTACCCCAGAAACTAGAAGCGGCGCTCTGAAGCCGAATTTACAAGTCTGCAAAGCCACTCAGCCGCCGATTCTAGAGGACCCGAGGCAACCGCTGTGCAGCAGAACCGACTGCGAGCGTGGGCAGGCAGCCAGCGCAGCTTACGGGCCTGCAATATCCATAGCAGAAACCAAGATTGTCTCATGAGTAAAAAAAAAAAAAAGGAACGACTGGCCGGGGGTTTGAACGTTGATAACGCCTTACAGGCACGGAGGCTCCCAAGCTCCTCGAGCCAGCATCCTCGGTACGAAATCGACGCCTCCGTAGGCCGATGGTATAACCCAGCATATGGCGACAATGTCGGTGCACCGGAGAGGCGGTAGGCGGAACAAAGACTACAGGCGACCCACCATCGAGTGTGGCGGGGAATGGAATTGAAAAGACTGGGGAGAAAGGAATCGCAGAAATGTTGCGGATGAATGGAACATGCACGAAAAACACAAGATCGGAACAACGACGCTTTCCACGGCGCAAAAGTCCATCGGGTGGTGCAGCGGTAGCATTGAGGGTGGCACCGCGTGTGTTAGAGAACGGGAGTAACGTAAATTCACGAGCCGGATCCTGGGCCATGGATGGGGACCCATGGTGGGCGCGGCAGCGGATCGACAAAGGGTACCCCGCGTGTTTTGGTGCAGATGAGCGTCAGCGAGCAGGGGTGAAGCGGGTGAGAACGCGGGACCCCGACTTCTTGACGCGCTCCCAAGGCGAGTGCAGCGTCAAGGGGGTCGGAGAGTAAGTGGAGTGGCGGGCGGCTTTGCGTGATGGTGGTGGATGTGGGAAGAGTAAACGCGAGGGATCATTGATGGGGTCTGCACATGTTGTGTGCACGTGATGGATGCGTGCAACAACGCGTGAAATTCAAGAATTCGGCTACATTCATGGAGGTGCACGTACCACCGTCATCGAAGAACGACATGCCTAAGCGTCGAGATTCCCCGGAACAGCAGGAACTAGGAGGTATAACGGGAGTATGGAGATAAAAGAAGAAGAGGACCTTGATCCCATGACTTGCGGGAGTTATGAGTTATTGCCGAGTTGACAAGGGAGTCTAACAAGGGCCGGGCCGGACAAGAACGATGCCAGGGATGGGGTTCATCTTGTGGTGGAAACGAGAAAAACAGAAATACAACCGAGAACTCGCCCCGTGTTAAGTAGCTTGGTGTGGGGGAGCTGGTCAAACACGTGAATTCGAGCGTCAAAAAATAAGCACGTTCGCGGACTGTGCGGAAAATCACACAGCGTTAAATAGAAGAACGATTTGACCTGGCGTTTGATTCATGTCGCGGCGCCCGACGACAAGACGCCGTTCCCGACCTGAACGTCAAGAACCTCACCGTCAAAAACAACTCAGGTATGTTTATAGAACAGAAGCTTACCTTGGCCTTGGTTGGTGTAAGAACGACGCCTGCGGTTGAAAACGTGAGACGGGAGCGGGAATAATAACGATATAACATACACGGTCAATGTGAACATCGAGCGGTATCAAGGGCGTTCGATGTGCCGGTGATCTTGGGTAATATGTACCCCCGGTTGATTATACATATCTGAGTAGGCTTTCGTAGTCAGCAAACAATTGAGGGCAGAGGAACGAACAGAAGGCATACCTTCAGAGCATGTGGCTCGGAACATGATTTCAAACAGTCTACACGGGAACAGAAAATAAAACCTACCTCGAGTGAGTTGTGTGTGCACCGTGAGAACATTAGTGGGGATTCAAGTCAGTGACGACGATGTAGAAACGATGTAGAAAGCTCGGGGTAGAGGCGAGTGAAGCGGAGCTCCACCGACAACTCTTGAGATGTCAAGTAAGCGACAGAAAGTGGGAGCGTTATACTTTTTGATCCATACTTCCCAATGGAACGCTGGAAACGATAAATGGAGGAATCAGATTCAATCAGGATAAGAATGGGTAATAATGAGTTAACACACCTGGATTCGGCAGTGAGGCCGCAATGAATCGAGGATTACGAGCAAGTAAAGCTAGTACACAGAGGTAAAATCAAATATAAAATGAGAATAAAAACACACCTCCAACGCAAGCGCTCAGCGTGGAGTCGCCGACCAATCAAAAACGAATCGGAGTTGGATTCTTATTTACTTTTAGCAGAAAATGAAACAGGCGAGAGAACTTGAGAGGGACACCTTGTACCCTGGTCCTCCACCCGATCGCCTCCGCCTCCATCCAACTTCCATCGTGTTCACAAGATAGCCTTCGATAGGTTAGCTTAGAGATAGCCCGCGTCAGGTCTGATCAACAAAGACTTTAGATCAGCCGCACCACGCTCCCAGGGTCGACTATGCCATATCGCAGGCCAAATTCAAGACATATCCTGGATGGAACTTCGCGCGTAAGTACGGACGGGAAATGCTCACCGCGGACTCAACAATTTCCTAAGACAATTGATCCGCATCTGTGGTTGAAACCGCGCCGACTAGATGGCCTCCGTTCGACATAATGAAAACTAGAAGGAGAGCGAAGTCAGTATAGTGATAATGACTTTGGCTTGGAACGCACCCATTCTAGAAGGCTGTTCATAGAACACAAGGCAATTTAGTTGGGCGGGGGTCGTGGATGATAAATTGTCGCAGACCTGGTGGTGGGATGGGTTGTGCTTGGACGGTTCATCTCAGCAATACGGGAGGAAGAGGTTAAAATATTGTTTTCGTTACCGCAGAAGTATAAAAAAACAGCGTAAACTACGTGCGGGGAAAGGTAGCCCGATTGCAAGGCAAAGGTAGGAGAAGGAAGGAGCCGGTGAGGAAACCAACGTGGGGAGCTCTTGATGAACCGCCACAGCGCAAGGGCTAGGGCGCTGTCCGGCTGGAGGTACGAGGCATTTCGCCTATGGGCCGTAACTGCGCCGCCTGGTGCGATGCGGATGCAGGGCAATTTCAAACAACCCCAAGCGTTGGGAATAGGTCGGCGTGGGATGAGGAGATTGATGAGGTAGAAATGGCCTGAGCGGAAGCGTCAGCTTATGCGGAAGGTGGAGGGAAGGACGGGGAAGAGGAAGAGGGAGAGGGGGGAAGACGTACCGAGGATGGTGGTGCCGAACTGAAGGTCGGACCATCAGCAATCACTGACTCCCAGGGGGACATCACGCCGCCGTTGTTGAACGGCACGTCGAGCTCCGTCTCTTTGTTGCAATGGCACAACAGCGAATCAGCCTCCACGTCATATAGACGGAAAGAATGATCGCATTGTCCCTCGGCGGAGATGTTCAGAGTCGAGCAGCGCAGGACAGGTATTTAGACGAGAAGGGGGAAGGTGGAAGACCAGGGCTTGTGTGTGCCTGGTGGATTGCGAGATGATGCGCAGAGCGCGTACAGCGCGTGCAAGAGGATGCGCGCCGGTGTTGACGGATCGGCACGGTTGCGCGGCGGGTTGGCAAGGAGCGGTCAGACGGCATGAGATGGGGCGGGGAGGGAGGAGGAAACAGGAACGAGTGAGGCCGGAGATGGCGAAAACGAGAGCGGAGGAGATGAGAACGGAAAGGAACGGGTTACGTGTGAAGACAGGGACTGAGCGGGAGGCACACGCGCTCGACATGGTCACAAGCGGGAGGTCAGGAGTTGCAACCGATAGCCAGCGCGCGCGCTTCGGAAGTTGTACGGCGGTGTTGGAGTATTGTGAGAGGATGGCGTGGGAGGTATCGAGCCATGGCGCTGTATACTGAGCTCGAGACGGCTTTCCAGAGTTGGTGTGCAAGCGCCGGCGGAGACAGGAGGAAGGGGATTTAAGCGTCGACCTGGAGCAGAGACTGAGAGACAGCTAAGGATGTGCACGGGTCGCGGGTCTGGTGGGGGGTGTGGGGGGTACGGGTCTAAGGGGTACGGGTACGGTTCGTGTTCTTACAGACCCGCAACATACCGTGGACCCGTCCCGCAGGTACAAGAGTGCGAGACGGGTCTGTGAAAATGATCCTGGGAGGCTTGTTTTTCGCTCAGAATCTTTCCGGTAGGTAGAATTGAGTCATTGCATGGATGATCTGAGCTTGAAATATTTTCAGGTTTTTCTGACGCCCTCAACATGGATATTGATGTCAAAATTCTACTGTAGCCGAGATTCAAACACGTCAACTGCTCACTTTATTTTGGATTTCATCGAGCACTGGGGCTTTGTTCGCACTCAATGAACGCGAAACTGATCAAAGTGAGCCGCCAAAAAAAAAGTTAGAACACCTGGAGACAATAAATTGAGTATTTAAGCTGTGGTTGCGTATACCCGCGGGTTTTAGGGCGGGTATAGATCCGTACCCCTGCAGGGGTGGGGTATGGAGGGGTACGGGTCCGGGTCCGCTCGAGGTAGACCCGCGGGTGACCCATGCACATCCTTAGAGACAGCCCTAAGACAGCCCTTGTCCATGTACATCCATCAACTCTGCTTGTCTACATGCGCGCGAGCGGCGAGTCGCGCTATAAGTACCTGAAGTCTTGAAGGCGACCAAGCTCTGAACTTGCTGGGTTGGTGGCGAAGCCTCAAATGAAAATGTCCTTGGCCTCCCCCACTACGCCTTCCCAAAAAGGAAGGTGCCATCAAACAACGAATGGACGAGCCTTGCGCACTCCTCAGACTGTCTATCACGTATATATGCCCTCTGAGGATATCCAATAAATTATTTGATGTTTTGAGTCCATTTTTGCTCTATCAATACATGTTCTAGGGCATTTATAACAAAATTACTGGAAAAGATGAAGGGAGCTGAATGTTCTGGCACAGAGGTAGTAAACAGTATGTAGCCCAAAATTTAGTTTCAGCTGGATAAACAAGAAATCACAGCTTTAAGGTAGGGCAAGGCCTTGCCATTATTGTGCAGGCTGGACTGAGCTGTGTGCACTGTACTGGCCATTGAGAGTTGCAGTGAAATAAAGCAATTGATATATCCAGTTGATTACATCCCGGGCGACGTACAACAGATGTAGGCAGTCGGGGCGGGGAAGGAACGGAAGAAAGTAAGAAAAAAAAGGATTGCGCCCCAAAAGAATCGAACACAGACGCATCACATTACTGATAATGCAACCATTCACCAAGACACACACATAACAGCTAGACTAGAGTAGCGGGCCTAAAGGCGCGAAACAGTATGGCTATGGCTGGCGGGCGGGGAGATTTCCTTTTATGGGCAATGCGTAGTGGGGGAGGGGTACTAGGTCAGCTCTCAAATGACCGGGGCTTCAAGTTGCTACCATGGCAACAACACGGCAATCAACCCGGAACGGGATGGAGTCCCCTTATAGCCTTACAAGACGTGCCTTCGCTTCGCTCCGGCATAAGTGCGCAGGTTTTTGTAAGCCTCAGCTTGAGACGCAACTGACCGTCGTTGAAAAATTATTCAAGGACAGTGTTCGGTCGTTCTGTATTTGCAAACTCCGTGATAAAGGTGAACATGGGTTCAAAAGTATAGGAAACGTATTCGAAAATATCATTAATCCACACAAAGTATGCACACATACTATGGGCCATACAATAAGTCACAGTCCAATGTGCAAACACACCCCTTTCATCTATCACGATAGACTACTGCATAGCATGCCACGAATGGAATCAGAGAGTGACCGCAGAATGATCAAGCACCCATCGACAAACGACTGAACGAAAACCGGATGGTCAGACACTCGAACTGTGGGAAAACATGCATCATACCAGAGAGCAGCTCGAATAGAGGTAAAGTATTACAACACTGTTAATTCGCTTGTGAGCATCGAGCGCCAGAACATATGGAATTACTTTAATACTCACCTTGCTCCGAGTCGCTCGTGGGGCTCAAACTTCAAATTGCGGAATGGACGTATGCATACCAGAATGGGTTAACATAGTATCTACATGGTTGAGTAAAACATATGAGATATCGCCCCGACATCACCTACCGTCCCTTGCAGGAAGTCCAAAACTTCATAAGAAATGTTGACAGTCTTCGAACGCGTCGGGGATACGCTCGGCCCGACACTTGAGTCCAACCTGAGCAACGACACAGACAAATACATAGCCAAAATTAATGGAAATAGTATTTCAGTATCGGATTCGACGTGTTAGACGATGAAACAACTTACTGGAAACGGTTCTGAAGGCACTGGCGGGAATGTCCAGCGCGATCAAAATAAATTGCGTCCAGTAGACGTGGCAACACTAGAGCCGATACGTCTTATGAAACTGTGGGGGCTCCAGGGCGACGCCGAAGCGTCCCACCTGATAGGGTAAGTGAGATGCCAAAAGAATTACCACTTGAATAAGTAACTCGTTACCGCGTGCAGAAGATGCGCAAAAAAGTTATTTAAACATGGGTTTGAGCCCAAAAAGACTGAATCCAAATGTTAGCATCGTTGGGCTAAAGGAGCTGAACAGCGATTTAGTGGAGGTAAGAATGAGCGAAACTCGGAAGGCGGCTCAGAGGAATGCCAACAAATCGATTAAATGATTTGCATTTTGCCCGATTGCGGCGCGGGTAGATGATAGCACGACGTTGCAAACAGTAGGACAATCTGAAGTTAAAAATGCAAATCTAGAGCACTTAAAATTATGCTGGCTCACGGGGAGCGTCAGAAGTCGGGAACCAACCTGTGAATATAACTGAGAAGTCGGTAAGAAAACAGCGCAGGAACCCAAGAGCATGAAAACGTTACCTCATTGAGGAATGGGAATAGAGGGAGGCGGACAGGCTGAGCTGCACGAAATCGGTCACACCCACCAATGCCAGCTGCATCAAAAATAGGCTGGGTGCTGTCCTAGTTGGGTGCTCGTAGCTTATACGGGTGGTTAGTTAGTAGATTAAAAGACAACTGGAGAATGGAACAGAACGGACAATGCAATTCACAGAATATAGTACGGCATGCTAACGAAGATTTTAGCAAAGGATGGAGCATAGAAATTCTGATGAACCTGCCGTATCATGGGCTACTACCGCACTACAGCATTTATTAGCCCATGTCACATGGGTCCTGGAGAATGTCGGCAATGTTTGAGGCCAGAGTGAGACGTAAAGGAGTCGGTTAAATGACGTGGAGAATACAAACAAATGACCTACCCGAATTTCCGAGGATGCAGGCAAGCCAAGGATTAACTGAGTCGTGCGGGAACAATGGCCTAAGATTGGCACGGAGACTATCCCGGCTCAACTCCCAAATAACGGAATTGAGTGCGGTGCTCTCGAGTCAACTTCGCCATGGGTGTGTTAGCAAAGTACTAATTGAAATAGCAGAAGCGCCGTACGTAGAACCAAAAGTCGGCTTCATGAGAACTTCAGGATTCGAATCCAATTTGCGCTGGCGCATATGATGGTTGAGTTTGATTATCGTGAACAATCTGGAAGGTGCTTACCTCAACACGGTGACAGCCTGAAGAGTAAGATATCAATGAAAATAACGATACATGGAAGCGAGGGCGGAAGGGCGGATTGGATGAAAACGGCTGTAAGATACCATTCCAGATCTGGCCAGTCGCAAGTTCGTTCGGAGTTGGCTTAGAATTTTGCGGTCCACAGCCATTGTTGAACGTTCTGGTGCCCGAGAACTCTTGCGGATCCACGAAACGTAGTCCCCACGTGCACCGAAGAATGTCGCCTGTCAAAACACGTACAGTCTTGCGGGGTTTGATGGCACGGTAGTCTTGCGGGATTCTCCTAAGCAGTGTGTGGAAAAGCAAAGGAAAACAAAAGGCGCAAGAACCCAGGGGAAGAACGAAGAGAAATCAGACAGGCCTTCCATTTGCGAAAAATTAAGCACGGCACTGCGTCAGTCTTGATGCTACACAGATCTTGTGGAGGGCTTGCGGAGGGCTTGCGGAGCCAGCACCGTATTGAGGGCGAAGGACCAATAGTAGAAGGCGAGATGACGATGGGGTAATAGGCGAACCGAGGTATGCACCGTATTGAAGGGCGGAGACCACCGCTGGAAGGCGGGATGATGATGGGAAAAGGCGAAGAAAGAACGTCGGACAGGTCGTTCTTTTGAGCGGGCTTTGAGCGCGGGATTAACAGGCATGTGGTCTGTTCACGCGTCATGGCGTACAGCCCGTCGAAGCTCTTCAAAAGTTAAACTGTGATGCTGGGAAAAGGACAAAAGCCTCGACTCAGAGGCACGTTGAACTTGAAGTTCAACCGAGGTCAAAGAGAGGTGGATGGAAAGAAAGGAAAGAAAAGGGGCAATCCAATTTGTGTTTGCAACGGAGCGGAGCTGAGCTTACCATGGGAAACTTGATCTTAAAAATAAGAATATGATAGTGATCTGATGTGTTCGGGAATTAGCAGGCGCCCGGTGGCGTGCGAAAACAAATAGGTGCATACTGATACGAGGCATCTGCTTAATATACGAGGTATAAGTACTTGCCTTTCTCTATGTCCTGACTGCTGTGGCAGGCTGTAGCGCCGTCTAGGCGCATCTTGCCGCCCTCAGAAACATTCTTCTCGTTTTCAAGATCACCCGGAGCACCCACAACACTTATGAATCTCAAAGCTGCCCGCCGAATTCGACCCTCGCAGCAGCAAGCCCACCACAAGCTAATTGGGCGACGAGCTACTCAATTTCACCCGCAGAAGACGAACCGTAGCTCTTCTAGCCGTTCTCTACGACCATAACTTCTCGAATGAAGCCCAAAGGGCCAATGTAGCACATACCTTTGCGGTAACGCAAGTGTAACGGAATTTGGGATCACCTCACTTTGCCTTCTGGATCCTCGGGATGCTCCTCACATACACGATGAGTGGCTTTTGCGGCCGCACAAATTAATACTCACCCCGTAGCTCGTTCTTTAGTGGACTTAGGTTCGATAACTAGCCTCCGGGATCTCATCATTGTATTGTCCTCCACCGCTGAGGACGCCAAACAATTCGCCGCAGCAGTATCCGTTATTGCTCCGATCGTTCATACCGCCTCAGTGCCCATGCTGACACGACACGAAGCGGCTGGCACCAAACCGTCTTCCCACCCGAGCCTCGATAGAACCGGAAGGGCATGGGTGCCTGCAGCGCAAGTCTTCCGAGCGGTGCGCGTCTTTGAACTTGAGGAGCTACACAAGCTCGACTCTAACTTGCCCATTCGACTCGGTCGAACGTATCGCAAACCATGACGATCTGGAGTCGCTCGTGTGTGATTTGTCTCGTGTTGCTCATCATTTGAGTCCTTACTGATGTGTGGCAGACTAGCAGTAGATCTCGGGACTCTCGCGCGATAATTTCAAGCAAGTCCTCTGTCTACATGTCTACGTGTCCCGCTTCACCTATGTCTGGCGCTGATGTCGTGCTCTCGACGCGCACCCGGCAGTCGCTCGCCGCGCCACCCTGCGCCGCTACCCCACGCTGCATAGAAGCACTCCATATCTCCCATTCCTGAAGCTTCGTACAGGGGCAGCAAAGTGTGGAGCAGTGGCCCGTCTGACTTGCTGTCCCAAGCCAAAACTTTGCCTCAATCGCCAACTGCGCCAAGCCGGTTGCGTACGGTACACATTGATTAGATTATACTATTCGAGATTCCTTGCTAATCGCTTTCTTCAGCTCTCATCCTCCCGCTCTCCGGCTGACCTCCTGCACCTTGTGGTGCGTCCACACGGCCATCCGCTGCTCAACTCCAACCTCGACCTATCTCTATTAGCGATCCATTTGGGGGGGGCCAGTGGAACCTGAATAAACCGTCTGCGGCCACCCAGCACAGTTGGCGGCCAACTATCTTATCCGAGAACCTGGGCCCACATTCTCGGATAAAACAGATAGGGAAGCATATGCAGTCGAGACGCTTCATCACATCAGCGCAGCCAGCGCGTGCACGCAACGCAACAATTATTTCGTTACATTTCTTCTCATTCAGGGGCAGGCAAGCGCCTCTAAGTTATAATACATACGCGCGACCCGCCACCGCCACCAAAAGAGAAAAGGAACATCGTAGTCGACAGTACGGTTTGAGTGAGCATCGAAACAACCACGCAGGCATGATGAAGATATCATTTAACTAGAGAAAGTAGACAAAGGAAAGGGTGATATACGACAGTACCGGGAGATGAGTAATGGGTTGTCGTCGGGGTAAAGGTATTTCGTAAAATGGATCCGTAGAGGAACGAGGAGGGTCCGGCCATTAAAGCAAGGTTCTGTCTAGACTAAAATACACTTTTTTCTTCCAAGGCCATTGATGACCGGCGGCTCGAGGGCCGCGACGATTGCCTCGCAGGGTATTAGAGGGACAATCAAGAGAAAGGATGGCTGACGCACCTCGTCGAAAACGTTCTTTAACCCCTTCTGCGTCAGCGCCGAGCACTCGACATATTTAACAGCCCCCAGCTCCCGTGCGAGCCTATCGCCCTGCTCGTTCGTGATCGGTCGCTGCTTTTGTCTGGCCAGCTTCTCTATCACCTGGGAGTCGTCTCTCAAATCGAGCTGCGTCCCGACGATGAGACATGGCACTCCGGGGCAGTGGTGGTGCACTTCCGGAAACCACTTCTCCTTGACGTTCTCGAACGATGCAGGGGATGTTACGCTGAAGCAGACGAGGAACACGTCCGTTTGTGGGTATGATAGCGGGCGGAGACGATCGTAGTCCTCCTGACCTGAAAGATACGGAACGCCATCACGGTCAAGATGGTAAGCGAAAGAGAGGACAGACCGGCGGTATCGAAGAGCCCTAATGTGCAGGGGTCCTCCCCAATCATGACGGTAACAGCATAGTTGTCGAAGACCTTCAAAAGGCGTCAAAAGCGCCAGTAAGGGGTGCAAGGGTGGCTGCGTACAGTCGGAACGTATTCACTGTGGAACTTGTTGGTTGTGTACGAGATAAGCAGACAGGTCTGGGGGGTTAATCGCACGAATTAGTGGTGCTGCGGCCGATTTAAATGAGCGGCGCACCTTTCCCACAGCACCATCTCCAACCACTACGCATTTGATGGTCTGCATGTTACTGAAAGGAGTCTAAAAGCGGCGGAGTGGGAGCAAGGAGACTGCAGCCAGAGCTTAAGCTTCGAATTTCAGACAAGCGAGAGAGATGAGGATGGCAAGACGGAGGTTGGTACAGCTTGGTCGTGGTAACCAGATGTGCAGCGCCTCGTGGCAGTGTTGACGGTGACGGATGCGGCAAGTGACAGTGGATACACGGGAGGACCCCGGTTTATCACGGCGGTTGGCCCAATTTTTGTCCGAACTGGATCTAGCCTGCGATGCTGTGAGTCGCTTAAAAAGTTAATTTTGGCGTCCCAGGAGCGGGGGGCACGCGAAAGGCACCCTATCCTCAAACGTTATGAGAACGATTGGGCCACCGAGGAACTTGTCGAACAGTACATCAAGAATAAGCGTCACCACGGTTACCGGAAGGGATTCCTGGAGCGCCCAGCCCAGTACGACTACCTCAAGACGAACTCCGCCAAACGTAACCCGTCCGCTCCTCGTGGTCCCGTGTCGCTGTTCGTCGGTCCAAGATGGTTGCGGAGAAGAAAGCAGCTGCAAAGGCCAAAGGCAAGTCGAAGGCGAAGCCGAGGACGAAACAGGTGGTAGAGGACGACGACGAGAGCATGTCGGATGAGCCTGGGCTGAGTCGTGATCGTGGTGGGAGCGAGGAAGAAGACGCGTACGAGAGCTCTTGGTACGTGACTGCTGCCGAATCGATCGGATCAACGTCCTGACAGCCATTCTAGAACCTGTTCTTTGCTGCGCTCCCTTCTCTCATCCGCCAGGTCGTATATACGTGCTCATCGTCGTTCCACGGACATTCTACGTAGTGCTCATTTTCATCCTCCATGTGGCGGATTTTAAACCTATACACGATACCTCTATAACGCTTAAATTGAATCTATTATGTGTTGTTATTCAACCTGCGACGATGGCGGAAATTCAACCCCACATAGGATGCCAATAGGTTGCTCAGCCCGTGGCGCGGAGGAGCTCGACGGGTGACGAGGCGCACGTGCTGCCGGAGGTGGCGAAGTACGAGCCCGAGCCTGAGTGCGCGTGGGTGTGGCCGGTGGGCGAGTGCAGGCACGGGACGGGCGCGTCGAACGGCTTCTCTGGCGGGGGTGTGGCGCCGCCGGCGAAGGGGTCGGCGCCGGCGTCGAGGACGGAGGCGATCGTGTACAGCCACGGATTCGGATGCAGCGTCTGCATTGAGGGCGCCAAGGTTCCCTAGGTGCCTCGCGTCATGCTCTGCAAAGCAGCGACGCAGAAGGCTGGTGGGGGCTGCCCAGCTCGAAGCCGTCCCTCGTGCTGAAGCTAGCCTACCCACTTCACGCTCTTGCCGATGAACGAGTCACCTACGTCATCGCGTCCGAGCATCGTGCCCGAAGTCGGAGAATAGCCTGCCGACACCGAGGTGGAAGCGAGTACGGGCGCTGGGGAAGGGCGCGGCCGTGACGTGGATGGGGGAGGGACGAGGGTACCGACACGAAGGCAGGTACGCGGAGGCGGGCACGGGCAGAGGCCGAGCGAGATGCGCCTGGGAACCCAAAGTGTGATAGATAGTGGTATGACCACACAGGCAAATTGACGTCTTTCCTGGAGGACAGTGAATATGTGTCTTATTATTGGGCGCTGGGCAACACCGTAGCGTGGAATTCGAAAAGAAGGTACGAAGCCGAGAAGGAGTGCAACGCGCAGCAACTTTGGGAGCACGCGGTATGGCCCGCGAGCACATGCTTGGTTGCTACTTGAAGATTGTACCCACCTGGTACCGAGCGTACAGCTCGCTCGCTCGGCCGTGACACTCCTGCTTACTTAGTCGAGCTCCAAGAATATCATCGGGGCCCGCTCGCAATCGTGTTGTCCGTCGCAGGCAAGTACCGGACTAGCTAGGGACCCATTCATATGATGTTTTTCAGCGTCAATGCGGGCAAGACGTACTCAGGGCACTCGATTAACGTCCGAGGGCGCGGTCCGAGCTTTCGGACGAGGTGCTGGTCGAGATGCGGAGTTAGGCCGAGATTTTGAGTTGCAAAAATACTTCAATGAGTTGCCCCGACTAAGAGGGGTAATGTTCTGGGCACCAAGAGTGGCTGATGTCGGCGAAGAGGTCCAGAACCATGCTCATCTCTTCTTGTCAAACATTGGGAAGGAGCACGGTGAGGCCCACACATACCATTGGGTGAGCGGCGACTTGCCTGCGATGAAATAGCTGGGCTGAACTCGTCGGACATTGATTTATTGCGGAGCACGCGCGATGTGCAGAGGGGGCCAATTTCGTTGAACGGAATAAAAGGACAAGGAAAAGTTGTCCAAGTTCGCTAGTGCCAAGAGACGGAAAACAAGTCGATTGAAAGATTGAGGCGCGAGTAGCAAGAGTGGAAACGGATCACATACAGTCGAGGGTGGTTTCAGGATCCTGTTGTTAGGAGACTGTAATATCCAATAATAAGATCACACAAATTGAGGATATCAGGAAAAGGAACGAGATGAAAATGATCGCATTTGTACTTCAATTGCTACATTCAGGTTATCCTCACTGTTCCTGAAAAGATGTGGTCAGATAGGGTTGTATATAGAATAAATATGTACTACCTCAACCCTTTGCTTCTTGATGGAAGCCGCCATTTCGTCCTCGTCGTCTTCGGAGTCAGAAACATAGAATTTCCGTCCCCGCTTTCCAAGGGTTTCAAGATTCTCATCACTCAAATCGTGGAATGCTAACTCAACAGGGGTCAGGACAGGCGTGGGCAAGCTTCGGGCTGCCCATATCAGCCACCGAGACCAGGAATCCACCAACAAGCGCCGCGGAAGGTCGTTGTATAACCCAGTCCAGTTGATTCGGAACGAATTTTTGTCGGGGTAGGCAAGGCCGAAAGTAGGCTGGGCTATAACTGCACGACTGATGCCCCGGATGAGTTTGTCGATCTGCGCGTGACGAGCCAGAAGGTTTGGGTGATCAATTTGATTGGCAATGGGAGTAATGTCCTGGATTTCATTCCTCAGCAGAACATTGAGAAAGCGTGAGCAATGTTACCCATGTTTTCCGCTCAACATTTCAGCAAGCTGGTAGAACAGTTATAGTCACTGCATTCAGGCCCCTAGGCGACAGAGGGTGTGTCCGCCGCGCCGCGGCCGAGCGCGGCAGACCCGAGCGCGACGTGGTCCGCCGCGGGTGGCCTCCCTAGGTCTACCTGATGTGCAATCACCAGGCGCGCTGAAACGGCGTAACATAAATGCGCGGCATCTAGGGCTAATTTTGCGATTTCCTATGACCAGTATCTGATACAACGGGAAGCAACTAGCACTTCTGTTGTTACTAGCATATCAGCTAGTACACAGACCACTTGTTAGGTGATATAAAGGAGAGTCAGAGCGAGCCCTAACTGCTGACTGTAGCGCGAGGCTGCACTAGTGTGACGCGCTAGCTGCTAGCTGAGTGTACAAACAACCAGGGATTAAACCACTGCCTATACATTCATGAGACATGACCTAGGAGACTCTAGTAGTCCAGAGATGACTTGGAACGGAGCTAGCGAAGGTCTAGCAGACGGATATCTACGATGGAAGTACAGCTAGGGAGCTACGCCTTGAGCTAGGAAGCTCGGCACGGTAACCGGTGGTACTATCTAATCTCTAGATAAGCAACTAGACGGCGCTAGGCGGAATAACCCAACTAGCGACCGGCTAGGGCTTTGACAAAGACATACCACAACATACGAGATGAGGCAGCACGCGACTAGCGCCCGATCTGGGTAGCTAGGGCGAAGGGGAATAGCAAGCAGGCTATTGGAACGGAGCTAGGGACGATCACACAGCCTGTACCGATGTTCGGAGGGCGGATCGACGTTCTGACCAACGAGCTATGACCATTTGATGTTGGTCGCAACACTGCGTCGCCTAGATGTAATAGATCGACGCTCTGACAGAGTAGAGATGACCTAGATCACCGGCTACATCGTCGGTTGGTCCAGAAGGGGTACTCGGCATAGACGGAGGGCTGAGGATCCATTGATATACCCACGGTTGAACACTAGCCGGTCAGCGAGGCTGACCTGGCATATACCAAACCAGTCCCAAAACCAAACGGCAGTCGTCTCATTGGCTGACCGTATTTCTTATCATCTAATATTGCTTATTGTATTATTCAGCTCGCTTTCACATGTAACTCACACCTAGTAGTATAAAAGGGAGCGCAGGACAGACTAGGGTCTAAGAACATTACGCCCCAGACTTTGGACGAAGCTGGTGCTAGTGGACTCAGGCTGCTAGTGGAGGTTGATACCGAACTTCACTTGTAGTAGTCTTTATATTGAAATCAGTAACTGTGGACTCTGGAAACATCGAGTGACTAAGTTGAGGATTTCGTGTTGTTGGTCCTAGACCTCCACATATAAAACAAGGGTGTTCTCTTCGAGACCCAACTGCAGTTTGCGCTAGTGACTTTGCCTTCACCCCGACACGACGGAAGCTCTGTCGTAGTGTGTTGGATCGCTTGCTAGGTGGATTGTGTGTTGACTTGAGCCCACTAAGAAGAAGACGGACTAGGTGCCCCCACCTCTAGTTTGGCTATAACTTGTCAGTTACTTCGCCTTCACCCCGATATAGACGGAAGCTCTGTCATAGTGTGTTGGGTCGCTAGCTGGATGCTTGTAGTGAACTAGTGCCGATAAAAGCGGAAAGGTTCCTGTTCTTGGTTAAGGAATAGGTCGGCGGTCAAGGAGAGTCTTACCGTTTGAGGATTGAAGTCCATTTGTTGTTAGCCTCAGTAGTCTTTGGGGCTGCCCTTAGCGAGGATTTTCACAAACCTACATACTCTGCCCTGGTGTTCTCGACCTAGCGGTCCAGCCATCTTGTATCCACCCCATATAAACACACCCCCGGACCATCCCTAGGTTCCTAGCAGTGTTGTTGTTGGCGGTTGCATATTGCTAGTACGTTGTAGAGTGTGTTGTTGGAAGCCTATAAATCAAACTTGTGTTTGTTCAAACCTGCTGGTCGCATACTACGGCCCGGACCCGAACTCACAAAGAGAAGCACTTAGATCTTTGGAGGTAGATTGGTTGTGGTTGGTTGTTTTGGGTGTTTGTTCGCAATACCTATCAATTAGCTATTCCTAGTCATATAAGAAGTGCACCGTTTCAGCGCAGTTAGGGCGCTCGGAGCTGGAGGTCGTCGACGGAAGCAGGCTCCAGATCAACTCCAGATCCTTTGCGCCATCTTTGCCGACCGTGTTATCATAATTATGTCACTGTCACGATACGGCCGATATCGCCGACGTGGAGCAATTTTTGCGGAGCACCTTATGTTGACATACCTTCTGACACTGTGCTGAGTTGCATGAGGCGTTGAGCGGCTGTTTGTGCCCATTGGCCAAAGGCACCGTTTCTGTGGGCGGCTTCAAAATCAGTGTTACGCCCAAATCAATCGGTTGGTAAGACAACTCTAAATATTCCCATGCGCTCCAAGGTCATCACGGTGGTTTTCTCTACTGCTGGCCAGGCAGCCCGAATGACGGAGATAAGGGACGACAACAGCGCCGTGGTCGGAAGAGGAGGTAGGCTAGGGCGGCGGGGTTTGGCCGCCCCCGCTGCGACCGATGGCGGCAGCACGCGGCAGACCCTTCTCGGCAGACCCTGTCGCGTAAGGTAGGCACAGCGCGTCCGATGGCGGCCAAGCTCGGCAGCCTCTGCCGATCAGGGGCCTGAATGCAGTGAGTGTCTGTGGCAAGATGGGACAATGAACCAACTCACGCTATCTCGTTGCATCCAGATCGTTACCACAATGCGTTTGATAGCTGGAGCCCAAGTGGTGTTACCGATTTTGACGGCTCCGAGAAGATCCGGGGAACGGCTAGTGGCGTGTATGAAGGCCGACTGGGTCAGCGGCTGAACCGGGGTAGGCGATGTGGATGGGTAATGAAACTGAGGAGAAGTGAAATCCAGTCCAATCACGCAACGTCGGGACGCGTGAGATGTTTTGCCGCCACATTTTCCAGCTTTTTCGCGGTTTGCGAGTACGCGGCCTCTATGATAATATGATATTTCTCGCCATCAGATGTTTTTCGGCCCAACGCAAAGTCAGGAATCGAGGTGTCGCCTTGGTATTCGCCTTCAAAGGGGATGGCGGTATTCATTGCGGATATCAGGGTGGAATCCTTTTTTTTGGCTTCCAAAAAGACATCTGAAATCCACACAAAACTTTCGTGGACTGCGCAGGGCCATGTCACGATAAGAATACTGGTAGTCGATGAGTAGTGGAACCTGATAAAATACCGGTTGGAAGCGTTGACGCATAGGAAGAAGGCACGCACCTGGCTCCTAAGTCCTCAGGTAGTGCCAGCGCCAAGACAGGCCATATCTTGGGTTCCACAGTGAACTCCTGCAGTGCAAGATAAGACGGTGAAGGGAGCTATCAGCAAACACCGACCGACGACTCCACCTCGAGTGTCTTCGAGCCCACGATCTTGTCCACTAACGCCCTGATCTTGGCCTATTTTGTACGTCAGATGTGATCAATGAACGAAATACGTAGCGTTGTTACAGAGTATAAATCGGGAATGCTTTTGGCTTCGGCGAGGACCTCCTCGGATGGCCTTGCAGGCGTAACGGATGGCTTCGCAGGCATGACGGAAGTCGAGGTGCGTTGGCGGCTTTCAACGCGCGATGGCACGGGTGGGCCGTGGGAAACTCCCGCCAGAGCTTGTGCGTAGCGCGGCTTGTACTGCCCGGAGGGATATGATTCTCCATCGACAGAAAGCATGGACATTGGAAAGCGAGGGAGTGTATGGAGAGACGCGTCACGCCGTAACGCAGCCGTAGTGCACGTGCTTGACTCCCTTCCGTAACGATTACTCGGCCGAGTCGGCAACCCCGCCATTTCAAGGGTGATGGCAAATCAGTCGGGAGACTGAGTAAAACCGATCAAGGCGAGGGCAAATCCTGGCCAACTTGGGGCCGTTCCAGCGTTCCAGCCAAGTCCAGCCCTTGAAATGCCGAGTTTTTCCAATCCCGTCTATTAGACGCAAATCCTGCATCAAGCCCTACCACGTGTTGCGCGCTCGATCTCGCCCACGCGATCAAGATACCCGGCCTCCGCCTCAGGGATCTCTTGAACACACAGACGCACTCCGAGACTGCGACTCTGATGTCGAGGCTGTGGTACGTTTCAGCCGCTTAATACAAGCGGCGTCGTATTTTTTGGAATAAAAAAATGAAAATGCACCCTCTATCCTTTTTGCAGCCCTCCAACGGGAAACCCCGCGTTTGGAGCCCACCGAGCGAAATGACACCCCTCGCGCCAGCTCAAAGCTGCCCGCCGCCACGGAGAAAGCGAGGGAGAAGCGACGTGGGAATCGCACTCAGAATGAGACCCTCGACGAATCTGGACTGAAGTCTAGTGGGTTTCCGAGACAGTCCCAGTCTTGGCGGATATTTCACTCCAGGAGCACGTACTCCCGGTCGCCACCACCAGTTCGATTGGCCTCCTATTCACCTGATCCTGGAAAGTGGTGCCACTCTCCAAAATGTGAGTGTTAGGGTTAAAAACCGGGCCAAGACCGCCTCCCCAGCAAAGCTGAATCGGGTGGTAGCTCGTATGATATGGTGCAGCGCGGCTCACGGAAGGGCCGGTCATCTTTTGTGATGAAGACGAGTTGCAGATGCTGGACATGGCTAATGGCATCCAGGATCCGCTCAAATGTGTCCTGACCAATGGAATCGACCCGCAAACTGAGATGAGTTATCTGCATCCACGGCACTGCAATGAGCAGTCCTTCCCAGTGCAGATGGGTGAGCCGTGGCACCACTGCAACCAGGTTCCCAAACCATTGGGCGGCATGGGTGTCTCCTCGGTGCACAGTCACGGAAAGACTCTCGAGTTCCACAGGGGCGACAGGGGAAATGAAGGGCAGGATGAATGAGTCGACGATGCGGAGGTGCCGGCAACACCGTATTTCGGGTAACAGCAGTTGGAGATGTAGATGCATGGGACGAGAGTAGTTCTGCTTCCTCAGCAGAACAATGGGCCCCTCAACTGGGCTGGGCCAGTGGGGATATGGGACAAGCCGCCGAGCAATGCAAAGTGAAAGCAGTTGTGCTGCTGCATGGGAGAGCCATAACTGGATGAGACATGGATGCGAGACGTCCTCGGTGTCCAAAGTGGTTCAGAGTCGTGAGTCATGAATGACCAGATGCCGCCAACCCGATGAAATGTGGCAAAGCACGAGCGGAGCATCAGTCAGTGCCGGTTTGGTGAATGTAGTCGGCAAGAAGACTGTGTGTGGGAGAAATTTTTGGGGGAGTGCATGAAGGAATATCTCTGACAGTAGCTCGTTTGCGAGGTGCGCAATTGGGGAGGGCACCAGAGCCATTGTTAGTAAGAGGTCAGGAGACAAATTTCCTTATTGGGTAATCATACGCGCATAGGATCAGAGTGAGAAGAATTTTTTCATTGATAAAATGTGTTACAAATCGCAAATGCCTCCTTCCAAACCAACTTGTGTACATTCATGCTATGTGACGTGAGATCTACCGCTACAGCAAGCTCACGATGAAGATGAGCGATATGGTCGGGAGAAAACAGAGAGTCGGGGGACCTCTGACAAGACTTGCACGTTGGGTGCAAAGGGGTTTTGGTCAGCCCACTCCTCCGGGTTCTCCATGAGGTGGTGATGCATGAGGTGAGAATCATCAATGACGTCCCAGTCGATACCATATGTGGATGGGTCGACAACGACCTCGTTCTGCGGTGCAACCATGCACTCAAGCCCACATGGCCCATCCTGGAGCTGACTGAAGAAAAACATGTTGTATGGGGACCGAGTACGCTCGCCGCGGATTTGGAGGTCGTGCCTATTCCAGGCTTCGGCCCATTCCGGTGCGACCTCGTTAATTGAATCGAGGAAAAGGTGATGAAGGAGCCAGATATGCTCTGGGACAGCGGGATCCAAGCCGTGGTTAACGGTGAGATCGATGAAGAATGTCTTCCACTTGAATCCGAACCCATGCGTGACGTCATACCAGAGTCGCTCAATACGCGTGTTGTTGACGCTCCTGCAATGAAGCTCACTTTGGTGAGTGAAGAGAGGTGGCATGCGACGCACTGTCCCCAAATGTAGGACCCACGGGAAACTCCTCGTTCGGTTTCCATCATGAGAGCGACCAGCACGTTCTCAGCACCGTGGTCTCCACGGACTTGACTGGGGAGGCCATAGCGATCGACCGCCTCGCAGAAAAGGTTTAGGACCGTTTGCGCACAATTGTTGCTGCTGGCGCGAATGCCTGTAACGAGGCGGGATTTGCCGTCGATAAAGCAATGAATCACAATTTTGAAGTGTATCAGGCCTGTGTTGACGCGTGAATGCGGTGCAAGGGGGTAAAACAAAGAGAGAGTGAACCGTGCTGCCCATCATGGTGCCAGAGCGAGTTGGCCCCTACGACCGTGTATGGGGTGCGGTGGATAAAGTGAACACCAAATGAGCTGGGAGATCCATGAACACGGAGGTAGGACGCAGCAATACATTTGCACGGGAGGCGGTGACCTAAGGTCCTGAGCTGCCCCTTGAGCATGCGCCGACTAAAGTTGGGGAACGTCTCAAGAGCAGCTGCAAGGAGTGAGTCGAGTTCCTCGTCACTGATAGTGGATACCGGAGCGGATGTTGAGGTATAAGTGTACGAAACAGAGCTGTCTGCCTGCTGTGTATCTGTGTAAACAGGGACCCCAGGTTCCACCAGCCCGTACTCGAGCGCACGGCGTCGAATGGTCCTGGAGGACACATTGAAGACATTCTGCAGATGAGTGGGTCCTCGGAGTTCCAGTGCCTGGGCAAGAACATTGAGGTCGATGTCCACCCATGGCCGCCCCCCAGAGCTGGTCCATGACGTGACAACTAGGGTTGGCGCCGTCAGAAGATCTGAGGACTGGTGTCAGCCATCGCATCAATCATGTCAGCAAGGCTTTGCTCCGCCGTTCTGAGCTCCGCCGCAGGAATGATATTGCGATGCTGTAGCTTTTAGAGGCCGTGGCGCCATTGAAAAAAAAAAAACCAACTTACAATCTGGGTAGCAGCGGAAAACTGCAACACCTCGTCGATTTGATGGTTGAGCTGCATTTCCGCACCCCGCTGTGTGCGCAAGGTCCGAATAACATTATGTTTGAGGATTCCAAACACGACGCGGAGGTTCTCGAGAGGTTCAGACATGGAGGATGACGGAGTGTTTGACGAAACTCACATGAGCGAGAAACTTTGTTCCTAAAACCGGAATAAAACGGGTGTTGCGAGAGCGACCTTGTGGATCTTATAGCGTGCGAGTGGCGCGTGATGGGTGAAAACTCAAGCGGCCCCACAATGCCGTCATAGCTTGTGAGATGTGGGTGCCAAGAATGTTGGCATCATGTAGGCGCATGCATGGTTGTGATCTGCGGAGCTTGAGATCCCGCCCTTGCTAACTCTGGGACATCGGGATCTCGAACACGGAAATCAAAGCAAGCTCGGGATCTCGAACGCACATATTTGCAAGCTGAGTCGATGATTTGATTTGAGATCCCAACTTGAGATCGCTGTATATAGCTGAAGATTTCATAATTCAAAGTGTACCTAAGCCGAATTAGTTTTGTGGCCTTATTTCGGGATCTCTGAAGATCTCTAGAGAAACATCAAGAAATGTCGGGATCTCGAGGTTTTGATGCTGTTACCTAAGTATCCCTAGTGATCTCGATGTATTGTTGGCCATCCCCCACAAATACAAGGGTTTTGTCCGATAAGGACCCCCAAAGACATGGGACCCGAATGATAGCTTTCACCGAACATAAGAAGGGTCTAAAATAAACACATCAGCAAGAATCTATATGAAGTTTGATTAAACAATCTGCGTCTCAACGGAAAATCAGGTTTGATCTTTGATTGTTTAGTCATATGAAAGGGGACAGGGAAGGCTAAGGGCATTGGTGAGGTACAGAGGTTCTGTTTAATCAAGGGTTGTTGATTATGGATAATTACGGTTCATGTTCAAACATAAACATAAACATGAACAAAAACAGTGTTCACCAAGGCTCAAAGGTGCCAACCATGGGACTTGAATGAGTGACCTCTCCAAAACCGAAGAAAACGGAGAGAAAGCACCATAACCACTAGGCCATGCAACCATTGCAAACTGTCTACCAGCCTGGCATAAACCAGGTACTAATTAACATTTTGGACTTAGACTTTTTGCAACCAACTTACAACACAGACAAGAACTTTTTTACTCTCCACTTAATAACACTGGTACATCCAAATAAGTCCTGGAAGGATCATTGAGATCATCATTTCACTGATGCAATTTCACTGTGATAAACTTATAGGTTAGAAAACAAATATTGGTCTCACAGTATTCAAAGTGTAGGTTTGGACAATGATACAATTTAAACAATGCTCTAAAGGATAGGGACCTGGAGGATTCAAGAAACTGCAGGAGCCCTTTGGAATGTGCTGTTGAACACATTAGGGGCAGTCAGAGTAACCGATTCACGTACGATTAAGGTCGACGATTATGGAACGATTACGGATTTTTTTAAAGCGTGGGAGAATCGCCGAAAATCCTTAATCGTCAGAATCGTTGAATCGCCTCTCGAGCTGTTTAAGAAACGATTCACGATTTACGCTCACTTCATTTCCTTAACAACACTACAAGTTCTTGTGACCGCTGATGAAACGAAATGCATATTATTTTTGTCTATTTACGCCCGCCCCTCTTGCATCCACCCCGCCGTCCTCCGCCCAATGAAGGACGATAAAAGGCCCAGGGCAGCTAAAACCTCTGCCAAAGCAAAGAAGGCTCTCCAGATTGCAACTGCCGAGAGCAAGGAGGTCGAAGAGGAACCAAAGAAGCGTCGCGGCCGCCCACCAAAAGCCAAAGCACTGTCGACACCCGCCATGCCAGCAGACAGGGAATCTGACAGCAGTGAAATAGAAGAGACAGAGAAGGGTGGGAAAGAAACTGAAGGCGGAGTCGAGATTGAGTGGGTCGTTCTCTGGCTTCTTCAGGCAGTTGCTGATGCGCGTGCACACCCAGCTGGAATGGAGATCGCGACCTGACCTGGACCTTGGTTACTGCCATCGAGGAGGACGAGGATACCCGCCGGAGTCTCTTCCCGCCCCCCGGGGCCCCCAAGCGCAATGGTGGATTCAAGAAGAAGCACTATCATTGGCAGCTGGCGCAGAAATGCTTCAAAACACATCCAAAGTACCAGAAGGCTTTCGAGAAGGCAGTGACCTCAAAGCTGCAGGATGTGTGGAGCGGGAAAATCAAGAATAGGCTTGGTGTGTGTGTACATGCTTGGAATTTCCTGTCGCACTTTGAATATACTGACGTGCCAGCAGAATAACAGACAAGACCAAGACCGGGATTAAGGAGATGGGTGAGACGGGGGCGGGAATTGAGAGCGCCGATGATATCCAGCCCGGAACAGCCCTTACAACCAAGTGGGGTGAGTACGGCCTTTTGTGTGGGCGCGTCGGATGCAGAGCTGACCTTTGCGCGTAGATGAACTCAAGAAGGAGTCACCCTGGTTCTGGAACATGCGCTCCCTCATCGCAGAACACCCCAATCTCCGTCCAGTTGGTATCGGTAACAATGCGAACGACATGGATGTTTCGATCCTGCTCCCTGAGACGCCTAGCTCTCCCGCCGATACCTCGGTGTTTCCAGACAGCGTAGCCAACACAGTCTTCGACGGGGATGATGGCGAAGAGGAGGGTAACAAGCCTACAAAGCTGGTTGACGACAAGGACAGTGATGACGAGGCTCGCGGAAAAGGTGCTGGCAAGCGCCGCGCTGTCGGCGAGCCGGTGTCTCCTCAGCCTCCCACGAAGAAGACGAAGCCAAAAGCGGCCATCTCCGTTCCTGCCACCTCAGCGCCGACCAAGCCCACAAAGCCAACGACCACCAAGGACAGATTCACCGCTACTGTTCTGGCGGAGGAGGAAACGATCCAGAGACAACTGGCAGTCCAAAAGGAGAAGAACAAGGCACGGAAAGAAATCGAGCTCGAGAAAATCCACACGATCCGGGAGTACAAAGTCGAGAAGGCCAAGGTCAAAGCGGAGGAAGCCAGGATCCATGCAAAGGAGAAGCTCATGAGGCTTGACCTTGCTCGTCTTCGCATGCAGCAGGACCACGAGCTGCGCATGGCCCAAACCCAGCAACATCGCCAACCGTCATATTCGATGAGGAGCTCGTCTTATGGGGCCGGGTCCAGTTCCGTGGGGAGCTCAGACATCTTCTCAGGCGACGACGACGTGTTCTCGCTGTCTCTACCCTCTGTTGCGAGTTCGTCGTCCGAAGCCTAGTTTCCTAATTTGGCCTTTCACCTTCCGCGCGGCGCGTAACACTTGATGCTACCTTCTTTACCTCTGCAATCCTTCCCCTTGCTTTTTCTCCCACCTATTCCCCTCTATCGAGCCCACCCACCGCTTTGGCCGCCTACTACGTCCACATGATTTCCTATTGTTGACGGTACCAATGTTATCCGAGTCATATCTTTTTCACTACTTATACCATTTTGATACGTCTCATAGCTTATGTAGCGTAACCACACTCCTTAAAATCACACTCTTTTGACTATTTAGTGCAGTACATCAGACACTACTACAATGCATCACAAACCACAGGCCTCAGCGCGACGCGCGGCTCGCCGTTCTCTGCGCTTCTCCTGCGCCCGGAATAACCTACGCTTTAAGGATTCCCGGAATGCTTTGCCATTAGCCAATCTGCCCCGGCCACCAGGAGCATTTTGCGGCACTGTGTTGTCGTCCGATTCGTCGTTGCTGGAAGCCGAGGATAGGCCTTCGAGGATGAATGGGTCGGGGTTATCTGAATCGGCATCCCCGCCTCTCTCCTCCTCCTCACATCGCATCGCAAATGCGTGGATAGCAATACACGCTGAGACCCAATAGGTTGCAATTTTGTGTGATACCGCGTCCTTGATGTGAATGCGGAGGTGCTTTGCGGAATGGAAACGGCCTTTGAAAAATCCAATCGCATGCTCGGATCGGATACGAAGCATCGAGACATGGTTGTTGAATTTTTCGTTGTCTGGGAGGTCTCGTAATTCCTGCTACCGTAAGGTACGGGTCTTATAGCGAGCATGATTTTTAGATTTTGGCCGTGCATCACATTTTCGTCAGCAGGTTTTGCGTAAGCTGTGATCTCTCTGATTTCTTACTTGATCTCCCCTCCAAAATCTCTCGGCATATACCTCCGGCATCGTAGCCGATGATTTGCATCGTAATTTTGCTGAGGCACAGGTCCGTTTCCATCGGTTTATTATCTTTGACCTTCGCCGGCAGGTATTATGGCACCTTGCCACGTCATAAAGAGGGTACGGCCGACAAGCGGTACAGCCCGTGACCATCTCGCGAAAAATTCCTGAAGAAATGTCTCTGCATAACTGTTCTGTGTACCGTCTCGCGACCTAGTGCCAGATTTCACTGTGCAAATACCTTGCAAACACAAATCTCGCCGGTCTGCTATGTATTACTAGTAGGTACTTCACCAAAAAAGTAGCGACCATCGCTAACCAAAGATCTTTTGCGTCTGGTTCAACGCATTCTAATTTTCCGTTGATGGAGAATACAACTGAGGGCGGAGACCTGAAATGATTGTTCAGTTCGCGATGAGCTATGTACAAACTTGCGAGATTGTTATGCTACCCATAAACACAGGTTTGAGACTTCTACGTTGGAGAAAGGTTGTAAGAAAAGCCCATTAGCATGGAGGCGACGGACTGAGGGATGAATTTGGTGCCATCACAAGTCCACCACAAGTTAAAGAGAAAATCTATTGCGGGGCATTACTGGCCAACAAAATGGTATTGCTTGTGATATGTTGTCCTGGGGCCAGATATGCAGTCCAAGATGAATTTCTGCCGGCTTGACGGTCGCTGTTAGCTATTTAAAATCAGCAGTCGGGTCTCCTCTCTAAGATCCCCTGACGCTATGCACCAGTGACAGTGTCAAACACTCGTGCAACCCCTTGAGCTATTCGGCCACGGTAACCGCAAGATGACCACGGTTTGAATGCGAAAGGTCAGCAAATTTTTTTGGACTCCCGGGACAGTAAGTCACAGATCCAAACGAGGCGAGGGCGCGGTTGGAAATTGGTAGTTTCCGCTTGATTCGATCAGTGATTCGAAAAGCAATGGATTTTCCCTGGATGAATACATAGAGAAAGCTCCGAAGTAAACCAAAGACAAGTTGATGGCGGCTCAATGCGCACGACCACAAAAATCCATCGAATCAGAATTGAGTGATCAAGTCCTGCGTAAAATCAGTGAATGCTTAACCAACCACCCCGTAAAAGGCACTCTCCATTTTATATATTTGGACCACATTCTGCCAGGCAAGTCCAACA
Source organism: Mycena olivaceomarginata (assembly GCA_029378375.1). Classification (NCBI taxonomy): domain Eukaryota; kingdom Fungi; phylum Basidiomycota; class Agaricomycetes; order Agaricales; family Mycenaceae; genus Mycena; species Mycena olivaceomarginata. The sequence goes on along the minus strand of JARKIC010000560.1, from coordinate 70,035 downwards.
GCAGGGCACGAATGAAGGTATGAATGCGATGCAAATGCGGTGAAGATAAACGCTGCAATGAATAAAGCACTCGTAGTATAAGGCTGCGAGGTTTCCAAGACCGCATAGGATATCTCTCGTGCCCAAACGAATGCAACCGAAAATGGGATTGTCGTACCGACTTCTCCGCCACCCCAGTCAAATTGGGCGCTTTGTTGTACGGGTATACCTGAGAGACAGTCCAATCGAGGCCGGAACACAGGTGGTATTGCCGCTGGTCGCCAGAAGAGAGCTTGGTGTGGGTCGAAAAACATTCTAGCCCTGCTCCCCCAGGGCTGGAACAGCGGAATCACGAAATGGCAGTTGAGTCTTTCCCTTTCAGACGCCTGTGTCCCGAGTACCCAGCCTGTGAAAGTGGTTTTTTTTCTTGTCTGGAAAGGAGGTTCACTTGAGCAAGGACCTACCTGCATATCTCTTGGTTGTGGATCGCTTTGACGGGAACTTGGAACCTACTGCATCTCTCATTTTTTATTTACACATAAAGCATTAGCAGAATCCAAGCAAAATCAGACCAAGAGCTGAGATTCTCTGCCGCAGTCGTCAGCCTCTGTGTTGTTCTTCGGCATAATGTTCAAGCCCCAGGATTAGCTAATGTTGCCCTACTTAGTCAATTCATGCCGCCCGAGGGTGTATGTTTCTGGTTTTGGACTGCTGACCAGCCAGGCATTGAAATAACTCTTTTGCCATCCATACTTGGAGGAAATCCGGAGAAATAATGAGCAAGCGCACTGCGCAGAGTGCGATAGAGCCGAATGGAATGAAATCTTCAGAAGACGAGGCAGCTTGAACGGGTTTTCTCCGGGAGACATCAGATGGGAGAACGAATTGAATACTGCAGTAGTGTTCGGGACTTATGGTCCAGGAAGACTGTCGCCGATACTTAGACAGAAGCATTGTAGGAGGCGGAGAGTAAGGAAAGGACAAACATAAGCGGGATTATGAGCCTTGCTCGGCCATCATCGAAGCCGAAGCATTTTGGCAGGAGGAAAAGGTGATGACACAAAAAATGCTGACGAAAATGTGATCGTCTGCGAGTCCTGAAAATAGGGCGCTATAAGACCCTAACATAAAGGTCATGGGAATCCCTCTTCCCTCTCGTCCCATCATGTCCCTCAGCCACTGTCGAAATGTCGAAATAGGTATTTTGGGTCACGCATCACACCCCCTGTTAATTTGAATGAAGAAGCCCAGTATTTCCGTTACGCCGCGGGTGAAGCCACAGAAACCAACATGTTGGCACGGGGGTTGTCACCAAGTAGTGCTGTTGAGGATCGTCGAAATGGAAGCTTCGATCCAATCAAGACTGTTAAAGAGAGTTAGGCCTTCAGAGAGTCAAGGTCTTGAAGTTAAATTGTTACTCTCATTAGTGTACTTCGCAAATTCGAGGTTTCTTTATTCAAGCCTCTGCTGTGGCTGGCTCCTGCACTGCGCCTGTCCACTGCCACGTGCTCTCTGTATCTCATCTTCTCTCATCACTGTTGTCCTCCCCACTCAAACCAGCACGCGCCGCAGAAGCACGAAGAATCCTATTTTAAGTTTACTGTACACACGACACATGGGCAGCCAAGATACTGGCCGATTAACCGCAGCTCGGTGCGGACGCAGTTAGCAGCACACAACTGTTACGGCTCTGCCGCCTGGGGGTGTGCAAGGCATGCACTGCTTCTCACCGGTGCGTCTTCCATCCCTTAACCTCCTTCACTGTTGACTAGCTATCTTTTGTGCAGGAGAGGATCTGCGCAGGGTACATTGCCTGCTCGTCACATTGATGTGGGTTGGACAACTCCGCACATGGCCTAAGTATCTGTATGGATCAGGAGGTATTGTCTATCCTGACATGACCCCGTGCGGGGTCCTTCCCACCAGAGCCGGCATTGTTGTGTTTTCCTTCCTTAGCCTACACTCTACAATAACAATATATGTCCTGCAACATACTGGCGTGCATCATTCCAATGTTCTGTGTGTGTCCGTAATATAATCTTAAGCTATTGGAGAAGTCAGATGTTTTTCAAGATCTAGATCATTTGGGACAAACAAATGAATATACCTTTGACAAGTTGTCGTACAGGCCTTGCTCAAGACCTGCCTCAGAAACCGACCCGCTGTCTGTTTGATGTTCCATTCCCACCCCGAGAAACTTAACGGCGGCATGTGCTAGGCCCACCTTTGTTATCCTGGCGAATCGGGTCTCAACATCCCACAATTGCTCACAGTCCCTATCATAGGCAACTCGGGATTTGGGAATCTGGATAGAAGAATATAATGTTCGGAATTGCTTGCAGCTCTCCCTTCTTGGCTCTCTCCTGACCCGGGACTTTCAGGTCGCTGTTCCTCGTGCTTTGCCTTCAAGTTCATCTAACATTTTTTCTCCACTAGCATTGACCTTTTCACTCTGAACATGCCATCTTGGGAATTATTCTAAATTGTGGCATGTTGAAGTGATTGGGATACTCACAAGGTTCACTGGATGACCTTGTTCTCTATTTAAGTAGCAGACAGCTCCAGGATCTCAAATACACACGCCTTTTTTACTCTCAGCCTTTTTGTGGATCTTAGCTTTCAAATGCATGCAACTTCATTCCTTCTCGTGATACTGAACACCGCTGCCTTGGGAATTGCCTCAATGCAATTGGCTGTCAATTCTCCTGGCAGCCCATAAACCTGCGTAGTCGCAATCAAAGCTTCTAGCCTTCATCCTCGTCCCATTCACCGAAACTCTTGCTTTGCTGCCTTTTATTTGCACTGACAGCTGTTCCATGTCCCGTTAATCCTCAAGTGATTGATTGGCTGATTTTTTGTTTGCCATGCATGCTGAGTGAAGCCAGCCTCTCGTGGACGGACACTGGAAATATTCCATGCTCATACTTCGCATTATTAGTAGAGCAATGTGCAGGCTCATCCTGTTGACATTCAAAAACTCGATGTTACAATAGTCTCTAACTCACTGGTTTTACTGTCGCTAGTTTATTCCTGAACTCGCGTATGCCCTGTTCAAACTTGGTTCAAGACATGGTCGTAACTTCTGGTGTCTACCACAGCCCTGGCAGTCAAGTGTTTCATTTGAGCCTACATCTTGCTCGAATAGTTTTAGCACAATATATTTGTTGCATGGATCACTCCCTCCTTCTCCTATCCCTTGTCGTTGAGGGCAGGTCATTCCCTCTGTTCAAGTATCAATCTTGAGTAGTACTCCGGGTGTTGATAGATCAGTTCTGGATGCCTCTTGTTAGACAGAAAGTGGAATAAATCTCAAAGAATTCCGGTAGCGGGCCCTGCCGCTCGTCGGCCTTACCGCTTTATGGCTTTTTATAGGGAGCAGTCACCCACGAATCAATCTGTAGAACAATTAGCTTGTGCGGAAGTATCAATTAATGGCGGGAACATCACCGGATAGGCAGAGTCGGCCCAAATCCATTCACCTTCTTGAAATATCTCGTCATGTTTTTGCGCAACAAGAGTATCGCGCCAGGCTACAGCGTCATGGGTACTTCCGACATGCCCATAGCCAAAATCGATGATCTGCAGGTTGGGTAGATTTACGATCTGACGAATAAGTTAGCGTGCTGAATACAAGTGGACCAGTCAAAAAAAAAAAGAAATACCTGGAAATTCAAAGAATAATTACACTTCCTGTCGAAGTAGCTCTTGCCGTACCATGTTGGCCGCTCGTCAAGAGGAATCAATGTGCCATCTACGAAGCACCATCCGTGCCTCCAAGCGTGACATGAATGCTTCTTCACCCAACTCTTTGCTTTCTCCTTTTCCTCCGGCCTGGGCATGCGAACAGCAGATTTCATAAACTCCGGACGCAGTACCGCTGTCAAGACTCGACGTGTGATGAGATGAACAGTCCCCTTTGCCAGCCCGGCCCAGTTTGCCACGGCCTGCAAGCCGGCAGCGTTGCCGTCGTGCCCAAAACGGTAGAGGGCAACCGCGAGCTGCTGTTCGACAGGGAGCTGAGGGTGATTGGAGTTGTTGAAGAATACAGGGTCGTTTTCCAATGCCGCCACGAGCCGGTCAAATGTAAGGGGACTGACTCGAAGATTTTGCCGGAAGTGATCAGGCCGGCCGACCTTCAGAGCGGTAAGAACATGGTGAAGATAAGATGGGCCGCGGGGAAGCGTGTTACGCGGGTGCTCGTAGCGGTTCTCGTGCATGGTTTCGATCTCCTCGCGTATCCAGCGGCGCAGAAATGGCGGACGATAGCCAGGCTCGGCATCGTCATCTGAGAGGCTCTCTTCGTCGTCTCTGTCCACTCCCGACATGTCCACATCCAGCCCCGCAGACACTGAGGCCCAGTCTTCATCAGACTCGGAGTCCGTGTCAGACCCAAAACCTATGGATCGAAGCTCGGGCATATCGGAGCCGGAGCTCGAGGAGGACCGAGAAGTAGCCTCCGTCAAATCTAGCGACATCTCGGCTAGTTCAATGTCCCCCAAGAATCGCCAGTCAGGGCCAAGAATATCACTCCAGCTATCACTGGTTGAGCCATCAGAATGGCTTTCTGAGTCGCTGTCCGAGTCCGAAGACAACGAAGAGTCAGAGAGCAAAGTATCGAGGTCTAAGCTGGCAAAATGCTCGCGCGGGTTTTCTTTCCGGATGCGGGCTCCAGCGCGTCGGCGCAAGAGGGCACGACGTTGCTGACCCTTGTTATTCCGCACATAGGCCTTTAAGAGAGCCTCAGTACGGCCAGTGCGTCGGGAAGATGGCGGCATTTAGGAGAAAGCGGCTGTGCCATGGAGTCAGGTTTTTGAAAATTTCTCTGTGTAGAATCGTGTCCATAATCACAAGCAGAATCGGGGCGGTCAAAATTCAAAACGGTTATCCCACGATTCTGGCCGATTATAGGTATTTTAAAATTCCAAAATCGTGTCTTAATCGTTGCCTTAATCGCACGTTAATCGTACGTGAATCGGTTACTCTGACTGCCCCTATTGCCCACTGTGCACAAACTGTTCATAGCTTTACTTTCATACAAGTGGCTGCTCAGCCTCCCTGTGACAATTGATTGCTGATCATCACACAGTTCCCAAGAATTTTGTTGGGTAGGAGAGTGCAACTGTGATCTGAGCAGCACTCCAAAAGCTGTTGTGGGCCTTACCAAATTGTGTTCAATCTCTATACTATGCTACAGCATGACATGCTGTGAACAGTACTTTTCTCAAATTCTGCCCACTCTCTAGCTCCTTCCCATTGTCTGATAGCACCATTATCTGCCAAACACTACCAGATTCCTGTTCTCCGAGTGTGGACTTCTCTGTTAAGTTTTGGTGCACTTGAGGTGCAATTTCAAACCAAAAGGATTGAATTAGGGAATGCCGAGCTGAATCAGATGCCAGTTCAGTGCACGCACCAGATATAATTCTGAAGCAGAGTATCAGATTAGGAAAATATTCAACTTAAATGAAAACCATCTGAATTGGCTTAGTTTTGGTTCACATAAAACACAATTCCATACTATAAGCAAGATATGCCATTGCTCTGCTCTGGCTTGCACAAATGGGAACAGAAAAAAAAAAAACAATGTTACATCACCCTTGTTGTGAAATTGATCCTTCTGTCCATCCGAAGCTGGATCCCCATATGGCTATATTATGCAGCATGGCAGACAAGGACCATCCAACCAGCATGCAGACAGCAATCAATGTATTCAACTCCGTCGTCGACTTGAGAGTGAACCGGTTCCAATACACAACAAAGAGGAAGGTGAATAAACTTACCCAAGCTTTGACTTCTAAGGTGCTGAAACCACTGCACAAGTTCCTCAGACGAAGTTTGATTGAATTTAGGGGTAAATAATCAAATTCAAAGAGAAAAGGGAATACCAATATCCCAGATTCAGAGGCCAAAGCACTTGTCCAGCCTTCATTGTGTTGGTACCGGTTTGAAAAGGATGGAAAAATCAAGTAACACAAATCAACCTCAAGTCCTATGGGTCTTGCATATTTAGTCCGGGTTGATCTTGATGTCTGCCAGGTGGCTTTGAGTTGATCCTTGGCCTTGGCTTTTGGAACTGCAGAACTTTGTGGCAGGGATGGTGAGAGAGAAAGAGGAGCGAAATTAGGCAGTCTCTTTTGAGTTGGCTTTTGAGGGAAGAAATAATGATGTGGAAGTTGCATGAAGGTGCATCATGGCACACAGCCTAACAAAGGTCTAGAATTGCGAAGCTGGTGAGAAAGGTAATGCCTCAAGGTGATTTCTCTTAGTTGAAATGCAGTTGAACTGAGCCAGAAAGTTGGGTCTACAGAGTGATACTGAAAAATGCTGTTTGACTAGTGAAATGCCTTGGAAAGCTGGAAAGTGGCAGAGGGTTTCTGAGAATTGCGCAGCAGTGGCATGTGGATATAAACAGGTGCATACTGATACGACCCATCCGCTTAATACATGAGGTATTTCAGATCTCAGCTCAGGTTGTCTGAAATACAACTAGCCTATGTGTACATAGTGCCTGACACACTGACTCTGAGTCTAAGCAATGGAGATATAAGTGCAGGAGTATGAGTCAGTCCAATGCATCCCAAAATCCGATCTAGTACGTTTAAGGTGGGTGAAGGTGAAGACTAAATGTAGATGTGGACAAAGGCTAGCATGGAAGACTAAGAGGGACATGTGAATGTAATATTTTCATCACTCACTACATTCTTTTCGTCTCTAGTGTCCATTCCCGCCATTCATTGTGTTCAACACTCCTTCAACTCTGTTTCTACTTGTGGCGGCCCGATACTTGATTGGATGATTATTGGAACCACCCCCCCCTCCTAGTATATTAACTGCTGTGGTATTTATCTTGCTTGGGGTGAGTCCTACACTTTAAACAGTAACCTTGTGTTTGGTCTACTCAATCTCTCGTGTGGCAGATCTCACTCCTTGCACATCTGTCATGCTGTGAGTATGGGAACCGAGTATGAGCCAGAAGGGAGTGGCAGATAAAGTCAAGGCAGCGAATTTTGACAGTAGAGTGGACTGATGAATTCTGGCACAAGGCTATGACCCCCATATTTTGATGTCCGCGAGAGCCTGTTCAAGGCTGTTGATGGCAACCAGAGTCGCTGGCACACTGCAACATATTCTGTATTTTGGTCAGATTGTGTTACGGTTTGGAGAAGAATGGGTTGCTCACCCTACTTCGCCGTTATGGGCACTCATCCACTCCTCCCTCTCGACATATCAAAAGCGACATACCTTCTTTCTCCTCCCGAATCTGTCCTATTCACCACCGAGCTCATCGCCTGCCGTGCCATCGCGCTACAGAAATGCCGGGAGCAGCTATCACAGCTCCATTCTGACATGTATGAAGCACGGTTGCGTGCAGCACTCTGTTTTGAACATGAGCACACATCCACGATTTGCGACTATGATTTCAAACGAGGGAATCTTGTCCTCATGTGAAACACGGCTATAGAACAATTGCTCAGCAAGACGATGCAGAAACGGTACCCTCGGCCTCCTCATTGTCATTGCCCGCAATCTAGGAGGCACATGTGTTCTCTGTAAACTCGACAGATCAGTATTCCACCGGCCTATCACAGCTTACTGTGTCATACCTTATTTTGCTCGCATTTCCATTCCCCTCCCTCCACTCCATGATTTTATTGATATCGACATGGAACGCCTTCGCGAGCTTAAGCAGTCCACCTTTGCCAATCCCGAGGAGCTCAAATTTAAGCTCACTGAGCATCCCCAACCCTTGGACGACAAATCCTAGGCTCCTACTGTCAGAATTGCGTGTACCATTAATGTCCCACGACAAACTATTTATGTCCCAGATTAAATGTTTTGGCCCCGGTGTTCAATCCATGTTGTCCTCCCAAGCTGGTGGATCCCTTGAACAGACAATTTATTTCTCTCCTCCATCAGTACTGCGCGCAGGTGTAATTGAGTGTGGTTTCAAGATGGGTTCATGAGTCTTGGGTATCGGTATTAGGGGTCTAATAGATACCAGAGCATCTAACACAGTCTTCCACTGACTCAGAATACCTTAGCTGGTGGATCCCTTGAACATACAATTTTCTTTCCGCTGCCATCAGTACTGCAAACAGGCGTAAATTGACAGTGGGTTTACAACGGGTTTGTGAGTCTTGGGTATCGGTATTAGGGGTCTAAAAGATACCAGAGCATCTAATACAGTCTTCTGCTGACTCAGAATACCTTAGCTGGTGGATCCCTTGAGCATACAAATTTATTTCCGCTTCCAGTCTTTTACTGCCTCAAAATACCTTTGCTGGTGGATCCCTTGCACCTATGAATTTAGTATTGCTCGCCTATATCAACGTGACAAGTGGACATCTGATTTGTTCTAAATGCTAACATGTCTCCAGCTTTTGTGTGATTCTGTCCCAATGTAACTCCTTTTTGGCCCCGGTGCCAAGCCCCGACATTATCCATTTTTGGCCCTGGGATCAAACCTTTTTGGTTATCACATCAAAGATTTCATGCCCTCAGATCAAACACTTTGCGTCCCATGTTTACCGTTCTCCACAGCCCCCTGTCCGATTCTCTCAAACATTGGGTCTATCCACACCAGAAAGGGGAGTACTTTTCATTAAAAATGTCAACGAAGCATAATATCCAGGCGTTCAACCAGTACACCTCTCAAGAAACCTTTATCCCCTCATCCAATGTATGAGCAGTCAATGATATTTCAAATGCATGTAGCTACAATATTGAATGGCTGTCAACAAGCCATGCCTAACACAAGCCGTTGATCTGCACTCATCCGGCTCCTTTTGACCTTCGGGGGTGTATCCATGTTCTCCTTCTCCTCCCCCTCGTGTGCCCGCTTCAAGGCTCGGCTGCTCACCACCTCACGTAGCTGTGATTTGAGTGTCTTTGTGGCAGCACTACTCAAAGTCGGCCTCCGCTCGCCTGGGATCGGAGTCGGAAGCAGGTGGCTTTTCAGATTGCGCTCGGCATAAAATTCCGGAAGTGAAGGATCTCCATAGCATGGCACCGCTCTGGAATACGATGAATAGCTGAGGTGAAGGAAGGTAGAAGAAAACCGACCTGGTTGATCTTCCCATGCTGATTCGATGAGCGTTACCGCAATACTCGAGTGGTCCAATAGCGACCTTCTGTGTATGCTTGACAATATACGAGAAGAGCATGTGTCGTCGCCTTTCCCCCAAAATAACACTGACCTCGGCACTGTCCCTGGGTCACGACAAAGTTAGTGATGAAATTTTCTCCAGTCCAAAAGTGAAAGGGTTACGGAATGAAACACCTGCCTTGAGAGTTGGTCGCTGGAGGTGTTATGGACCAGATTTGTTCATCACCACGATAGGTGTGAACAGTGCGATGAGGCAAGGATTTAAAACAGAAATCAACCTTATCAAGTATCATCGGCATGTAGTAATCCGGGCGCAGGAACGTTGGCGTATCAAGTGCACCTAAAAGCAAGGATGAGGATGAGCTGAACAAATATTGTGGGGTAAAGACCTTGCTCTTCAAAAAACACTGTTAAAGGGTCTCGGAGAGTCGCAGGCTTCCCCCCAAGGGCGACCCATGTTGGCGCCCCAAAGATCAGGTGGCCGAGGTTATGATCAAGAGACAGGGCAGTAGCCAGGAATGTGGGCTCAAATACATCATAGAAGGTGAGTGTGTCATAGCGAATCCAAATTTCGGCTCGGACAGAATATGCCCGCATACTCTTCTGAAAATCAAGCTCAGCGGCCATTCTGGGCAGATGGGAGTCGGAAGAACATACAGTATAGTCGTCGACGAGTGCTGCCATGCACACTGGGATCTTGCAGCGGTCCTTGGCTGGCGTATACATGAAGCCAGTCAATGTAACCAAGTGGCTGTTGGATGGTTGGAGCCAGATAACCGTCTTTCATTGCAGGGCGCAACAGTTTCCTGCCAAATAAATGTTAGATGAAAGATCGCACCATGCCAAGGACTTAATTACCACAGGTCGGTGTGAGACTTGTGCAAAAACTCGAAGTAGCCTCCACAGAATCTGGCAAAATGAGAGGGATTGGTGAAAACCTCTGCCTCGGTGAGGAATGGAGATAGACCTTGTGCGATGAGGTCAGCAACTCAATATGGATAGATATGTGTGTCTATGGTGCGTACCAGCGAGGAAAAATATCTCGACAACGGTGTAGACCCCAATACCCAGGAATACATCGTTTGCAGCACGGATGACCTCGCATGCTAAGCCGTTCCGATCTGCATTGAGCCGGCTCTGCATCCTTTTGGTGACGGCGGTCAGAAACTTCCAACCAGGATCATAAAAGTTGGAGGGACTCGGTGGGAGCACCTCGCGTGAGGATGCCCAGGTTGGCTGTGTATTTCGAACACCTTGAGCATAGAGAAAGAGGATTCGTTTGGGTTCGCACCTGAAAGACACGATCGGAGCTGAGGAATGCGATTACATAGTGCTCGAAGATGAGAGCCATGCCAATGCGAAATTTGCGGATCTAGATATTCCGTGAGGCAGCGAAATGGAAGAGAGAACAAGTCCGACCTTTTTATTAACAGACTTTACCCTCTCTTCGTAAACGTCACGGGGATACAGTTGTACGGATGTATGTGTGAGCCATTGTACCTAAAACTTTTCAGACACAAAAGGTGATGAAGCGAGGAGAGTAATACCATTAGAAAGAGTGGTCTGAGGTCTAGTATGAGGGCACGATAGGTATAGGAGACACCAGCCAAGGCCAAGTCAGTCAAAGAACCCAGAGGGGCGGTGTCCTTCTTGCCCCCAGTTCGCCACATAGGAGGGAAGATATAGCCTTGGGCCTTGTTGACCCCGCGTGCAACAGCAGAGGAAGAATCGATGGTATAAGCAAGTCCACTTCGTGCCGGGTGCTCCTTAGGGAAGCGAGCTGCCTCCTTGTCTGTGGCATCAGCATCGATGTGCTTGAGGGGGAGGGTACCACATTCAGCAAGAATACCAGACACAGAGGCATCCAGAACCAGGCAAGAGCATTCACCCTCACGGCACTCAGGCATGGTGGACGTTGTGTGTGGGAGAAGAGATCAACAAATTGTCACATGACAGCTGATTTCCGCTGTCAATAAGGTGGCGGTGTATGGCGGATCAGCCATTAACCGTTCTTTAACGACAAGATATGCCTGCGCTTCGCTCTGGCGGCAAGGTTGTGGATGAGTTAAGAGTTGTGGTGATTGTGTTCAGTTTCGGGGAAACAGAATTTGTGAAAAAAGATATATATTACAGGGTGTCCTTGTACCGAAAGTTCAACTACGGATGGGAGGGTGGTGGGAACTTATAAACCAAGATCGCTGCTGTCTAGAACATGGAGATCAATTTCCGTAGTGCATACATGCGGTGAGTGTGCGTTCTACGACTATTGCGGTGCCGAGAGCATCTGGGTTGGAATTGATGAGGACGCGGTGAGGTATTGAGAGTTAATGACCCAAGAATGGCATGCAGGGCAGTCCAGGGGTGCTGAGACGAGTAAATGGATACATACATCATAATATTGCACAGTCACTGCATTCCGAGGTCCCGTAGACGGACCCTGTTTACGTGAGCTGACGTCAGTCTACGTCAGTTGACTACGTAAACAGAGTCTGTCTATCCCATGTAGACTATTTTTGGTCTACTTGGGTCTACGGCTGGTCTACATCTGTCGACCCGGGGTAGACCATGCCTGTCTACCACTGTCCCTACACCCAGGGATTCCCCACTGCCCTCTGCCGCCTGCTCTGGCGTCCCGGTCGGGCTGTGCGTTGCTACCAACTAAAAATGTTCATATCATTCCAGTGATTTATTATTTTGGAGGCTTCTCCCGTCTGCCCTGCAGATCTTGCTCGTGCGCTGGCATGATTCAGTGGCTCTCCCTCATTCCTCTCTCTCTCTCTCTCTATTTCACTCTTTCTTTGAGTCTCAATGAGCCGCCAAACTGGGCCATCGCGCGGTGCAATGGCCCCGAGCCAACACTGAGCTGGCCAACATACATAAATGAAGGTTGGGATTTCCGTACAAAACTAGTTCCTCGTAGGACAACATCTGTTTGCCATCTCCTTCAACTGTGATTGCATTAGCGCCGAGAAGGTGCATTGTTTTGGACCTCGCTTGTGTTGCTGTAAAGGATGGGCCGAGGTCACATCACGCTCACCCTAGGGTGAGCGTGATGTGACCTGCGGTCTTTCCTCGTCGTGAAGATGGTCATTATATACCCTGGATGGTACTGATATGAATTTATCGATTTTATTGTTGCCTCATTGCAGTGCACTGTGCCGACCAGTCATTTTATGCAACGGCAACATGTTGGATTTTTTTGGGAGTTTGTCGGATTGTGATTGGTGTGTAGTGATATTCATCGGCCCCCGGCCCTTGTGGGCTGTTAAATGAAGGATATTGAACTATGGCAAATGATTCTACACATAAAAATGAAGTGTTTGGCTTCCTAATACTTCGTGCCATTGTACCCTTGAATTTAGTATTCCGCGACTTTTGTTGGCTGGTGTGTGGTTGATGGCAGTGGAAAGTTCGTTCCAATTTACCAGTGGGCTGTTAAATGAATGAAATCTGAGGACAGAGATCCGTTCTATCCATGCAAAAGAAGCCCTTGGCTTCCTAATACTTCGTGCCATCATAGCATTGAACTTAGTATTCCGTGACCTTTGTTGGCTGGTGTGTGGTTGATGGCGGTGGAAAGTTCATTCCAAATTTCTGGTAGGCTGCTAAATGAGTGGAATCTGAATATGGGAATCCATTCTATACATAAAAATGAAGCCCTTGGCTTCCTAATTCTTTGTGCCATTGTGGCCTTGAATTTTCTTTGGATGACTTGGCAGGCAGGCTTACATAAACACTATCACGTCCCCGCGTCGTCTAAATCAAGATCACCACTGTTGAGGTGTGAACTTCTTCTTTTCCCATTTTCTAACTTGAAACTAACTAAGACAGGTAGTGAGTCGAAGCCTGTTTATGCCTCTGAACACAGGAGCCCTCGGCGCGTGGCACAGATGGATTTTATTGTATTTTGTTTCCCTTCAGTAATAGGGCTGGAGATCACGGTACTATAGACATAGATATCACTGTAGATTTAGACCATAGGGTAGGGCGGAAGATAAAAGTATTGCAGTATCAATAGTTTGGAATGAACAAGCCCCTTCAGCGGCGAGGACTGTCAAGTAAAGGTTGGGCCGAGGTCACATCATGCTCACCCTAGGGTGAGCGTGATGTGACCCCGCTTTATTTTCGATGCGCAAGGCTAAGCGGAGACAGCAGTGATTGCGGTCTGCTGATGGTAATGCCAAACATCAGAGATCACATCATGATCAACTGTCAAGCATCAGCAGCAACATTTCAGTTGACACAGCTCGACACAGATTCCGTAAACAAGGCTTAGAAACACGACCTGCCAGCAAGGGGTGTCGACACATGTAGACAAGGTTGGTCTAGCTCGAAGTCTGTCTATGTCTACCTATGGGGGTAGACCAACCCTTGGTCTACAGACCCTCGGAACACAGTGTAAGGAGGAGCTGGGCGAGCGGACTAAGCTCCCTGACACTCGGGAGTATTTAAAGGCATTGGAAGAGTATGCTGTGGAAGCTATTCTCGGGCATGTGGTATGCCCGAGGAAGAACGGCAACCAGAGGATGTTCCGAGTCCGCTGGGAGGGATACGGACCGGCCGATGATACTTGGGTCTCCGATAGGGATTTGAGGAACGCGCCGGCGCTAAAGCGAGAGTATCTCCAACTTCATAAGTTGACTTAGAAGTTGCGAGCTGGTCGGCTGACGGACTCCGATCGGACAGGATCCGAACGAGTCAGAATGGAGGTCCGTGCACAATGGGCCGTGCGTGCGAAACAGCCACATGCGCAGTGACACGACAACAAGTTTCTTTCTCTCTCTTCCTTCATCTGCCCAGAATTAAATACCGCTGCTCCTCCTTTGTGAGCGCGTAACTACATTCAGGGCACCTATCTATTAGTACTACTTGGGTAATGTCGTCCTCCAACACTCCCTCCTACAGCCACTCCCGACTGTCTTGCACTGCGGGGTACTACGACCTACCGAACATCAACTCCGCCATGATTTTTGACTTGAAGCAGTTCCCTTGCTTGTCAGCGAGGATCGTGAAAATGGGGAACCGAACCTTCGAGCTATGGTTGCCAAACTCGAGGCAGCTCCCCTTTCTACCGGGTGAGCACCTTCCAGAACCAGCGACCCGGGCCTCCTTGGACGTCTCACAGAGGAGATACGACGGACACTCCAGAAAGCATGACTGTATCTACAGTCCGCAATATTTTCTGGAAGCAACTTCACACTGGCCGTTTATCCGTCGTGTCACGTCGGTCCCTGTCTCCGACCTATCGTATCCGGCCTTCAAACCGTTGACTGAAGGATGGATCCGCTCGCCCCGTAACGCCTCAGAAGGTGTCTGGGACACGAACTTCATACAAGGACTGCAAGGGGTTCGCGCTCTCCAGGACATTCACCTTCGCTGCCTCCAGTCAGGTTTCCGTCCGGGCTCCACTACCTGGGCTTTGCGACCTTCCTACTGCTCCGAAGCGCGTTTACAGTCGCTGCTAGGAGTACAGAAGTGGGACGACACAGTGGATGAGGGCGTGGCATACCAAAGAGGTCTTCGGGAAATGGAAGCCTGGATTACGATGGTGGAATTGCAACGGAGATTCCCCCCTGTAGACGTCCACTACCTGCGGTACCTCACTCTCCCGGTCGCGGATGATGATCGAATCGGCCTCTGGGTCAATGGTATGCGCGAGCAAGGAGTCCTGCTCCTGATGCAGCAGAGGGTTCCGTGTTTCATCGTGCATGAGTTCCCTCTGAGCTCCTCGGAGATTCGTTCGGCGGTCCCGGATGCGTTGACCTTCTACTTCTATGACTTCGCGGCGGGTACAGACGTCATCTACCTTGTTCGCCACAACAAGTATCAGCTATTGGCCGAAGCGCAAGGGCGGCTAGACGCGGTGTTGAGATCTGGTGATGGCAGAGGCGAACATGTACCGACTCTACCCCTAGACAAAGCTCGCTCCGCTTCCCTCCACATGGTTTTGCTGGCTCCCTGGACTCCCCGTGTGCGGCAGCCGTCGGCTCCCATCCTTCCGAGAGGAGGAGGCCCTCCTATGAGACCCGGAGCTCGTATGACAGCTACCGTGTGCGCTCCTGTAGCTGCGCCGGAGTTCTCCGACGAGGATGAGGAATCAGATGAGGAGGATGAGGAAGAGGGATCATGGATGGGAGGATTCCATCTCGACACAGGAGCGCCCGACCACGAGGCAGCACCTGGGCCGTCACAAATCGGGAACTCGCAAGCAGTCTTCCGAGCTCCCCCCCCTCCGGTATACGTCCGACCGCCTCCAGCAGTGACTGATGACAATCTTGCTGCGCGACCCGTAGAAAGGCGGACCCTCGACGTTGACCGCGTTCCCTGGATTGTCCCCCCGATGATCCCTAATAACTGGAACGGGAAATGGGACAAGTGGGAGTTGTCAGAAGTGAACGATGAGCGCGCGTGGGTATACAGAGGGAAGAAGGTGAACGTGGAGACCAACTGCTGGTATGACCGAGCGATGGGACAATGCCTATTCTTCGGACAGTTCGTGCCTCCTCCTGGGGTAGTGGACTGGGAAAGGTTCGGGTCTCTGGTCCCCCCGTATCCTTTCTTCGTGGAAAGCGGCAACCGCTGGATACCCAAGAAACCTTCGTACTGGATGTATCCCACGGAGAAGGGACAAACTAGGGACCGTGGAAAACGTGCAGAAGCGCCCAGTCCGACAAGGCTGCCTCGCACGGAAGTACTGCTCGCAATACCGGAATTTGGAGGGCCGGATGATTCTGGGGACGATGAGGATGGGATGGAGATCTCCAACCTCGAAGTGGAGAACCCAGCGTCGAATGTAGTCACCATTGCCAACGTCAACAATGATATCTCAGCACAAACCTTCCAGGTCCTCACATGCGACGCCTTCTCTAACAGCAACACAAGGCCCTTGTCTATCATTCGTTCACAAGGGTTGATCTGGGTGCGGTTCGTGGACGTCAGCGCCGGCAGGAGAGAGGGTTCGGCGCACTGGGAGCGGTGTGGAAGAAGATGAGGATTGCGTTCCGATTCGACGGCGAGTTCGACGAGGCCCTACTATACACCACGGACGTATGGCTGAGGGACGAGGACAACGGCAATGATGTCCTCATGGGTAACCCGGAGGCGTTGGGTAATGAATCTGGCTCGGTGGAAGGGGCTGTAATACGACCCTTGTCTTCTCCCCCTCGGGAATCCGTGAGCGCAAGCGATGCTGCTCTGGAAAGGGGAGCTCAACCTTCCCCACAACCCTTGTCTCCTCCCCCTCGAGAACTCGTGAGCGCAGGGAATGCTGCTCCGGGATGGGGGGCTCAGCCCAAGCTCGACTGGGGGGCCGGTACTTCATCAATGCCTAACGAGGCTGTTCCCCCTTCCGAGAGACCCGCGACGGCTGTAGTGCCGTCTCGCATGAATGCACGCCCGCCGCCTATGGAACCCAGGTCTATGCGGGACAAGGGGAAGGGAGCCGCGTCACGCCCCAACACGGAGTACCGCGACAAAGGGAAGGGGAAGGCGAAGAGTTCACCTTCGTTAGAGGATCGCCTGTCCGAGCCATCTTCATCCTCGGCAAGGACGGCGAAGGTTCCGTCAGAGCAGCGGCTCTCCAACCCCTCCATCCCACTCGCAGACCGCCTCCAAGCCCCGCGACCCTTCACCTTGGCCAAACGACTCCAAGGACCCAGTCCCAGGCCGCTAGCTAGTCGACTAGCTCCCCCAGCTCCTATGGTGGGGCTCCTCACGTCGGTGCCACTGCCTGCCGGACCGCTGCAGCCGGAAGGGACAGGGCCATCGTCTCTGGTGGAATGGCTGGCGACTCGTCCTAGCACGGACACTCTCCCTCGCTGCTTTGCGGTCCTACTTCAGCGGGACCCACCCGCGCATGACGGTCGCACGTACCGCTCGCCTATCAACCCTGAGGACCCTATAGCGCCTCAAAGAGTGCGACGAGGGAATCGAGCGGGATGTCTGCCGCGGGAGCTCGCCGCTATGCGAGCGGAAGAGGAAGCTAGGAGAGCAGCCGCCGAGGAGGAAGGGGGTAACCAGCGCGGGGTCAACTACTCGGAGGTCGCCAACTCCAAGCGAGATGGAAGGGATAGAGCTTCATAATCCGTTTTCAAGTGCGCTTCCTGTAGCTGCATCGAACGGAGTCCTGCACTTGGTAGGGCAGCTAGGAGCCCCGTCCGCATCAACCCAAACGCAGGACGTTGACGAGGAAATGAACGACCCTCTGTGAAGCTGGACCCCGGACGAGGACGATGAGTGGGGCATGGGACCTTCCATGTAGTGGCCGACACCGCAGGAAGTTGAAACCGCGTGGCTAGGGTTTCGCCTCCTCTGGGAGTGTAAAGGAATCAAGAGCGACGTAGAATCTACAAGACGTGCAGTGGACGCTACCCGTGTGGGGGGCTCTGTGACGGTATACGGACTATAGAACACGGTGCAGTTCCACTACGAGACACACTTATACTTATTGTACATACATATATTCGTTAGCTACGATAGGTAGATGATCCGCGATCATTACTTACCTAATACTATCTTACTTTGCAACAACTCTTATGTCGTGAAGCCCGAGATCCACCAAGGCGAACCACCTTCTGCGTTAGACCCCCTGCCTGGCTGAGCAACCGTACAACTGCTCCGCGGCCCCCGCGTTACAGGGGTCTATCTCGGTCTACACGACCCGGGAGCTTCTCTCGCAGGAGCGCTCCATAGCGCTCACTGCTCGAATAGCAGTGCCGGACTCGATGTCCGTGCGCGCTTCACCTCCAGCGTGGTAAAGCCTCAATGACTCGCATCACACTGCTGCGCCCGCACCACCTCGCCTCTGTCTCGCCTCACCTCTATCCCGTCCCCGTACATCTGACGAACATCTAGGCAACCCCGTTCCCTGCATGCCACGTCCCCTCGACGCCGTCTCCCTGCAGGCGTGCGTCCGGATTGAATACAATGCCGCTCCGTCTGTTCTCCCTTCTCGCCGCGCTGTAATTACTGTATATCTCCCTCCCCTATTCCGCCTGCTGCGCTTGGATCCGCCAAGGAACTACCCTGGTCAATCAGATCTACCCCGCTCGTGTTTTCCCTACCACATCCCGCATCGTCCCCCTCCTCGCCCACCCATCTCTATCGCACAGCTTGATCTGGGCATTTCTGGGTTCTTGTCACTACTGGTAATGGAGGCGCCGACCGGAAAGGTTCTGGAATGGCTGGTATGGCTGTTCAGGTGCGTTGTCATGTGAATGGGTAGTTTAAATCTCTTCTCGTTGCAGTATCAACGAATTTAATATCGAACCCATACCTGCTTTATTTTTGCCCTACCGTGAATCACCGCATTTCGCTAAAATGCTCTCGATTTTCTGCACATAACAACCGGTCCGTGCACCCCGAATCGCCTGTTGAGCAGTTTGCGAGCCGCCTCGTGGCGTCTTTCGGTATCTCCACCTCGTCCACCTTGAACAACCCAAAGGGCCCTCTGTGGGACATGGTTTTGCTATTGCGCAACATTTCCTGAGGCCTGGTATGTTCATTCTCAAGTTCGTATATCACGGTAATGATATGCACCATTTCAAGGGTCCATGACGGCCGTTAGGATGCTTCTCTTGCAGAACCTAGAGCACGAGCTTGTCGCGAGTCTGACATTCGATCGTAAGGTTGAAGTGTGGAACCTGCTGTTAGATGTTGGGACTAAAGATGCGGTGCCCGAAATTATCTGAGTGCGTGCCATTCAAAAATCATTGATTGCTCTAATGACATGTGCAGAGTACCCGATGACGCCTTCCCGCGGCTTGGTCTTCTCGCAGAAGTGCTGGCTAGTGTTTCTTTACCGGGATCTCTCGACCTAGGGGACCTGCCTCGCTGCTGAGTCTCACCTCCGCCCACACGCATCCACTTCGTGTGACCTCCGCCGTCCCGTTTCCTGCACGTGTCTCCCCGTACTTGTCTAGGGCTAGGACTATCCCCGGCACCAGCTCAACACTCATTATCACAAATTCATGTTCTGCAACAGAGCCGTTCCCACAACGCTGCGGGAACGGATTCAATTCCCAGAAGAATCACGTGAAAAAATTCTCCAAAAACCGTTCCCGCAACGATGCGGGAATGGAATTAACTTCATCTCAAGAAATCGGGCCTCCTGTTCGTTGTAGTCCTACCTTGCTCCCACCACTAATCCTCGTCCGTTCAACTGTTCACCTCCCGTGCTGAATCAAGGGGCTGTGTACTATCAAAGGCCCTGTGAAGCTCCACCAAAGGAGTGTCCCAAAATTTCGTCAAATCTGACCTCAAAAAGCTTACGGTTTGGCGGCTTTGGGACCTAAAAAGCTAACATGGGACAAGGCCAGTCACGTGGGCGTCCAACATTCCGCCAAACTCAACGAAAATTCCAATTTTTGCGCTCGCACCGTCTAGATACACTATTTGGGCTGGCGCAACTTCAACGTAACCTTTTTCACCTCCTTTGACACCTTCCCGCTCTTTTTAAGAGCTGTCCACACTGACGTGGCATGCGGTCACTGGCTTCGCTCCTGCTGAAGGGAAGGCAGAGGGAAGTGGACAGAGTGATGATTAACGAGAGGTTTTAAACGGTTTTTGGGGACAAAATAAATTGTGGACCTAAAGCCCTCAGGCCTGTCCTCTAAGAGGGCCAGACCCAAGCCGGCTAACAGAGTACTTGTACGATAGGTAGCTAGAGATAATGAGATAAAGTGAAATAGATAGCAATATGTAGGGATGGTGGGTGGGGAGACTAAAGTACTAGGACGAGTAGTTCCAAACTGCGAGGCAGCTGTGTAAGATGGCGGATGTAAACGAGAATCTGAATAGACTTTACCTGCGAGGCAGCTGTGTAAGATGGCGGATGCATTCACCGCTGCGCTCTCAAGGATTATATAGGGATTGTAACAATAAGTAGTATCGTAACAATAGAAAATGTAACAGCAAGAATTAAGAGATCAAGGGATAGATGAAACAACGAAAGACAATAGTTGAAACGCACGCCGCTTGACCATTGACCACGTTTAGTTCGTACCTCACTACACACCCATCACTGGCTTCGCTCCTGCTGAAGGGAAGGCAGAGGGAAGTGGACAGAGTGATGATTAACGAGAGGTTTAAACGGTTTTTGGGGACAAAATAAATTGTGGACCTAAAGCCCTCAGGCCTGTCCTCTAAGAGGGCCAGACCCAAGCCATAATGGGAGAGCTTCAAAGCGCCGGAGGAGCGGGAGGAGCGGTGGGTGGATGGCCCATATGAAGGAGTTTGGAGACATGCAGGAGCCGGCGAATATCCATGTCGATGTACAATTTGTACGCATCACTGCCCCAGCGGCCTAGTAGCTGGATTTCGTGATCTGCGCACCCTGCGGCGGCGGCTTGTGATGCTGCGCCACGACGGAAGCTGTGGCCGGCAAAATTGGCCGGGTTGATTCCAGCGGATAGAAGGGCTGTGCGGATGGATTTAACAAGGTGCTCATACCGCATTGCCTCCCCGTCGAGGCCCTCGAACAGCGGGGGCCGACCCATCACGTGGCTGGTTCTCAAACAACTGTTTGAGTGCTGCGACGGCGCATGAACGGTGACCCGGTGCGGCTGCGACTGTAATACGGACGCCTTTGCGAAAGGGGTCTGTTTTAGAGGCAGGAAGGGTGATAACAACTCGGGTTGGGTTTGCGAAGGAGGGGAGGAATTCAACTGAGTCGCGTGAGAGGCAAGTTTGAGTGTGATACTTGCCGCGCTTGAGTGTAAACTCGCCGGAGCGGAGGAAACCAGCAAAGGCGAGGCACCAGGACGCGTAAAGCTGGTCGTGACCTGGGATAACTCCGGGCTGCAAAGTGTCGAGCATGGCGAGGAGGACAGGGAGAGTGATGGGATTTTTCGGGGCGCGGTCAGGATCCCCGTGGAAGCGCTTAATTCCCCGAAAAAGTCGCTGGACCATGGGGGAATCACAGGCAGTGAAGGGGATGTCGGCGTCTGTATGCATGGATCGGACATGACACAAGTACACTTTGATGGGGGTGGTTTGACGTGCCCTGCGAGGGGAACAGATCCAAGACATGATGGCAGATTGTGAAGCTGGCAAAACGGATCCATCAGCATTATATTGTCCGGTGAGTCGGACATGCTCAATGTATGATTTTTGGCCTGTTGAATAGGTGCGTCGTGTAGACGATGCGATTCCGTGCCAAAGGTAAAAGGCAACAGTCCGGGGGAGGGTGAGGTGTCGCTCGTACCACCAATCCGGAGGACCTTCGAGGAAGGCTTTGAATGCAAATTGGGTGCGAGGGAGAACATCCGAGAATATGAAAAGCGAGAAGCAGCGTCAGTGACCCCATTTTCAGCAGATGATAACCACACAGAAGAGAAGGAAAAATCGAGGCGGCAAGCCAGTGCGAGAAAATCACGAAGTAAATTCATGGTTGCCTTTGAATCGATCGAGAGAGTGCGTAGCGTGTTGTACACGGCGTCGTTGTCATTGTGGAACACGACATGCTTGCCAGCAAAATCGTTTGCCCCAGCAAAGAACTGCATGCAGAACCGCGAGCATCTCCTTGACCTGGATGTGGTGATGTCGAAGACGGCGCGGGCAGCGAGCAGAGAACCAATTTTTTCCAAAATAACCCCCAATGCCCTTTGTGCCGCTTGCGTCGGTGAAAACATGGATAGTGTCACGGTTCGGGAGTAGAAGGCGAATGCCGTTCCATCCACGCGTGAACTTACGCCACCATTCGAAGTCGCGACGCACGCTGTTGGAGATACGGCGGCGTGTATGCGAGTGTGTGAAATCTCCTTGGAGATCAAAGAGTGCGCGCATGAAGGCGCGCGACATCGGGACGACTTGAGATGCGAAAATCAAGAACCCAGTGAGTTCCTGAAGCTCTCTCAAGGAACAGTGCGTACGCACTGTCCACTCGTCGAGCAAGCTAGTGAGATAGCTGAGTTTGTCGGAGGGCAGACGTGCCTCCATGGCGACAGTATCGATATCGAGTCCGAGGAACTCGAGTCCCGTGGTGGGGCCCTCGACTTTGGTGAGCTGGAAATTGAATCCGAGCTGCGCCCCGAGTGCGAGCGACCAGTCCAGCGCTTTTTGAGCAAGTGGGAGTGGAGTTGAAGGAGCGAACATCTGTAAGAAATCGTCCAAATAGTGCCGAAGGCGCGCAGGGAGATTGCGATCGAGAATCCAATGGAGCGCTTCAGCAAATAAATTGAAGATATATGGTACGGACTGTGCTCCGAAGCTGAACACAATGTTGTAGTAGAACTGGCGCTCCCACTCAAAACCAAAAAGGTGGTAATCTGCTGCTCGGATGGGGATGTGCCGAAAGGCGGACTCCAGATCGAGCTTGACAAGCAGTGATCCTTGCCAGGATGCGAGGAGGTCCGTGACAGCTTTATCAAACATGTCGTAGACAATGGAAGCTTCCCCATCCGGAATGCCGTCGTTGACTGACGAGCCGCGCGGCCAAGAGAGGTGATGGATGCGGCGGAATTCGGTCGTTCGTTTGCGAGCAATTGCGCCGAGAGGAGAGGTGCGGAAATTGGGGAATGGGGGAGAATTGAACGGGCCCATGGTTCGATTGTGCTGAAGCTGGGTAGCCAGGTCTGAAGCGATCACGTCGGGGTAATAATATGCAGACTGGAGATTTTTGCTGGTTTGGGAGGCGAGTTTATCCCCTTGAAATCCGACATTGGCGCCGTGTCGAATTATATGCAGTAAGGTACGTACAAGCTCCTGATCTGGGTATTCTCGTAAATGATACTCCCAAGCAGACGCGTTCAAAACACACAGGACCGTCGGTTCCAGCGACGAGTTCGGTGGTGCTCGATTAATGCGAGGGTCTGTGTTGGGACGGGCAGCGGGGATGGGCTGAGGCCCGAAAGCCTCGGAGTGGGGAAGAATGTAGAGGGTGTCCAATGCGAGGGAACCAGTGACAGTGTCGTTCTTCAGCGTGGCGCGCGAGCGAGAACGATGGGAAGAACGTTTCGAGCGTCTCGCTCGGCCAACCTTTCAGTTGGGGTGGTTATGCGCGCCGTGAGCCGTGGATTGGCAAGTGGAGCACGCATGTTTACGACCAAAGGGGCACATCTTCGAACATTTGCCGAGGTTGAAATTATGGCACGAGATATCTGCATTGGCCGCCTTCGAGGAGCTCTGTGAGGATAAAGAAGGCAATTTCTTCGAGGTGGTCGCAGGCTTCCTGCGATCGTAGAGCAGTGTGCTCATGAGCTCGACATCAGGACGTCCCCATCCCGAATAATCCCCATGGCGTTGCATTTCCCCGCGACGACGCTGGAAGAACTCCATGTGATACTCGACAACTGCAGCGAACTCGTATTCGGCCGCAATTTTCGAGAGATGCACATTGTAGCGCCAGAATTGGCGTGCGACCCAGTGGGACTGGCCAGTGGGCTGCGCATACATGCACAAAATTGCGAAATATTCGCTCAACGGAACCACTATCGCATTGAGCGACTTGTAGTCCCTCGGCGCAGCGTCCGTATAGCTCAGCTGAACGCCGCCGAGAGACAACGTCTGCCGGTCCTCTTTGTTCCGGTAGCGTGAATCCAGCTTGGACAGATCCCAAGCCTTGAGCTCGTGCTGGATCACCAACGCAATAACTGCCGCCTCGAGATCCGGGAACTCATCGAGAAGGGAAGAGTACGCACCGGCTGCAGGATTCTGCGTGAGCGGCGCTATGAAGGGGGTAGGAATAACCAGGGGTGGAGGTTGTGCGAAGAGTGGTGGGGCCTGGATGAAGGGCACCACGGGAGGTGCAGCCAGGTTGTTAGCCTGTGGGGGTGACTGGCGCGGGACTAGCCGCAGCAACAGCCTGGGCTACGAGTGCGGGTAGTGCCGCCATTAGCTCCTTGAGAATATCCTCCGCCGTCTTGGGCGGCGGGGTATTCAACTCGTCGTCGGACATATCGGAGAACGGGAATGGAAGGATGGGGCTGATATGCTGATCTGGTTCTGAAGAGCTTTCGCGGGACGATGGGAGTGAGATCAGAATTCCTGTGGCAGTAACGACACTGGACGGCTGCTTCGCGAATTTCCCGTTGATGCGGAAGGGTGTGCTGGCGGAAGCCAGGATGATCCCGAGGAGACTAAAGTACTAGGACGAGTAGTTCCAAACTGCGAGGCAGCTGTGTAAGATGGCGGATGTAAACGAGAATCTGAATAGACTTTACCTGCGAGGCAGCTGTGTAAGATGGCGGATGCATTCACCACTGCGCTCGCAAGGATTATATAGGGATTGTAACAATAAGTAGTATCGTAACAATAGAAAATGTAACAGCAAGAATTAAGAGATCAAGGGATAGATGAAACAACGAAAGACAATAGTTGAAAACGCACGCCGCTTGACCATTGACCACGTTTACCTCACTACACACCCATATGAGAGTTCGATGTTGAACTCCATCAGAGAAGTAGCCACCCCAAGCAATGGGAGAACACCGTAGTACCCAGTAGAGACACAGTAGTGTTAAACAGTAGAGTCAGGATCCTTCCAGAGAGTGGGCAAGTTGGCACCGACGTGGTGAGAAGGAAGAAGCCTGTTAAACACGTAACTTTGATTCGCTGATGGGCGGACCGGAAATCAAGCAAAATGCCAAAAAGAATGTAAGGTTCGAACGAGCGACTGTAGGAAAGACCAGCGTTAACCACTTCGCCAAGCGACATACTTAAGACAGTGTCAACGAGGGGTTCACCATGAGCTTTAGTATATGCCCCCTTGCCCGAGATCGGGCCGGTGCGGGTTGTAGTTCCCTCCAAATGAGTGTGTGCCGTTTTTTTTTCCGTTCTCAGGCCCAGAACGTGTGGCTATCTCCTGGCTCAGCTACTGGTGGCTCCAGCGATATTTTTGAAATTTGGAAAACAAGACCGTCGGTATAGCGAGCACAACAAAGGAGGAAAGACATTTAACTTACCAGCAACCGGTTTGACGAACAGGAGGCGCAGATGGATCTGAAAGGAGATGAAGTAATAAGGGCATGTGTGTCGAGTAAATACATACCAAAATAGTCGTTGAACAATGACAAAAGCCGTCGAGTATAAACCAAGGGGAAATCGGTGAGCACCCGAAGAAAAATCTAACACCACCAGTGGGATCCAAGGCGAAATTCAATAGGAAGCACCGCCTATGTAGACACAAACGCTCGGATTTGAAGCGCCTCAAGTCTATTCTCGAGAGTGTCTAAAAATAGTAGCTTAAAAGATTGATAAAGTCCAAGCGGATCTAAGTAAAACCAGAAAGCAGTCCCACTGAACCTAAACTTGCTTGGCGACTTAGACTGCATAAATGCAAGGTGGATGCAAGACCTCAGCAATCAGCCGTGCAAATCGCAAATTCGAAATAGAAGAAAGCGTACCGGCGTGTGACCAATTCGAGCAGTGCCCCAAGAGATACGACCTGAAGATCTTTCCGGTTATATCGCGCAAAGCAAGGCATAGTGAGTAGTTATCGAAGCATGGAATGGGAGGTCCTCGGTTTCTAGTGGCGATGTGCTCGAGAGATGAGGGGCGTGTGAGCGGACTGAGAGTCCGTGCAAAGCTCCCTTGATTTAGACCCACATATGATCGAGGAACATCAATCCGGGCGCTATTAAGGACGCGACCACTCAGTAGGTCATGGGCAGAAAGCCTTTCGCGGCGAGTGGATCCGAGGCAGTGGTCGTGATGTGTTTGGCCACAATTTGGGCGCAAATGTGTTTTGAGGGAGATGGGGGTGCAAGAAGCCCAGGACATCAGGTTGCGCAGCAACGACGCCCCTTATGTCACTCCAGGCCGCAGTTTCGTCCTCACAGGGTGGGATGGTGGCTCAGATCAGCACCTGTCCAGATGCTTTCAGAGCGACCTCGATCCCAAAAATAAGTGCTGAATGGCTATTTGCGGCGCTCATAAACGCAGAGTAACAACACGATTGACATCGAGAAATGAACAGAGAATTGGGCTATTTATGAACGCACTTTTATCCCGGTCGAGTAGCTGCTTCGGTCCCTCTTGAGCCTTAGGATTTTGAATTGACCAGCCAGCTAGCGCCCATCATTCTTCAATGTTGATCAGAATATTTGCATTTATATGGGTTCGTTGCGTCACCGTGTTTTTTTAAGCCTGAGAACGGACCACAGATAAAGGAAGATAATAGACGCAACACCCGGGCGATATGAATTGCCTACGAAAAGTTTCGGGGGTTGGGGGGGGGGGAGGAGGCGTTCGAGGCATAGAAAGCGCGTCCGCCAGATCCCCAAAGAATCGGTCCTACGGTTAATTATCTTTCTTCGATGTGCATGGACAACATAGTGATGCACTGGAATGAGAGCTGCATGAGAGCTGTGTAAAAGAGTGATCGTTGATACCTCGTATATTAAGCAGATGCCTCGTATCAGTGTGTGCATGTTTTCCATCACCTCGATTTGCCATCTTCTTCTCAGCCGCCATCTCTCCTTCAGTGTTGGCTCCGAGCCCACCGCTTTGGGTCAGTTTTTCTCCCATGCTTATTTCTAGACGTCCACTCAAATCACGATTTAGCTCTGCCGGGTCTGCTTCTTGCGTGCCGATCCCTCCATGCGGCCTACTTTCCAGCGCTCAAGGACCGCTCAAAAGAACCTCACTACTAGATCGACCTTCCTTCGATCGTTTCCCCCCATCATCGTCCCACCGTCCCCCCACATATTTTGCTCTCACTCAATATTGTACGCTCAGTTTTTACCTCAAGGCCGTAGCATCCTCACCCATTCAGCGTCCCTTCCGCGCACCACGGGAACTCGAGTGAGTCACCGAATTACTGCGTTATCGTTCCCTGCAACGACTGCTGACATCTTTGAACAGATAGGTTGTGGTTCAACTCTTCCGTCATTTCATTCCATCAACGCAAATTGCGCTGCCTGTGGTGAGCGTTGCCCGTATGTACGGTTCTTTCAACCTTTCTTTGCCTAGCGCGTGGTTATCGTTCAGATTCCCATTTTTGTGGTCCAGCCTCTCGCTCCCCGTAGTCGAGACGCAATGGCAAGGGATTTTTTTCCACCTTTCGAATGATGCGCTGTGTGGTGACCAGTTCCTTATTAGGTTTATATTTTATTTTCGCCACATCTTCGGGAAATTTGACGTGCAGATGACCTCCTTGCCACGCCATGTTATCAACTAACTCCCTTTCTTTTCAGGAACCGACCTTAAACCATCCGTATACCGCAATGTATTCTTCAATTTCCGACCTTGCACAATCAAATCGACGGAGATCCATTTCTTCCCACCTCTCTGTCTGCCGGCTCACTCTGATTCCATTCGTTGGACAAGGGTCACCAGACGACGCGATTGGGTAGGTTGTCATACTCCTGCCATCCAACGCCGCTTTCAAACTGACCTGTCTGTGTCATTACCAGCTGTAAGCGGATTCCAGTGGCGGCATTTCAGGCGAGTTACCTCAACCTTGCATGCTCCAAGTTTATATTCTCATCCTCATACTGTTTAGCTGTCCACCTGTCTTGCATCTTTCTCTCTCTCCAGATGCGAGCGGTCGTGCATCCCATTCATGCATGCCTCCGGACATTGGCAACTTCGATTTTTTCAAGTTATTTTCCCTCTCGCCACGACGCTTCCGCCCACATCGCTGACGTCGCAGCACCAGGTACCCCGCGTGAGCCCCCCACGCGAACTTTCTATTCAGTTGTGCACGCTCCCACGACTGTAGCGCGCCCACCACCCCAAGCTGTTGCTTACTCCGATCCCTCTACCCAGTCGCCCAGATTGTCCCTCGACGCCTAACGCGTCGATCGGCATTGGCCAGGACGTCTTATTCAACTCTCCACCACCCTGCAACCCCCTCATCGCCGCTGCCGTACGCATATGGTGTATCTGACCTTTCCGTTTACGTTTCTCGGGTTCCGCGAGTCAATTCACGCGTCAAGGACGCACTCCTGGTAAGCACTTCATCTTGATCAAGTTTGATACCGACATATTTGTATTAAGTTTTGAACGTTCTAATCGACTCCTCATCCAGATCCGAGGGCGTCCTTGACGGTTTCAAGGACCTGCGCCACTTCCAATACAAAATTGCTGCGCAGGGAATAGAATCCGTCTGCAGGTGTCTCCTCATGCTTCTTTACTTTACCAGATCGATACTACTCTGTTCTTAATAGCCCCAAAGATTCGACGTGTTTCATCGACATCGCACGACCTGTCTATCATTACCCCACAATTTACATTGCAGCCCTCAACGTCCCAGAGCAAAGTGAGCGCAAGTTAAATATTTGTTCGTGCTTAGTGCTAACATTTCGGCGGGTTGATAGAGTTGAGCTCCTTGAGGCCTTCGCCTGCTGTTTGGTATGTTTTGCCAGAGATAGAGTTTACGACGCTGTCCAGCCAGTCTTCACTCCGTTTCACATGTCAATATTATTTTATGGAACGGTATGCGATTCCTTTCCATGTACTGTGTATTCACTCGCTGATTTTTACCGCCTGCCATATTGCAGCCCGCCGTATATTGACTCAATTGCGGCCGATAAAAGACTTTTTATGCATGACAGTCGAACTGTATTTATCGTACGGATCTTTGTATGTAGATACTTAGAGTGAATGAATAATTTTTACTTGGAATAATGTTCCACCGACCATAGATCTGCCGTATATTCAAATTGTGAAGCCTGTGGTATTTTTAAATGCCGGCTGGTTGCTTTCGAACACGCCGCGGTCTGCACATCTGCCGGAGCGAAGCGAAGGCATGTCTTGTATGACATCAATGTGACTGAGTCACTGACTCACATTGTTTGTCATACACTTCCATTACTTTCGCACCACCATGAGGGAAATTGGGCCTGGGCGCAGCAACGGTGCTATTTGCTGTGGATGTGAAAAATTCTCCTGTGACTCATATCTCACTCATATTTGCCGCAGGCACACTAGAGGCGTTGTGCCTCCCGCTTGTTCATGGCCTCCTGCCTACGCGTACTGCTCATTGGCAGCACCATTTACAGTGTTTGCCTTTTCACACTCCAAGATCATCTGTCTTGAATTACGTGTTGACCTCATATACCCAATCCAATCGCGAAAATGACTACCCGGCAGTCTCGTCCTTTTTTAACCTAGCGAACTCAAATTACCCAGAATTCAGACTTGAGGCGGCTCGATGGCGGTGAGCCGCCCCAATGTGTATATCTTGACTCTCGAATGGCACCTCTGCTCGACTTGGTGCCTGGCATATGCGTACAAATTTTCTTATTTCCCACAGGGGGCAAATATTGAGGCACCTGTCATAGCGGCATCTGACAGCCATGCTACACGTCCTCGCGCAGTCCTTGCCGCGGCCTCGTTCTGATACTCACACGAAATCCATTGATCCGCTTGCTTCGAAATCCCACGATGGCTGCGCCGAATTTCTATCTCTCCGTCTCTCCGTCTCACTGGCACTTGCTTCCACCCTGTTGTCACTGACCGTCGGGGCAGCCCAGTTCTGCCTTCCAATGAACACTACAGCCTACCCATCTCTTTCTTCATTGACTTTCCACCACTGCCATCAGGTCTGCTTCGGTAATTCAATGACTGGTCTTGTCGCATCTAGATTTTCACCCATTCTTGGCGGACAGCAACCTTGGTGCGAAAGGCGCCGCGCTGGTAACTTGCAGAGCCTCAAGGCGAGCAAACTGCGTATATCTTCGGCACCGCCCCGCAGATAATTCTTCCATGCCCTGAGTCGTACGCTGATTGGTAGATGTATCCGAGAACTGGCACGGTAATGATCGCTTTGTCGTACATCCCGTAAGGCAACGTCAGCAGAATGTTCTGAGATTAAATCGGGTAAAAACGCGAAGCTCGTGCCGCCTCCCTCAGTCTACCACCATGCCATCTATCGACCTTTCCGAGCCCTTGCTCTAGGCAGCACTTGCTGCACCAGCGCTGTATCTCACTTGGCTACACAGCGCATCCCGTTCTAGGCTACCCTTGCCACCCGGGCCAAGGCAACTACCCCTCGTCGGCAATTTATTTGACATGGCGACTCGTCCTTGGGAGGCCTGCATGGGGTGGAGCAAAAAATATGGTCTCTTAATCGCTCTTTCCCGAGTGATCTATGCTGAAAGATATGTGCAGGTTCTGATGTCATCCACGTAAATCTGGCGGGGACCCATGTCATCGTCCTGTCGTCTTTCGAAGCAACGGAGGCGCTCCTCGAGAAACGTTCATCGATTTATTCCGATAGGTATGTGAGCAGCTCGCCGGTTCCATTTCTAATACATTTTCGATTTCAGACCGGCGTTTCCCATGGTTAATGATTTGATGGGATGGAGTTTCAATCTACGTGAATTTTGATTCCACACGTTGTGAGCATGGTGACTGATATGAGTATTCCAGCGTTCATGAAATATGGTGCCCATCCTGTTGATCATGGCTATTTCGCGGAGGACAGACTAATCTGAACTGTTACCAGGAGATGAATGGTATGGTCCTTAGATTCGTCGAATCTAGTGCGGACCTGACTATAATACGTAGGCGGATTCACCGTCGTTTATTTAATCAACAATTCAACATGGTAGCATCGTCCAGTTTCTCCGGTGCACAGCGCACGGCAGCCCATTCCTTGCTGCGTCGCCTGCTCAACAACCCCGCCGGTTTTCGGGACCACCTCAAACAGTGCGGAAGTCCTCGTCCCGTACTGATTCCGTATCAACTAATCATTCGAAAGAATGGCGGGCGAAGTTATCATATCGGTTACATATGGAATTAACGTCCAGCCTGCTGATGACCCATACGTCGTGCTGGCGGAAGAGGCCATAAAATCGCTCTCATATGCCCGGGTCCCCGGACGATTCATTGTGGTGAGTGCGATATGTATTCCCAAATTGAGTTGACTTCATCCATCGCTCCGCAGGATTCTATCCCGATTCTGAAATACCTACCGGAGTGGTTTCCAGGGGGCCAATTCAAACGTATAGCTAGGGAAGGGAGATCCTTATCGCAAGCAATTAGAAAACGTCCTATTTGCTGAGACGAAACGTCTGATGGTAAGTGAACACGGATACTCTCAAATTGTGTGTGTAATAGATTCTGTGCATTGAATCAGGCATCTGGAGAAGCCACATCCTGTTTTACTTCCAAAGCTCTACGTGATCTCGAATCAGGTGGAAAACACTTCCAGGAGTCTACTGTGAAAAAATGTGGCCGCGGCGATGTACGCTGCGGGAGCCCACACAACGGTTTCTGCCCTGTCCACATTCATCCTTGCCATGCTCGCCAATCCCGAAGCTCAAAGAAAAGCCCAACTCGAAATCGACTCAGTTGTGGGGCGGGGTAACTTACCAGACTTCAGTGACAAACAGGCGATGCCATACGTCGCTGCACTTATCAAAGAGGTCTTACAATGGGGAAATGTGCTTCCATTTGGTTCGCTGCATTTACTACTCTTTCGGAATTAATGCTGAATGGTTGTTGGGGATACAGGGGTTCCCCACGTTTTGACAGTTGAAGACGAGTATCGCGGTTATCGCCTACCGGCTGTCATCGGACATGTGTGGTAAGTTTACTACTTGAACAGACATGCCTCTATCTTAGAGCATTTTCAGGGCCATTCTCCATGATGAAGTATGTGCACACCAGGATTTGCCTTTCCACGCCCCCTAATACTCGCCAGCTTGCGTACGACCCATCGAACCGTCTTACAAATACGAAGGCGGGGCATTATTGTGCGGGCATAGTCTTGTCTGACAGAATGCTGATTAACGATACTTCGGATCCAGCTCACCAGCTCCATTCGGGTGTATTATCACACTGCGATCTCAAGACGCGGTCAGCGTGATTCAGGCGACCTCTAATGATGTATGATTGGTCCAAATGTTTCACAAGATTTATGTAGTTAGTGGATCACCAGTTCATCGGATCACTCACAGGCTGTCGTCAGAAATTCGCCTTCTGTGTAGTATAACGATTCACTTTCTACACATATTATTCTTTAGTGCGGACTGGTGCGGCCTATATCTTGGGGTGGAATCAGAGCTCAGACTCCCGGATGTGGCTGTGCTCTAGCATCATCCGAACCAGTGGCTGCACTTTGAACCCTTCTGAGATGAAAAAAGTCCACAATAAATGGTGAAAAATTCACCTATGCCTCCCACATAACTCTTCCTACTAGAAGTGGGTTTCCCCCCCCATGCCCACAACCAGTAGGAAGGCGTTTGAGGATTCTGCCTATGCTGCAATAAAAGTCACGATAGAGCTGGGATAAAGTCGCAATATCGAAGGATAGGAACCTGCATATGTGGCATATACCCACCCTGCAATAAAGCTGCGATAAAATCTGCGATAAAGCTGCAATATCACTCCCCAAAATTTTATATATGGTATCTGTGTGTGCTGTGATAAAGCTGCAATAAATCTGCGATAAAGCTGCAATATCCCTTCCTGACGGATGTAGGGACTTATATATTAGCACACAGCTGTGCTGTAATAAAGCTGCAATAAAAGCATATATGGTATCTGTGTGTGCTGTGATAAGTTGCAATAAATCTGTGATAAAGCTGCAATATCCCTTCCTGACGGATGTAGGGACTTGTATATTAGCACACAGCTGTGCTGCAATAAAGCTGCAATAAAAGCTGCAATAAAGCCGCAACAACTCTTTCCCAGTAACTTTCAGTAAATTTGGGGACTTGAGTGCTCTCTGCCATCGGCTGTGGCCAAAAAAGGAAATATACATAGAAAATACACGAAAAATTCGCAAAAATCCTGACTGCTACTTGTGCTAGTTTCTAGGGCATTGGCTGTCCAAGTCGAGGTCATGTGACATATTACATCACAAAGCCAAAGCATCTTGATTGGACCCTCCAGTAAAGATGATGAATACCCCCAAATTTTGAGGTCATACATGTGTTTGTTACAGAGCTATTCACTATTCAATCCTCAAAAGACTCGCGTCTCGGAAAGTATTTTGCGTTTTACGGCCTAACAAAGCCTCGGATCAAAAATGTTCTTATACAACCTTGTAGTCCTCAAAGAGCTCTACAACTTTGGTCCTGGGTATATTTTCGGTCAATATATTGTAATGAACAAAAGACACCTCACAAGAACAGTCAGTTTCATTAGATCTCAATTTGATTAGATTTCACTTGAATTCCGACTGACTGACCTCAGAAACATTACAAAACAGCCAGTTTCATTAGATTTGGCCTTAATTTATCACATTTGCTTGAAACATCACAAATCAGTTAGTTTCATTAGTGACCGACTGGCATCAGTTTCATTAGAATTGACTGTACTTCACATTTGCTTGAAACATCACAAATCAGTTAGTTTCATTAGTGACCGACTGGCATCAGTTTCATTAGAATTGACTGTACTTCACTACTTGAAACATCACAAGAATAGTTAGTTTCATTAGATTTGGCTGAACATCATTAGACTTCACTGAACTTGATTACATTTTGACTGACTGAGCTAAAAAAAAAAAAACATCACATAAATGGTCAGTTTCATTAGATTTGGCTTCACTTCATTTGACTTTACTGAACTTGATTACATTTCGACTGACTGAGCTAACAAGCATTGTCAGTCTTGTTAGATTGGGCTTCACTTCAATACTTGAAACATCACAAAAAAGTTAGTTTCATTAGACTTCACTTAACTTGACTACATTTCGACTGACTGGGCTAAGAAACATCACATAAATGGTCAGTTTCATTAGATTTGGCTTCACTTCATTAGACTTTACTGAACTTGATTACATTTTGACTGACTGAGCTAAGAAACATCACAAAAATAGTTGATTTCATTAGACTTTACTGAACTTGACTACATTTCGACTGACTGAGCTAAAAAAAACATCACATAAATGGTCAGTTTCATTAGATTTGGCTTCACTTCATTAGACTTTACTGAACTTGACTACATCTTGACTGACTGAGCTAACACAAATAGCGCCGTGTCTCAGAAAGTATTTTGCATTTTGTGGGCCAACAAGGCTTCTGATGGGAAAATGGTATAGGTGACTCTTGCAGCCCTTGATGAGCTCTATAATCCGAGCATAACTTTCCCTTTTTGGACACTAACACCTTTTGCCCAAAAAGGAAATTCCTTGCACCAGCCCTTCCCTGGCTCATAATTGTACCATTCTGGATGATCTAACTATATAGGAATGTTGTTCCAGGTTCTTTGAAGCTGACCAGGCCGAATTGAGCCCATTATAGTGCAATAGTAGGGTGAAAATAGCGAATTTGATGAATTGTGTTCCTATCCATGATATCTTGGGGATACAGCAATATAAATACCTCCTGAGTGTATTAATCTGTTCTCCTAGGCCTCGAAGGTCACTGGGTCAAATTGCAATCCATTACAGTGCAATAATAGGGTGAAAATAGCGAACTTCCCCTTTTTGGACACTAACACCTAGCACCCAAAAAAGGAAATTCCCTACATTAGCCCCTCCCTGGCTCATAATTCGACCGTTTTGGACGATTTAACCACATAGGGATGTTTTTCTAAGGTCTTTGAAGCTGACTAGAACATGGTGGAGCCCATCACAGTGCAATGATAGGGTGAAAATAGCGAATTTCATGAATTGTGTTCCTGGCCATAATATCTTGGGGATACAGCAATATAGATACCTCCTGACAGTATTACTTTGTTCCCCTAGGCTATACAAGCACCCTGAAAGCAATAGATTATGTGATGATCATTAAAAACATCGCATTTTGGCCATACATAGAAATGCCATTTTCGCTCTATTCTGGGCTTCCCCATGGTGTGGGATATCCCAAAACAAATGTTTTGGACTTAGCTGATGTATAAATCTTGGAAAAGTGGACAGCTGACACCAAGATCACTTCTTACCCTATGATTTGAGGTGATCATCTGTTGTAGTGTTGTTCACCTCATTCAGCATGCCACAGGGTCGTGGAGATCCTTCTGGGTGCTTCAAACAGATGTTCCAGGTCATATAAAGAGTTCCCAGCCGAAAATGAGGTTAACATGGGGTCATAAACTCGAAATATGTCAGATGACATTTCTTGGTTGTTTTGTGAATAGGGCACCAAGGAGACCATTGAGTGCGAAATAAACACTCTAAATGGAAAGAGACAATGTAAATGGCTCAGATTGAGCTTTATTGAAGTGTTTTGGTCGAGTTTTGGCTGAATACTGTTGCTGAGCATATAGGTTGGAGTACAACTTTGGTTCCATATACTGGCCATGGTTCAAAACACCATCTGGCCAGAACTTCACCAAAACACTTCAAATAAAGCTCAATCTGAGCCATTTACATTGTCTCTTTCCATTTAGAGTGTTTATTTCGCACTCAATGGTCTCTTTGGTGCCCCATTCACAAAACAACCAAGAAATGTCATCTGACATATTTCGAGTTTATGACTCTATATTAACCTCATTTTTGGGTGGGAACTCTTCATATGGCCTGGAACATCTGTTTGAAGCACCCAGAAGGATCCCCACGATCCTGTGGCATGCTGAATAAGGTGAACAACACTACAACAGATGATCACCTCAAATCATGGGGTAAGGAGTGACCTTAGTGTCAGCTGTCCACTTTTCCAAGACATATACATCAGCTAAGTCCAAAAAATGTGTGTTGGGATATCCCACACCATAGGGAAGCCCAGAATAGGGCGAAAATGGAATATCCTTGTATGGCCAAAATGCGATGTTTTAATGATCACCACATAATCTATTGCTTGCAGGGTGCTTGTATAGCCTAGGGGAACAAAGTAATACTGTCAGGAGGTATCTATATTGCTGTATCCCCAAGATATTATGGCCAGGAACACAATTCATGAAATTCGCTATTTTCACCCTATCATTGCACTGTGATGGGCTCCACCATGTTCTAGTCAGCTTCAAAGACCTTAGAAAAACATCCCTATGTGGTTAAATCGTCCAAAACGGTCGAATTATGAGCCAGGGAGGGGCTAATGTAGGGAATTTCCTTTTTTGGGTGCTAGGTGTTAGTGTCCAAAAAGGGGAAGTTCGCTATTTTCACCCTATTATTGCACTGTAATGGATTGCAATTTGACCCCAGTGACCTTCGAGGCCTAGGAGAACAGATTAATACACTCAGGAGGTATTTATATTGCTGTACAAGATATGCCTCGCTTCGCTTCGGCATGTGCGCATGGCATAAGATAACCAGTCAGAGGCTCAGAGCACAGCAAAGTATTCCTGCGCTCATATCATTGGTGGTACGGTGAATATAAATCGAGCTAGCTAGGTATTACAAACGTACATGATGTCAGGTCTAATAAATAAGTAAATGGAGGACGAAGCAGACCATTGAATAAACAGAAACACAGACTCTATGGGAGTAGAGAGCAGTTTAGAGGGTTGGTAGATCCGGCAATGCACTGGAAAATAGAAATAAGCTAGACCCGAACTCAGTCCATGTCAATGAAACGACGGAGTCAGAAACAAATTGAATCAAGCGCAGGCTAGTTGAAGTCCTACAACTCCGATGACAGAGAACGCACGCAACTGAAGAGCAATTCACAGTCCGGTGTCGTGCAGGTGGAGAGCTATGCGACGTGTGAGAATAATAAGCATCGGAGAACGTAAACGAAAAAACAACACACCGGCGATGCTTGTTGTTCCTCCCGAGTTGAAAAAAAAAAGAATCAATAAGAATATCAACCCCCACGGTGCCGAGGAAATAACCTTGAACCAAAGAATGCGAAAACATACTCCAAAGCTTTTGGCCCATGAGACGCCGTGTGGCTTCCAAATTCGGAACTGCGTGTGGTTCAATAGGATGTTAATCCACACCGAAAAAAATACTCCACAAAAGGCAGCAAGCAGGCGCCACAGCTGGTTCGCTCTCAGAGATCCTAACGAATGTGCAGAGGACAACCATTTAATGGTAGACGTACTGAAATCAAGCTGCGCCCGTGCTGCCAAAACTTTGGGATTCTGTGGCCGAGGTTGCATCTTGGCTTTTGAGTTAGCGTTGAAACGAAGGACTTGATCATGCAGTAGTTGAAGATGTGGCGCCGAAACAATTGGCAGAAGGTCAAGAATAAGTTTACTCGGGATTGCGCAGCTTGAAGATGAGTGAGTGTCCAATACTTGCAGTCTTGAAGCATGCGTGACTCCGGACAACCTTGAGGACCATGCGGGATGATGTTTGATGCTGCGAGATGTTTGATAATTGAGGGAACTGTCGAGGCTTCGGACGTGCGACGCAGACTTGCATTAATGCTTGGACTTCAGTCTTGAGAGGATCTTGACAAAGACGCATTGGCGGCATTGCATGCAAGGACGACTTGGCAAGAAGATTGTGAAGGGGGTAGAACTCGAAAGTGGCAGGGTGATGGAGGATGATGGGAGAAAGAAACCAAGCAACGGGAATGCGCACGGCTCTTTTGAGCGGCCATTGAGCGCGTGAATAAAGGGCATGTGGTCAGTTTAAAATAGTTTACACGTCATAGCGCACAGCCCGTCGAAGATTCCAGAAGTTAAACTGTAAGCGCTCTCGAGCGCTCCGTCAAAAACAAATAGTTGCAACGTCGGTAATCAGCGGTGGCGTGGGAAAGTAAACATGTACATCGTGATACGAGGCATCTGCTTAATATACGAGGTATCCCCAAGATATCATGGATAGGAACACAATTCATCAAATTCGCTATTTTCACCCTACTATTGCACTATAATGGGCTCAATTCGGCCTGGTCAGCTTCAAAGAACCTGGAACAACATTCCTATATAGTTAGATCATCCAGAATGGTACAATTATGAGCCAGGGAAGGGCTGGTGCAAGGAATTTCCTTTTTGGGCAAAAGGTGTTAGTGTCCAAAAAGGGAAAGTTATGCTCGGATTATAGAGCTCATCAAGGGCTGCAAGAGTCACCTATACCATTTTCCCATCAGAAGCCTTGTTGGCCCACAAAATGCAAAATACTTTCTGAGACACGGCGCTATTTTGTGTTAGCTCAGTCAGTCAAGATGTAGTCAAGTTCAGTAAAGTCTAATGAAGTGAAGCCAAATCTAATGAAACTGACCATTTATGTGATGTTTTTTTTAGCTCAGTCAGTCGAAATGTAGTCAAGTTCAGTAAAGTCTAATGAAATCAACTATTTTTGTGATGTTTCTTAGCTCAGTCAGTCAAAATGTAATCAAGTTCAGTAAAGTCTAATGAAGTGAAGCCAAATCTAATGAAACTGACCATTTATGTGATGTTTCTTAGCCCAGTCAGTCGAAATGTAGTCAAGTTAAGTGAAGTCTAATGAAACTAACTTTTTTGTGATGTTTTCAAGTATTGAAGTGAAGCCCAATCTAACAAGACTGACAATGCTTGTTAGCTCAGTCAGTCGAAATGTAATCAAGTTCAGTAAAGTCAAATGAAGTGAAGCCAAATCTAATGAAACTGACCATTTATGTGATGTTTTTTTTTTTTAGCTCAGTCAGTCAAAATGTAATCAAGTTCAGTGAAGTCTAATGATGTTCAGCCAAATCTAATGAAACTAACTATTCTTGTGATGTTTCAAGTAGTGAAGTACAGTCAATTCTAATGAAACTGATGCCAGTCGGTCACTAATGAAACTAACTGATTTGTGATGTTTCAAGCAAATGTGAAGTACAGTCAATTCTAATGAAACTGATGCCAGTCGGTCACTAATGAAACTAACTGATTTGTGATGTTTCAAGCAAATGTGATAAATTAAGGCCAAATCTAATGAAACTGGCTGTTTTGTAATGTTTCTGAGGTCAGTCAGTCGGAATTCAAGTGAAATCTAATCAAATTGAGATCTAATGAAACTGACTGTTCTTGTGAGGTGTCTTTTGTTCATTACAATATATTGACCGAAAATATACCCAGGACCAAAGTTGTAGAGCTCTTTGAGGACTACAAGGTTGTATAAGAACATTTTTTGATCCGAGGCTTTGTTAGGCCGTAAAACGCAAAATACTTTCCGAGACGCGAGTCTTTTGAGGATTGAATAGTGAATAGCTCTGTAACAAACACATGTATGACCTCAAAAATTTGGGGGTATTCATCATCTTTACTGGAGGGTCCAATCAAGATGCTTTGGCTTTGTGATGTAATATGTCACATGACCTCGACTTGGACAGCCAATGCCCTAGAAACTAGCACAAGTAGCAGTCAGGATTTTTGCGAATTTTTCGTGTATTTTCTATGTATATTTCCTTTTTTGGCCACAGCCGATGGCAGAGAGCACTCAAGTCCCCAAATTTACTGAAAGTTACTGGGAAAGAGTTGTTGCGGCTTTATTGCAGCTTTTATTGCAGCTTTATTGCAGCACAGCTGTGTGCTAATATACAAGTCCCTACATCCGTCAGGAAGGGATATTGCAGCTTTATCACAGATTTATTGCAACTTTATCACAGCACACACAGATACCATATATGCTTTTATTGCAGCTTTATTACAGCACAGCTGTGTGCTAATATATAAGTCCCTACATCCGTCAGGAAGGGATATTGCAGCTTTATCGCAGATTTATTGCAGCTTTATCACAGCACACACAGATACCATATATAAAATTTTGGGGAGTGATATTGCAGCTTTATCGCAGATTTTATCGCAGCTTTATTGCAGGGTGGGTATATGCCACATATGCAGGTTCCTATCCTTCGATATTGCGACTTTATCCCAGCTCTATCGTGACTTTTATTGCAGCATAGGCAGAATCCTCAAACGCCTTCCTACTGGTTGTGGGCATGGGGGGGGAAACCCACTTCTAGTAGGAAGAGTTATGTGGGAGGCATAGGTGGAAAAATTCTAGAGGGTGGACATGATGTTATGATGTTTGAGGGCACAAAGCACAGCCACTGGTTCAGAAGACGCTAGAGCATAGCCACATGCGGGAGTCTGAGCTCTGGTTCCACCCAAAGAAATATTAGGTATTTGGCATTGTAAAAACAACTGTTGAAAAAGAACCAATACTGGGATTTTTAATTGGCAGTCCAACATCACCGAGAAGCCCGGACAATATGGTTTTATCTCAAGGAATAAGGAACAGCAGACTAATTTCACAGGTGTGTGCATGGAATTGTTATGCATTCATGGCAGGATGCCAGGTGCAAGCTGAGGGGAATTTTATTGAAGAGTTTCAATCAAGCCCCAAATGGGATTCCCATGGTTTGACTCAAGTTCGTCGGGTAACTGAAGGGTTTAATTTCACTGATATTATCTCTTGGCATCAGATGGTAGCTGTGGCCCTTCTGAGTGCTAGACTGCTAGTCAATGCAAGTTACAACAGCTGGAACCCTTTGAAAATCCAAGTTGGATCACAGCAATTTTGAATGTCTTGTACCTTTTCCAAGTTGTTCCTTGTCCAAGTTATTCCAGTTGAAGGTTGTACCCTAGTAAAGTAGTTGCAAAATTTTGGACCACCATTGAGGTTGATGCCAGTGTGCAAAGCCACATCTCTTTCTTGGCCAACATTCAACACTTTTTGCACACTATATTGCCCATAACACTAAATTTTCTTCAGGCTAGGCCAGCCACCCCAATTCACCTTCATGAAAGGCGGTACATCGTCCAAATTTTGTGTTCAGGTTGCACATTATTTTGGCCTGTAAACATTTGATATTTTTTGCACAGTATGTGCCATGAAAGGTTTAAGCCGGAGCAAAATCTGTGTTGGTTCAGGTCTGTATCCGCGCCATCTTGAGCTCTTGGAATAAATATCTGACTGAAGTTGGGTCCAGTTGCCGTTGTAGTTTCAATTATCAAAGTGATCACTTTGATATGTCTTCTTTGGTGGAGTGTTTAATGCTCGATATTATTATCCACAAAAAAAACTGGAGGTTCTGAGTTCGACTCTCGCAACTGGAAATTTGTATCTTTTCCACAGCTTAACCGGTTTAAACAGAAACCTGCTTGTGTTGAACACAATCACTGTTTTGATCAAACTGTGTTCAACCCTGTTTTTGGCTGGAACAGCGCCACACCGTCCCCGTTTAAACAGAACAAATTTAAACACTGTTTTACAGTCAGATGCCCATTGCTTAAGCAAACCTAATATGGTTACTGCAAAGAGTTTGGCAGCAGGGAGGGGATTTCGGCGGGGTTTGGGTTTGGGCTCTGTCACAGGCGCCATTGCGAGGATGATAACTGATGAGACCACATTCTGCCCTACCTTTTAGATGACGGGTTCTGGCAAAAAAAGGAGGAAGGGACCGGAGTGAATGCTGGCGGACAGCACACTTGGAACCCAGCAGGTAATTTGTTGCCTGCAGGGACAACAGATGAATATTCTCCCAATTTGGATCCGAGTACAGCGCTAGCCTTGTGGTGTCTGTGGCAAGTCGCAAAAAAACAATCAAGGGCCATTGGAAAAAATCCGTTTATCTGTTTGAAAACCGTTTATAAATGTTTTCCATAGATCCGCAAACGAAAGGAAAATAAAAACGGTTTTTTCCGTTTGCAAACGTCTGCAAACGGAAACAGCTCGAGCCTTAGCTTGGCTATGGCTGGCTTAATTTAGGCTCGGCTTCATCGGCTCGCCAAGCCAAGCCAAGCCAAGCCGCGGCAACACTAGCCGCGGTGAGCTACAGTAAGCAACATATTTAGCCGGGGAACTAATTTCCAGACAGTGATGTGAATCTTTTGCGACCGCCGGTTTTCGCCTGTGGCTCATCTTCTTGCACTTGCAACAGCCGGTATGCCATTGACTGATCTCCGTCCAATGCCCGTCCCTCGCGTCCGAGATGTCACTCTATCGCCTTCCATAAAAGCACTGTCAATCGCGAGATACTTCTCCATCAGGAAAAACCTCCCTGGAAAAATTCTGCAATTTTTCGAAGAATTTTCTCTTGGCCCCCAAGATTTTGATATTTTTCGATATTTTGGCAAAATTTCCAGAAGTTTGAGTGAAATATGTCCACAATTGCGAGATTTTGAGAAGCCCAGGAAACATTTAGATCAATTTCCTCAAATTTTCATTGCCTTCCTCCAGTACATAAAGCAGCCAGGGGAGCATGATCACATCCCTCGAGAGTCCAGAACCACGGCCATTAGAAAACAATCTTTCCTCGGCGGTGATTCAAGCAGGTAAATAATAGAGCAAGCACAAGGATACACACCAATCTATATTTCTCGGTCAGACTGCAGTGGTCGCGACAAACTCGTAATTGAAGTTGACGTGCCAAGGGAAGGGAAAACAGGCCCTAAACCAAGTTCGGCTATCGGAATGGCGGCAATGCCGATCGGCCGACGGTCAATAGCCGTGCCACGTGGTGGAAATCTTAAATTTGGTTTGACAGCGCCACGTCAGCTACGTCTCTTCCTTTCCTCCCACTTCGTCACCCATTCTTCTTTGTTTCTTCGACAGCTCCCCTCCTCTCTCCACCTTTCTGAGGTTCCAATGCTCCTCCCCTTTGCACCAGCTCGTTCTCCGAACCACCGAACTGGAGTCCGTCACTAACAAGTAGGATGGTGAGTGCTGTGAAAATGTGCAGCTTAGTCTCATGTCGCACCTAGCTATTGACTTCAATGTTGACGCGCAGGCCAACGCGCTAAGCGCCCACAAGCGCCCATCGGATCACCATCGGCCCGGCAACAGCGTCAACCATCGCGCTGCCGACGTTATTGTACTTTCGGTTATTCAACGCGTCTCTTCGCCCCGCACGTCCGTACCACGCGCCTTTCCCATCTGGCAACGATCGCATGGTCTCAAACCACATGCCTGATCATTCCTTGTATTTTATACTCCCGCAACAATCCCGGTACTCGCCAAACTTCCATATCTCAACCATTTTCCATATATCTGCACATCACATTGTTCATTTTACCGGCCCCGTGTCCTCGCTGTCTTCCTTGGCACCGATAAGCATTCCATTTATTTATCTATGCTCCATTCATCCATCTCCGTAAACTGTATAAATACTTAGGATTCTTTTAACAAAACACACTTCGGTTTGCCCCCAAGTCAACTGCTCGAAATACTCGCGCCCTCGCTCTCGTCTACGCCCTCGTATTCGCCTCCGGACCACGCCTACGCCCCCGCTCTCGTACCCCGTACCTCCGCTTCTTCAGTTGGCCGCGCGGTGACTTGTCACGGCACCTCGGCTTGTTGAAAACTCGTTCTTTGATATTCCTCCTGCCCCTCTTGCTTTGATCCCTAGTATTTTGTGGTTCAGCTCGCGCTTGAGCGGTCTGTAGGTTCGTCAATGTCGCGACCTCAATCTCTCTTCCCATCCTTCAGTTTACTCGGTGCGTCTCTCTGTGCATTCGTTTGACTGTCACTGATCCCCACTCCGCAGACATCCAGCTTTCACCATAAGCTAGGGCACCCTGCGCTATGCATGGTGTGTGAACCTTCTCCTGATTTACTTGTCATTGCTTACACATCCCCTCAGCTCCTGGCAGCGACTCTGATGCATTGCAGCGTATCACAGGCCGTATCACTGCAGTGCAAAATTTGGTGTTCCAGCAGCCCGGCATTCCGTTGCCGCATGGAGTATCTGCACGTATGTCTCTGTCGAAATTTTGCCTTCATTCGCGCTCATGATTATGTACAGCCTCTCAGCACGGCCATACGTTCGCCCCCTGTCTGTCAACATGTCTGCAGTGTGGTGATCCGCTGGTGCCAGCTGGACACATGCCTGACGACAGTAAGTAAGTGCGTATTCCCGTCCTCTTTCCTTTGAATATCGGAATCGGCTGGGTGTAATTAGAATCGTTGAATGTAAATATAATTCTACCTACGTATCTACCTACCATGTATTAGCTAGTGCCATGGAATAGATTTTCTTTCTTGACTTCTGTTCTTGTGCTCTGAGGTTGAGAAAGCGACGCAAAATTCAAGGAAACCTGCGTGAAATTTGGCCCAAAAGTTGCCAAATTGCTAGAATCCTTGCGGGGAGAACATATTTTGACATAATTGTGCTCATTCGTGAAACTCGAGCTATTTTCGCACATTTGGGCGAAAAATATCACAAAATACGCAAAAATACCAGGGGAGGGTTTCCCTGATGTCTCCCACTGCCATGCCTGTAATGTTCTCTGTTGCAAACCACCCAGCCAGGCCCGCCAGGCTCGACGCTGCAGATGGTCTGACTGGCGAACAAATCCTGCACGCAGCATCCCGGAACCGATATGAAGACAAAATTGCGGAGGTCCTGCAGTTCTCGCTCTCGGACTCCACGTTGGGTCCAGGATTGTATGTCTTTGGCCCATATCTCAATGCAGATCTCACAAAACTCGCAGTCGAGATCCCGTGGCTACAGGCTACAGGCTACAGCCAAAGCGAAACGACTTCATCGGAACCGTGATCTCCGCGTACAATGGCCACCACGCGCTCATAATCCGCCCGGACGACGTCTGGATCGCGATCCTTTGCCAGTTCAACTTCT
Source organism: Mycena olivaceomarginata (assembly GCA_029378375.1). NCBI lineage: Eukaryota > Fungi > Basidiomycota > Agaricomycetes > Agaricales > Mycenaceae > Mycena > Mycena olivaceomarginata. The sequence continues at coordinate 25,683 of JARKIC010000560.1, read as the reverse complement.
TCGTGAACGCGAACGCAGAGTTGCTCCGCGCCAATTTTGTCGCGCACGAGGGCAAGAAGGAGCTCGAGATCACCGCCAAGGGGTCGCGCTACATCACGAAAAAGTCCTGGGGCCGTAGTTGGCCGGTTAATTATATAGTCGTTAGTAGCCGTTGTAGCTTGTGTATCTGGTAAGGTATTATATAGTTCTCTGTAGTCGGCATAGCTTACTACAGGGACTATGTATTACAATATCGTGTTGCGCAGTGAATATGTTGTGCTATAGGGTCCAGTGTCTCTGCTACAGCGATTACGAGCCCATGGGGGCGAGGTGCGTCGCATCACAGCATACTAGGTGACACTCAACCGAGCTTAGAGTGTCCTGTCGATCGAGAAAGGTAAGCCGCTTCCACTTACCAGTGTTTGTTGAGTGCTGGGATTTAAGTATGGTGTGGTCAAGACTCGGGCAACAAAACTCTTCAGGAGTTCATCGAGTGAGACCCGGACCAGCTAAGACAGTTTGGCAGTCGTGTAACGGAAAGATGAGGAAGGATTGATGAGGACCAGCCGCCTGAGAATTGCTCCGATCAGTACATGTGACATGGTCCGTGCGCATGTTGATATTGGACGACACTTTTTGATGCCATCTCCGTCGCCCGACTCTCTTTCCCTGCCCCACTTCCTCCGGTATTGACCACAATCAAAAATGAGAATGACGCCCCATGACGGCGGGCTCAGCCGGTGCGCCCGGCACATCGGCCGCGCCATGACATGCCAAGGTGGTCACTCCTCGTCACATGGTGTTAGCCGAGGTCGCTGTCTGCGCCAACGGCGGCCGACCTCCTTGGGACTGTGGGCGATGTCTCGGACCCTCCTTCTCCGCCTGCCTTCATGCTGCATGTCTTGGCTGATTCTCCCGAGCGGGCTTCTCTGCAAATGTGCTGTTCAATCCCTTATTTCCCCAATTTGTGGTTCTATCTCTCAGTGATGGTCATAACACCTCGGCTGTGGCAACACTTGGTAATAATTGACGGGCTTCATTTTCATTTCCTGGTCAACGGATCATACGAGCCTCGGAATTGTGAGCGTCTCTGCACAAGTTTTTGCAGAGAAAAAAAAGAGAAAAAAAATTGTATGACCTTTTTGTGCGTCTCTCCATTGAGATTCAGCTCCGAAACTCTATAAATTGAGGTGAGCGAGGTGGCCAACACTCACTTCCTCATCATACGCCTCGCAGTCCTTTAAAACTCTCCTTGACATCATGTCCAGTAAACAGGCTCAGTGTGTTCACGTTCAACGCTAATATTATGTTTCCTTTGTAGGGTATAAGCGCCCTGCCCTTGGTCCATATCCCTATAATAATGCTTCGCAAACTGCTGCACACATCAACATTCTCTGCTGGTTTTTATTCGGCTTCATTGTCAGTCTTGGGCTTGGATACTCCCTCTTCTGTTTCCTCCCTGCGACCCGCGACACAGCCTATCTGTCCGTTTATCTCTCCGCTTTCCTGGTTCTCTGCACGCTCATTCCCGGTGAGCAGCTTTTTCACGGTGTCTTAAATTCTCTACAACATTATCAGGACCTCTTTTATCGCCGAGACTCCATTTATCTCACCTCCTTGACTTTCGCCGGCTCACTTTCACCGCTCTGACGTCTCTCATATGTGTGTTGATCGACTGCATCATTGCTTTGGGTACCAGCATCCCCCGTCTACCATCACTGGGTGGCTCCACAAGCTTATCTCGGTTTTCGATAGGTCACCCTTGTTTTCTGTGAGTCCGGGTGGTGACCTGCATGCTTCAACTAACATTTAAAACCTAGATGATGGATCGCTTACCACCCTGCTTTGGGTACCAGCTGCCTTCGCCTGCCGTGACTTCGTGATTCTACAAAGTTAATCCGGCCTCGTCTCCGTGAGTTCCCTCTGGGATATTTATGCTCGAACTGACATATACAACCTAGATTCTCGGTCGGTTCCACCCCTCACTTTCGACAGTGGGGGGGCAAGATCTATTCCTTTTTTCAACGGCTTCTGCTTGATTTCGGCGAGTCTTTACTTCATTACATCCATTGTATTCTTACGACCGTCCACATTTCTGTCTGCTGCCAGTATTCTCCATCATCTATGACTGGGTGGGGGTGCGACTTCCTCGTTGCTTTTGAAAGTGTATACTTGATCTCGGTGAGCCCTGGTAGTTTCATTCTATTCCTTTCACTTCAACAGATGAATAGATTGGCCCGCCCTGCTCCGTCGATCATCCCGGAATTCTAGTCTCCTGGGATGCCGATTCGACTTCTACACCGGCGTCGACTTTGACATGAGCATGGCGTCTGCGTGGTGGAAAGCAAGCGAGGACGGTGAGTCAACAATTTCTTTTATCATTTATTAAATCATGAGTTAAATGTTACGCATGGTAGAGTCTGACGAGTTTGAGTCCATACCAACGGCCCCCGTGAGGAAGCGGAAGCGCAAATCCAACGCTTCACGTTCACACAAGGGATCGGAAAGCACCGCGCCTGCTCCCCTTCACCCTCCGATGCTAGCCGCATTGTGGTTACCATTGGCAGGAACGACAAAGATAGCATTGAGGTGGACGAGGTCATCACGCTCACGGAGGTGCCGCAGTACTGGTCTGTCCCACCTGCAGAACATTGCATTGCCTACATTGTTGATGCTCGGGATACCCCGGAGTGTCTCAAAGCACGTGGGAAGACGACCCGAGGCAAGATTCTCAGTGTTGACGCATATATCAAGAAACAGGTGATTTTCTTCACTCTTGCACACACCTTGGTTGAGACTGATGTCAATTTTAGTGCCAGGACACTGTCAGTCTGTCACAGGTCCCTCCGGAAGCTACGCTGAGCGTGCACTTGTCGACGTTGTTGTCCTCGATGATAACCAGGTCATCCCATGCCGTCGCTCAAATCTCTCATGCAACGGTGTGTTTATCTGTGATTTTTCCGACCCCCAGTTTCCTGGGAACTGTGTACGATGGGACGATGCACAAGTTGATGATGACCTAATCTCGGGCCCAATTCAAGAGGCCAAGGTTGCCGAAGCAGGTAGTGTTATCGCAATTGCAACGGCGTGAGTCTTCCCCTTGTAATTTCAGTTTGCATTGATTGTGAATGCTGTATCTAGATTCTACGACAGCGCCATGAATAAGCGGTGTGGCGGCAAGTTGGATCCAAAGTCCGATGAAGAACCATGTGGAGGGCATGCAATCCAGCGTAAATTTAGAGCGGTTCGTAATTTTTGCTCAACATTTGTTTCGGGGCTGAGCGCTCGAGCAGGGGAAGGTCAAGGGCAAATACACTTTCATAGGCTGTGCAAACTGGTCTCACGAAGATGGGATTCACCATAGCTTCATCGCCATCCCCGAGCGTGTAGGAGAGAATATCATGTCTGCGCTATTCGATGGGGACCCCATTTACATGGATGGTGATGATTATGTTTCACTGCCATGTAGGCAGATTGCGCACCCAGCTCATCTTCCCCAGAAAAATCAATGCCATGAGTCATTTTCATCGCTTCATGGAATCAGAATTCTGATAATTTTCAGCTCGCACGCACTACGATGTTCGACGCGTTCAGGGAACGCTAGTGCAGCGCAAATGTCCCGCAAAGCTCATCATTTTCATCCCAACCAACCCATCTGACCTGTGCGCCGCCGTTACTCCCGCCGCCGGTGTGCCGCACAACAATCTGCTGAGCCTTCCTGCAAAAGTACCATTCGTTGTTGGAATATAGAGTAGCTGTGCGAGCTGTTGCAAGTTCGCCATCAATTGAGTCAGTGTGACTCATTTATTGGACCGAGTCATTTCGACTTTATGTTCTGACTCAGTGTGACTCATGTTGAGTCATAGTTAAACTGTACATATGACTAGGTTACTGAGTCATATTGCATCAGGTAGTAGTATATAAGTAGTGTACTTTCAGGCATGTACTCTACCGAATTACAACGAGATCCCCCAGTACTGTCTCTTCCCTTCTGAGTGATGTCCTAGTCTGGTGCTCATTTCAACATTCGTTTATGACGCCCAATACAAGAAGTGTGCCAGAGCCTTTGGAGCAATTGGTGCCACCACCCTTCGTGTGGATAAAGGTGAACTCCATTCACATGTTGAGACCACAGATATCACAGACAACGCAGTGCCTGGTACATGCGGATTGTTGAATGAAATGCTGCCCCAGCAAACGCACAGCAGGTTGGTCAACAATCGCTGTCGACGCGATATGCTGTCACTGCGATATTCTTCACCGTCTCAAGACAGGGGAATTTCCTCATGGCACCAGATTAGAGGGTCAATCTTTTTTTTCTTACTTGACTGACTCCGTCAATTCTGATTTCCCTATAGGTGTTCAGCATGAGTTTGAAGAGGACAGAAAGCGTAAACTTGAGGAGCGGTATATCCACTCAGTACTCATCAACCCGGACGACACATATATTATTGTGACCGTCGAGCCTCGACTTGCTCCACTCGTTTTCGATGTGTCTTACATCATGGTGGACTCCACATTCTCTGTTGTTCATGGGTCAACTAATGAGTGGAAACTCCTTGTTTGGAGTGCAATGGCTGAGTGGCGTAGGTGCAATCTTTAGCCTGGAACCATCCATTCTTATCCAAAATAGGTGTTGTAGTCGCCCGGGTCTGGGTAAAAGGACAGCCGACATGTGTATCAGGCGGTGTGTGGCAGGGATTTCTCTCTGTAATCCACACTATAACAGGGAGATTGCTCAATTTCAAGGTTTTTTCTCCATCTTCGCACCTCCTCGCTGCCATTGGGGATGCTGAGGGTGCACAAGCCATGGCACTGGGTGATGTTATAATCTCCCGCACCTTGAACAAGCCCACAGTCAATGGTGTGCCGACTGTGGATACAACATCCATCCTCACATTCATCTGGAAGACTTGTCGTGTCCATTTCGACCGGTACTCTCTTTATTTTTATTCCAACACGTGGCAATAATCTAAGTTCTCGTGTAGCAGTGTGGACCACTTGAAAGCTTATGTTGACGACAAAGTCCTTCAATATCTATGCTCTCTCCCCTACCTGGAAAACGACCAAGAAATTGCAGAGTACATGTCAGGGGAATCATCCTTCAACACCATTCTGGTCATTCCGGTTCTGGTCTTCAACGCCCTCCCAGTCGTCCCAGTTCCGGTTTCTGGTTGACTGGCAACCGGACTGGCAACCCTGGTGGCACGTGGTCTGCGACCAGGCACGGGATCTCTGTCAATCACTCCGGTCCCATGGCCATAGTCAGTAGCTATTTATGCCCACAACCTGGTATGGGAATCCTTAGACTTTCTTCTCTTCAGATTCCCCTTGCCAGGTGCACTTCCTTGTATTTAACTACCTTTTATATTAATGCTTCAGATTCCCCTCACCAGGACTCTTGAGCATTCTCGGGCCTTGGGGTTTCCCTTACAGCAGAAGAAGGTCTCTAAGGGATTAACTGGCCAAGATTGCGAAGTTTGGAATAGACTTGGTATTGATACATGCTTGGTCTTGTGGAAGTTCACTGGAGTGAAATTGAACAAACTCCAAGACCAACTCAAACACGAAGCGCAGCGCAAAATATAAAGACATTGACATTAATTTCTATGCATCGCAGCAGGTCTACACCCATTATTCCAAATATAAACCATAAATAAACGTCTGCGGGGAAAGAGTATCATGTGTGATAGTGATTGAACTGCAGGTGGTCGCAAATGCGATCTCCCTGCATTGCAAGTGCAGCGATCAGACCGAAAGCTTGCCGGAAATCGCAGAGAAAGCGGAGGGGAGAAGAAGTACTCTCCACCGCGTGAGACCACGAAGTCTAGAAAACTAGAGTCAGTATCGGCAAAAGAAAGTAGAATTCAACTTGCCAGTTGTGAGCTTGGTGGTCTTGGTGGTATCTGTGAGGTCGAGCCCGGTGATGTCGCGCTCGGCACCCGCCAGTGCCCCAATGATGGGGTCCGGACCTTGGTCATGGGCGAAGCTGTGTGGATGAGGGCAAGATTATTACTACTCGTGAATGATCGAGAATGAAATAGACAGACTCTTTGCTGTTGGCCCAATTTTTCTGCAAGAACTTGAAACCGTTGCCTATGCTGGACTGGTAAGAAACTGCAATGAAATCATTAGTCAAAGCTCAGGTGGATTTGAAGGGATGAATGAACCGAAAGCAAGTCCACGTTCGGTGGAGGTAGTGTTTGCCGTCGCCTCGTCCGTGGAAACTGCAAGTGTGCCGTCAGGAGATGAACTGCAGATTAAAGGATATCTACAACAGACCTTCGGGTCCGTAGCTATTGGAACAAGGGGAGGTCAGTTCTTGCATTCAGGTTGTTAGAGGGAAACATTACGATATGCCGGCCCTCATGATGTGGTGGCCGGTGTCATCAGTTCCCAAGTCTATGCGAGGGCGCGTCTTACGGATGTGGGCACCGAACGGGCATCTGTTTGATAGATGTGAGATATGATGCACTGGAAAAATGCATCAAAATGGCGCACCCGCTCTGATCTGTCGTTTCAGCGAACGTGAAGTCGTTGTTGCGCAACCGGTCGGCGCCAAGCACAGGATCATCGAAGAGCGGGCTGAGTTCGACGGGGGCACCCTGCATAGGCAAAATACTCAGTCCGCGATTCGTATCTATTTTCCAACCAGGCTTGGGGGGGTCCCCCTGAGAAAAAATCGAAAATAGGTGCACATTTAGATCTTGGTGAGAAAATGATGTTCCATCTATGAACTTTGGGTTTGCTCCCAACTGTTGACCTCTCAGCCTGTGGCCTTGATTGTGGCCCCGGTTGCAATCAAACATCCATAGTAATCCAACAGTTGGAAGCACACCCGAAGTTTATAGATGGAATATCATTTTCTCAGCAAGATCTATGTGTGCACCCATCTTCAATTATTTTTTTTTGGTGCCCCCCCTCCACTCTGGTTGGAAAATAGATAGAACACCGTAAATCCCCGAGCCAGATCGGAGACCAAAACAGTCGGCTGTGTCAATTGCGAAGCTGTCGTTGCCTCTGAGGCGAACGACCAGGCCGGGCCACTGTGTGGGGTGACGCCGATGGTCCGGTATGCTCGGCAACGTCCCGAACAGCCCCTTGTGATTCTGGGGGCAATCTCCACGCGGTGAGGCAGATCGTGTCAAATGTGCCCCATGTTGAAGGGTACATGTCCGTGTTGATGCAGGAATTAATGGACACAGTTTGGCTTGACGGCGTCTTCGGAAAGGACAGGTTCTGGACAAGACGATACTTCTCTTTGTCACTAGCCTTTGGTGCAAGCGAAAGCGGCGATGACTGGAAAGGGCCAATAAGCGATTCAACTTCAGACTGTGACATCGGGCCGACATAGCGGCCCCTGCTGAACTCTTTCTCGGTAATCCTGTCAAACACTGCATTCAGACCCCTCCGCGGCCCAAGGTGCGCCCGAGGCGTCGCGGCTGAGCGCGACCGATCTGAGGGCGGACATAGTCCGCCGTGGTCTGCCTCCATTTCCAAATCCACATCTGGTATTCAAATCGTCGAGATAAGTACTTGCTACTCACCATCGACTGGTTCTGTGCGTCCTGCCAGCTGAGTGACATCAGACTGTCACATCATCGGAGTAACGCAGATGGCCCGCGTTAAACCTCACAGGTTGAGAATCATTAACCATGTTAGGTCGTTAAACGGTTTGGTTAAACCACACTCTTGCAAGTGAACTGATAACTATGTTAATTGGTTTAACCGTACAGTTGGTTTAACCATACAGTTTGCCTTTGATTTGGAACAGTATTCATATGTGCTCAAGCCGTTAAACGTTTTGGTTAAACCACACTCTTACAAGTGAACTGTTAACTATGTTAATCGGTTTAACCGTACATTTTCCCTTTGATTTGGAACAGTATTCATGTTCAAGCCGTTAAATGGTTTGGTTAAACCACACTCTTACAAGTGAACTGTTAACTATGTTAATTGGTTTTATCGTACAGTTTCCCTTTGATTTGGAACAGTATTCATATGTGCTTAGCAATACTTCACAGAGAGTATGGTTTAACCATGTTCAACCATAATGGTTTAACGACCTTAACCACCGCTTCACCCAACCAAACGTTACCAAATGTAGATACATAAGAAGCTCGATCTAGTTAAATTGTCCACTTATAAGTAATCATTCAACCGACAGTTTAATCCAATGGTTTAACGAGGTCAAGCCGTTCAGTTTAATCGCTATGTTGAACGGGTTAAACCAGGTTAAAATGCTGTCTAATCACCATGTTCATCAACGCTGAAACTTTGATGAGCGGATACATAATATTTGCCAAAAAATCACGTACCTTTGACTTATTCCTTGTGGTCTTCAAAACAATTTCTGCCGCCCTTTGGGCGCGCTCCTCTCGTGCTTCCTGTGAACACCTAAGCTCTGAGAATCGGTACAATGTAAAGATATACCAGCGCTCCATGTCACTGGCCATAAGTCCGACTGCACGTACTTATTTGGCACGGCATATATGGATTGCGTTGGGCATTTTCATGGTGAGACCGCCAAGGCGTACTGGCCATCTGCAAACAAAATCGGGGGCCACACACGGCAGGCAAACAATGGCCATCGCCAGGATATGCTCGTTGACAATGCCAACGACTGGAACTGGAAAAAAATCGTGAACATGCGTGAGTCTCCTGCGTTATTACAGAGTTGATCCCAATCCGACTTCATCTTCAGATGTATCACTTTACGACGACCTTTTGAGCGCAAAAAAACTCTTCCTCGAGAAGCGCAAGCTCTTCATTGGTTTATCCCTTTCTCATCCAGCAAATATACCCACGTGGCGGTCTATGGCGCGGCAGACCAAAAAGGGACTAAAAGGAGTGATAAGTGTCTACAGGCATACCGCAAGCAAGGGTGAAGATGAACGATTGCTCTGTGGGATAATACTGACAAAAATATCAGTTCCTTCTCAGACTGCGATTTATGAGCGCATGAAAGCGAACCTAGACAACTTTGCGTCGACTCAGGTCCCCACAAATTAAGTCGGGCTGTTTTTGAATGAAGGCATGAAAATTCAGGACAATCAGTGCGTCAGTTTTGTGCGCTGCTATAGATGTAACTTATTAATGCGGTGTAGGCGGAAGATCAAGGACGCCTGCGTGAAGAACGCTGAGCACGATCTTCAGGAAACCAAGAAGGAGATCGCCAGTCGACGTACCAAGCTGACCGCGCAAATAGACACATGGCGCAAGGTCCGTGAACGCGTCTTGAGTAGTATACCTGATGCCGCGGAATTTGTCGCCATGCCCCAAACGTGCGAGGTAGAAGACGAGAAGTTATGGCTTCCTTCCGAGTTCACGGTGGCACAGAGGGTGGCAATGGGTCACAATATGATTGCGCTAGCCGAGGAAGAAGGGAAATTACGGGAGGGGGAAGCGTACAAACTGATACGCTGCCTTCAAAGCGCATGTAAAACCCTGTCGGCTCTGGAGGACCGGAAGCGACTGGACGAGACAGCACAGAAAGGCCACACTACCGCAGGGGAACAGATTCTAGACACGCGCCGTCGCCGCGACAACTTGATCGACTCATACAATTACGTTCGCAAGGCGATGATCTCACTCGGTACAGTCATCGACCACAACGACGAGGACAGCCAATTCCCATTTCTGTCGGTGAAAGACACATTCACCAAGTCCCGGCGGAGAGAGCGGGCTCTCGGGGACTCTCGCCGCGGTGATGGGATGCTGTACACCCGAATTGGAATCGCGGCGGGATCCAAGATATCCCATGCCCCAGAGATGGATATCGAGGAGTCGTCGGAGGAAGAGATCTCAGACTCTGATCGGCCAAAGTCAAAACGCAGTCGTCCGGCCCCTGAAGGTATGTCTTTTCACCTGAGCTCTGCCACAAACTCAATTCGATCCTTTGATCAGGTGGCGTACAGATGACGAAACGGGCCAAAAGTCAGTCGGGTGGCTTCATAGAAATGTATAACTCAATGTCCGACTATAGGAGCACCAGCGCAAAAGCGGAAAGAGAAGGAGCCAGATCTCTCTCCTAACCCTGCGAACAAGAGCGGCTGGCTTTGGGAACTACGACGACCGAGCAATATTAGTGAAGCCGAAATGGCAGAATGGGAGTCAGAAGGCAAATATCCTTATTTATTGGTGAATCAGTATGTTAATCTTCATTTTCAGGTGATCGGGTGCAGTGGGCCCGAGCAGAGGCGGAGATGGATCGATTTCAAGAACAAATGGAGATCAAACTCACCGAGTTCCTCCGCTGCTTGACCACTTTCCAATTCAACGAGCGTGCATGGATTCAAATGAGCAAAAACTCTGATTAGGGTCCGGGCTTTGCGGAATGGGCCAAGGGAACTGCGCAGATGTGGAAGCAGTTATCGGACCAGTGTCAGACACATCTTACCATGGCAGGGTATAAGTTTGCGCTTGAGCCGGATTTTAACCTTGTCAGCTACGTCGAGAGGGAGCGCGAAAACCACGACAATTTGCTGCCGGAACAAGGGATAGGTGATTCTTTTCTGCATTACACAACTACACCAGACTTACAGGAATCCAGCACCCCGGGATAAACGTGCAGAAGCCCAGATTTTTGCGGCCTCGAGGGGTGAGACAATCGAGAGTACTTAGAAACATCGTAATATTGTATTTGGTTAAACCTACTGGTGGTTTAAGCCGGTTGAAATATATGGTTTAACCGCCCAAACCGGTTATAGTAGTTGGTTAAATATACGGTTTACTAGCTTTGTTTAACGGTGCCACGACATCGTGTTAGCACTGACTACGGTCCCAGTATTCATGGCAAACTCACGGTTTAACCAACTGTTTATCGGCTTAACATAGTTAATGGTTATAGACCCGTGAGTTTTAACCTGGCTCATCTGGATCTCATCATCGGCTGATCTCGCCGATACAGCCGACGCTTCCTTTCTCATAGCTGCTAGATCGGACCTCGAGGTAGTTGGTGGCGGCGGATACCTGTGCAAAAAATAAATACCAGTACTAGTCTCAGTTGCAGCGAATCAAGCAGAGAGGGGAAGCGGAAGAGCATGTGCAAGTGGCAGCCACCCACTGCACTGATACGATAGCAACACCAGGGATGACGGAGTCCTCTCAAATAGTCCTCATCAAAGCGAAGCGGTGAGAATATTCCCAGGCGGTCAACAGCACATAACATGTCAAGACCGGGACGCAGGGCAGGAGAGGTCCAGTGAAGGTAGGCAGGGTGTGCCGAGATCGGTCGGAGGTGGGACACAAAGCGCGGCATAGTCTGCCGACCTCGTCTCGGCGCATGGCGGTATAGCGCGTCGTAGGTCTGCCGCCATCATCGCGGCAGACTCTGTCGCGGCACCTCGGCTCAGTGCGCGTCATGGCGGTGCAGCTCGGCAAGCTGCGCCGCGGAGTGGCCTGAATGCAGTGAAAGTCTGCGGCATGCTGTTCAATGGTGCTGCTGTTGGGCGGAGCGGTGGTCCGTGATATGAAGGGTATTCCAGCATCAAAGCCGAACTGTATCTGATGCGGGAGAGTCTCGTATCTGTCCAGCAGACCATGGGTTGCAAGCTGGCTCTGCCATGCACTCGCATTATACGGGGAGAGAGCTTCAAGCTCTCTCTGCGCGAGCACACTTTTGTAGACCGTGACCCTTGCTTCTGCATCCACAGCATTCGTGCTTGTCGTCGTGTCCCCTGCTCGAGCACCCCTCTGGCTGCTGGAAGTCTGAGCAGAGTTCGGCACCAGCGGGGTTGATGAGCCTTCCCTTCTCATTCCTTGTGCAACGTGCGCGACCACCGTCTCACAGTGGGCCCCCGAGGCACGACCTGCACTAGTGCCTGCCGAGACAATTGGCGCACACCGCGAGGCTGTGTCGGTCTGCGCCGTTCTGAAAAACCTGGTTCCGTTTTGGTCTACCCTGCTCTTGGCGATAATTTCCGGATGGTTGCACAACTTATGTAAACTAACTTGCCCTGCTACAAGTAACTTGTAGCTAACTTGTGGCGGGGCAAGTTAAATTTACCCGCACCGTTCCGCATAAGCACAAGTTCCGCACAAATAAGTTAACTTAAGTTCAGCACAGGTAAAATAAGTTAATTGCATGTTAATGTTCACGGGCTCTGTTGCGCTGTTTCGTGCCACTCGGGTGCGTGATTTCACCGTAAATATGAGTTTCAAACATGTTCATTGTGCCTGGTCTGGATCTGAATCACCGTTTGAATAACCAAGTGCAGTGGAGGTGAGTTTTCTTTTCTTTCTTCATATCTTTCGCCAGGTAGTGGCTCGATAAACATACATGTTCGTCTTATGTTGTTCGTTTTAATATTTTAGTGCCAGGCGTTTCACCATCCGATCCAGCCTCTGAGTCAACATTTCACCGTAGACGGAAGTCATGCCTACTCAGTGTTTTATCGTCTTGCAATCCCCCTAGTACAACACTGAGGCTTTGTCTAGTACCATGGTAGAGTTGATTCAGGGTTTCATAAATACGCGATACGTTTCAAATTATATCCTGTGGTTATGTGTGGGGCATTTGGGGTAACCATAGTACCACTGTTACAGATGTACTGTGTATTCTTGAATTTCCCTGAGCGACCGGTTTTGTCGTTCAGTCCCAGCAAAATCCTTTCTGCAGGGAGGATTAGCGCATGCATGCAGATGCTGCTAAGCACCGTGCAGACTTTAGTCGGACACCGCGGGGGAGTGCTGCACGGAAGGCGTAAGGGTGGGCAGGCATTCCATTCTAACAGCCGGCTCACTTTAGAAACGACAAGGGTCCACAATTTTGGGCTGGCAAATTGGGTCGGGATTCCCTGGAATTTACATGAACACGAGTTTTATATTACGGTACCCGGTCCTCCAACTGTTCCCCGGGAAATCGTTAGCAATATAAATGGTGTTCTCGAGGAAATACACCTACCACACGAACGGAACACCCGAATCCAGGAACACTTCCTCCACAAGCCGCTTAAACCCCTCCAAATCCCCCGCGTCGGCGAGCGAGTAAAACTCGCGGTGGTTTTTCATGCATCCGTAACATGGCACAGCACAGAGGGATGCGCGCTGTGCCTTCAGCTTGAGGTGAATCAATCGCTCTGGCGGTAAACCTGTGAGGAACCGGAAAATGAAGAATAGTTGCATACCGGTGCGCTGCCTCTCTGGGGCATAGCAGCGCACCCAGAAGATAACAGCGTGGTCGTGCGGCCCATTGCTGCTGCATGCGTGGTACTCCCCGAACCGCCGTTCGAATTTCGCGGTATGCCCGTATTTGATCTGCAGGGCGTCGAATTGCGCTTAAGTGAGCGCGGTGCCGTCGAGGAACACGTCGATGTCGGAGGTTGCGGTGCCGCGAAGGGGGAAGTACAGGCTGCCCGGTCCTTCGAGCTTGTGCGGACTGCATGGGAGGGCCACTAGTTCTGTGTAGCTGTAGCTGCGGGGTGAGCAGTGGGCAGCAAGCATCGCGAGGTTGGTGGTCAAATTCAAGAGCTAAAATGGACATCACAACTTACCAGCATTCTCAAGTAGGCAGTGTTTTCGGATTAGAATGCGCACCTGATATGGTGCCTGTGCTAGTTAAGAGGCAAGTAAAACTATGTCCGGTAAGCTGAATGATTTTCCGAAGCTAAATTAATTGCTTACAGTACTCTGGAACCAGCTGGTTATGATATTAGTGGTTTATGTTAGGGAGGGCAATCGGTACGGTGTATCTGCGGGGCGTGCGGCACGCGGAGTGGCTTTCTGCGGTAAAGTCAACAGCCAATATAAATGTCACGAATAATCAGCGTTTAAATTGGCGGGACGGCTGCGGCCGAAAAGGAATGCATACTTTGTATCACGCTGGTGTTGATTGAGATTGTGTAACCTAACCTAACCAGCCTACTTGGATGGTTCATTTTTTTGCCATGTACAAGATAGGCGGCGATCAGATAATTTGATCTCGATCGAGATGCCATCACCCTCACTTTGGGCATAACCTCCATGTCGACATCCTTGTATATTTATCTGTAACGTCCTGGTATCATTGTATATATGAACTTGGATGTGTCGCCGCAGCTCACATAAACACTCACGAACGGGCATTACTTTCCCTGGAGTTCCAAACACGCCGGATCTCAACGCCCGCCCGGAACTGGGGCAGTTTCAACGCACCCGCACTGTTCCTATCCCGTTGATTTAACAGTCTAACACTGTTCATCACATGTATGTGTTTCACTGTTCGCTAAAAGTTGGTTAGTATATAACGTGGCTACCTTGGATGTACCTTCACGATTATCTTATGCAGCGGTGGTATGATGTGAGGAGCGCATTACATTTTTCCGTTAGACTGTAGCCTACTTTCGAAAGTTGCTTAGTAGAGGCGTCTGTTCGATGGATTATTTTTGGTGAGATCAAATCAGACTGATGAAACGCGTGGTGGAACTGCAATCCCTCTGTGATGGCGGGGCTGGCTGTTTACTTGATGGATGATCACAATTATTTCCGGTCTTCGTTCTTCCTGCACCATGCGAATTTCGCCACACGTGAGAACCGATCAGTTATACTCATCCCTTTGTTTGTGTGTAGTTTCAAACGCGCCAAATTTCTGTCGCCATGCTTCGCTCCTTTGGGTCGTGTGTTTATCGGGAAATTGGTAAATTGGAAGCACACTGGCTGTCGATGTAGCTGGTCGACCTTTTTGGAGCTGATCGATAGGCTCCTGCAGTTGTTCCCTACTTGGACTGGTAATTGTGTCAGCTTACGCTAGAAATTGTGTCTGACAGTGGACATTTAATACAAGTTTAAAGGTTACGCCCGCATACTGGCTCATCGTTTCTGGGAAGGCTGACGATTACTGAGTGACAGGGCTGAGCACATGGCCGATCGTTTGACTCGGATCGATGTTTAGGCGCCCGAGCGCGTTGATTAGTGTCGTTAGGCTCCTGTTGTCCTCCTTTCCATTGATTTTAGCTACGATGTTCCATGTGACACCTGCTTGTTCGAGCGGCCCGATTATTGACGATAAATCTACAGAGTCTCAGTTCAAATTGTGTCGACGCATGGACTTATATAGTTAGCCAAGGCGGGCGCGAGCGAATGCAACTCTTTTCCTGCGGTGACACAACATACCGGCATTGCGATCGGCGATCAATGTTACCGGTAACATCCGATGTCTTGTGCACGTAGGACATGCACAGCCACAGCATTCAACTCACTTATTGCTCATCTACCACACGGTTGCTTTGCCGCCTCTATAGTGTGTTGTATGGCCCCGTTTTCTCTTTCCGCACCCCTGAACCCAGTGTTCCCGGCCGTTGTGGCATGATTTAACAAGTTCAACCTAAATCTTAGAGAGTCTTTTAAATGCTTATTGTACAGGGCGATGCATTTTGTCGTTGCGGGTCGAATTCACCTTCCCAACCATCCGTCTGTTGATCGTATACTGCAATTATGTGGTATATTCAGCTGAGTATCGGCTTTCACCGTGATGTGGCTGCCATTCTTTACCATAGTACATCGTAGATGGAGCGTATCGGTGGACACTGTCAAGTCTCCTATTGCATCCGGTTTTGTTTTCAATTGCATTGTTTTTTTTTATTTTCCAATGGGATGATCGCAATCCTGATCGGCTGGATTGATGTGGCAGATTAATTGGATGTCGACGTTAGGCTATTGTTCCATCCATTTCCTGTTACCTTCGTGACGATATGCCATGTGACGCCCGAGCGGTCGGGCGGCTTGGTTATTGACAACAAGTCTACAGATGTGTACGTCCCAGACCACTCGGTAACCCCTGCAGCGGACAACTTTCGTTTTGAATTCCACTGTTTTATTTCTTTATTTCCAACCGGATGGTCGTAGTCCTGATCGGCTGTATTGATCCTGCATGTAATGTTGCGAGTTTCAACTGAGCCGGATCAAACACTTCAGATTGAACCCTGTTCAGGCCATTGCGTAACATGTGTTTCGTTTAATCAGCTTTGTAACGTAGACGTTGAATCGGTCTCGCTAAATTACAATTTGCGATTACCAAGCCCGTCGCTGGGATACGGGTCGGGGCTAAGGTGCTGAGTCGAGGCGAAATATGATTAAAAGCTATAAGAAATTGCTTACATTACAGAGACGGCGACCGGGTTAATGAGGGACGTTCGAACGACGTCCTGCAGCCTTCGGTTCCTGCGCACAGCCGGCATCTGCGCCCGATTCAGCTGTGCGAAGAAAGCCATAGGGGAGACTTACCGGATAGCTCGTGGTGGTCGAGAATTGAGAGCGATGTTATTTGGCGCCCGTCATTCTGACTTATTTATAGTGGCTGTTTTATAAATTGTTTGGTTGGAGAATACGAGCCTGCTACCTACTCGGCGCACCTCGTATAGTGCGCTTTGACCGCCGGATTCGGTCGACATGTTCGGAAATCACCGATGATGAACTGATGGCAATCAATGACATTAAAACATCAATATGTCTAATCAAACGCTGCGAAAGGACGAACTGATTGCACTCGGTCAATACCGATGATGATTAAGTTCCCGATTTTTGGGGCAGAATCGAAGAGAGGTGGTGTTTTGAAATTGCCGTGTTCTGCTAACTAATGTAGGTAACAAACACCGAAAACAAACGATAGAAGTAAAGAAAAAAAAAAGTACGAGTTATGCCGTGCGAAGCATCGGCCTCCCCCCAAGTGTATTTCGGCGACTAAAAACTGTCAGCCCACTAATAACTCCATGAATTGTGGCAAGGTAGAATGTTGAGCTAAGAGGCGAAAATTCAATTGATGTTGAAACCAAACTGGGGTGCACGGAGAAGACGTTTGTGAGCTCACCGCAGATTATACATTAAAAGTGGTTTCTTAGGCCAGGGGTTTGTTCTGGTTGGCCATCGGTGAGTCCCTGGCAGCACTGACAGAAATAGTACGTACCTCACAGTTTCCAGGGAGGCTCGCATATTGACACCTTGATTGAGTGACACCGAAAAAGCAATAGGAAAGCTCACATTTGCGTTAGACTGACGTACCTCACAGTTGCCAGGGTGACTCGCGTGTTGACAGCTCGATTGAGTCACAACCAAAAAAAGCAATAAGAAAGCTCACAATTGTGTTCTCCCACTGCCGAACACTGTCCAGGTTGAACGGAATTAATGAAAGCAGTCTATTGGGAAGTAGCGGATTGTGGGAAGAAATGTGGTTGTTCGGCGACGTCGAGACTATTTATGGCGTAATTTTGAATGGTGATGAAGCAGAAAGCTACTGACCTGTTCAGGCTGTTGAATTAATCAGGGACGATAGACTAGATTACGAAATGCCAATACGCACCAGGCGTCGGATTATTCGGGATTCAGGACAGGGCCAGTCATTTGTCTGTGGATCAAATTGTGTTAGTGAGCCATTCTAAAGGAACAGGAATGCAGAAACTGTAGAGACCATCAAGCGAGGTGAGTTGGTCGGAAAACTGTCAGGATGTGGGGGGAAAGCAGAGAGGGGAGAATGTTGAAGGGTTCTCAATTGCTGTATATAAATGACGCCGTTGCGGTAAGGAAGACCCGGATCTTGCAAAGTATCGCAGCAGCTCAGTGCGCAGATACAACCGACTTGGGACATCATGGCAGTGCAAAAGAAGCTGAAGTGGGAAATGCGCAGGCAGTGCAGCACGTAGTTGAACATGAGGAACCAGGGTGACCGAAGACTCCCGCGAGAAGGGGATAGATAGTGATCAGTATGTTCATTTCAGGAGAAGCAGTGGGAGAAGCTGTAGAAATGCAGATACGGACAGACGACGACCAGAGCAAAAAAAACAAAGAAATAAAGATATACAGGGTAAAGCCAACCATGTACAAGAATCGCGCACCAGAACGTTAATCAATCGCGGTGATGACTCGGGAGAGACAGGAAGGGGATAAGCTCAAAGGGGATAGACCAAAGAAACCCCAACAAAACCTCGTCATTTCATTAAAGAAACGGTAGATAACCGCGGCACAGTGAGAATCTTGCTGCGAGAAGCTGCGTCCATCTGCGGACTGTGGTACTTAAGAACGGTTAATGGGGTTAAAACAGAGTGCGAGCAGATGAAGACGAAAGGAGTACGGACATATGGAGAAATAGCACAGCCGAGGAGCCATTTCGTTAAAGAACGGTTAATTTTCACACTAAATAAAGCAAAATTTCAATGCGTATAGAAATTGAGATTGATTTCCCGGGAATCTATGTAAAAATCTGTGCTGTTAAGATTGGGGATATCAAGGTGCACGGAAACTCAAAGAGAAAGTGTGAAAATCAATACCAGAATCAGCTTGAGAGAAACAAAGGAGTTTCAATGGCGCTGAAAGGGCTATTGAAAGTTACAAATTCAGTGCGCATTTCAGTCGCGCAGAAATCCTGAGGCAATTTTGCTAGTGGAGGGTATAAATAGCAGGCCAATGGCAAAAATGGCTCAGAATTTCAGCCCGGCTGAAATGCGCACTGATTTTAGAGCTTTCAATGGCCCTTTCAGCACAGCCGAAAGTGCTTTGTTTCTTTGTGACTGATTCTGGTGTTGGTTCTCATACTTTCTCTTTGAGTTTCCATGCACCTTGATATCCCCAATCTCAACAGCACTGATTTTTACATAGATTCCTAGGAAATCAATCTGAGTTTCTATACACATAGAAATTTTGCTTTATTTGGTGTGTTTAGTGAAGAACCAGTGCTGTTCGGACCGAAATTGGCGACAAACAACAAGAAATCAATTCACTTAAAGTACTTTCTGAAGCAAAATAGAATGAAAGTGAGGCGGCAGTCTTATTCGGAGGGCATGCTTATGGGAGGGTCCACCTTTTCTCCTTAGCTATCCGTCAAGAGCTGAGGGAGCTATACTGAAATCAAGTGAACGGCACTCAAGAAATCAAAAATGGGTCGGACCGGCCACCGGTGGAGCTCCAAAGCGGTGCTGATATCGCGGCTCTTTCGGCCGACCACCTCTTGTTGCACAAGTTAATCAAAGAGCACCCTCGAATATCTGCTCCGGAGGAGAGCCATGTGCATCAATCGACACATGAATTTAAACACAAGAATTATTCATATTTGCATAAACCACAATTGTGAAGCAGATTCCAGAAATGACAGTCCATGTGCGCGGTTTTCTTGACCGGAAACAAAACATACGACTACACCAGCGATTCCCACATCATTCTTTGAGGGAAGACATATGGTCAAATATTAAGAACGCGCGCCCAGCTGGGAAAGGATCATAACAGCGTCTACTTCCGCTGCATCCAGATCACGCAAGGGATCCACCAGGTCGTCAAGCTCTCCGAGCGGGGCGGTGGATGGCAGAACATTGCTGAAGCAAAGGTTGTCCAGCGTGACGCGACTGGAGGACGCAAAAGAGGTGGGAATGATTCCATCCAAACTCAGCGCTTCGCGAGGCAAAAAGCCAGAAGACAGAGACGGAGCCCGCTTTGAACGAGGGGCCTGGCCATCAGTGAACTCATCTGAGTTACGGTATTCCTCGTCGCGGAATGCCGTGGGATAAGATCGTTTCCTCCCGTTGTGTGCTGACCCGGTACTCCCAGACAGAGGGTTAACAGGAGGCGTCGAGAATGGAGTTATCGCTGCATCTAGAGTCAGAACTGAAACAAGAACGGAAAGGACATAGCATACCTTTTCGCTCGTCTGTTTGATGGAGGTCCGAGAGGAAATCTTCGTGCTCATATGTATTAATCTCCGTATCTCCGGCCAACGCAGTGGCCTGCAAGGCCTCTGTCTCTGCACCTCAGTTCGTGAGTGAAAGTAATTCAAAGTTTTATGCCACGGTTGTCAATGCAGACACACCAGATTCTTGATCGTCAGAGTGCGAAAAATCGTTGCCTCCGTTTGAGTCAGAGTAATCATCCTCCTTGTTACTCCCTTGCACTTTTGATCCGTGAAGTGAATCGACGGGAATACTGATTCCGGGTTCACAAGGTTCAGATAGATCATCCCCCGCGCAAGAGACCTGATAAAGTGGATACCGAAGCTCTGTGGCGACCTCTTGGCTGTAAGGATCAAAGCCTTTAGCTTGGTGAAACTGGCGAATGCCGGTGTAGACGCAGGCATCCCAACTCCCCCCGACAGCCCACATACAACAGTCAATGTCCGGAAATCCCTCATTCTTCGCTTCTTCTGCGCTTAGACATTCCGCGCCCGACGGATCGCGAGACCAATACGCTGCACGGGCAGGAATTAGGACATGTCCCGGAAGCTCGGTTTGAATCTCAGTCAAGGCACACAGGAAGAGATAACCTGGTGGTAGACTATCCAGCGGTCCCAGAAGCCACAGGTGACACTGGATGGATCCCACGATGGCTGGGCAAATGATCACTGATGTCTCGAGTTTCCACGAAGCTAAAACTCACCATATTTGCGGAAGTTGGACCTTACACCAAGAGCATTGAAAATATGATTGGCTTGTACGAGCCAAGCTGTGCAAGAGAGAACGTTGGCGTATACGCGACACCGATATCCATCCACGACGTTGGAAGAATTCACGCTGTGATTGTGATCGTAATGAAAGAGAGGTGTTGAGTGGGAAATGCGCACCGAATCCAGCCATTCTCAAGAATCAATGTACCTTCTTCGTCCCCATTTAACCTAAGCAAGATGGTCATGAAGATATGCTCAACAGGTAGGACGGAACATACTGATTCCACATTCGATCGATCATGTGGTCCTCTGTCGACCAGCTTCGATCGTCAACCACACATTCGGACGTGAATGCAAATTCGAACGAGTTTTCGTATTCCGCACCAGTAAAATGACGAATGGACCCCAGTTTCACCGAGACATTGGTGGAAATTGGGAAGTAGTGCAACTGTGCCAGATGAAAGCAACAAGCGTTGTGATAAGCTTGCAGCGAAATTGAAGGAATTAGCTCTGATTCCTCCGGTAATTCGAAAAGGGAGACGTCAGATGGTCCGATTCCGGATTCGATAGGTGAAAGCTCCAAGTAATCGTGTACAGGGGCCATGAGCTCAATGCAGAGCTGCGTGGTTGAAGGTCGTATCCACACCATGTACTCGGCCCATTTCTATAGCTAGGATGAGGATACAGCAGGTGTGTGAGGCACTTGAGTTACCAGGTATCTTTCTGAAATAGAGGATACATATTGGTCAACCTCCTGCAAAAGAGTGAGCGGATTCAGTGCTAAAGGCCATAAATTGTATTACATAGAATTGTGCATCCTATGAAAATTGTCATCCTCATAATATAGAGACAACAGTGGGACGTACCATACACGCCCAAAAAAACACTGTCGAGAAATGGGCGCCCCCGTACTTTTCCAGTATTTCTCCATAAGGGATTAGATCTAAATCCAGTACATCTTTATTAGCGAGGGCCTTGAGTCGCGGAAAACAGTCGCGAACTGTCGTGAAAAACCGTGGCATGTAGCCCCTGGCGCTGGCGATACCATAAAGCTGAAACAGATTCGGATGTCTGCGATATGGTCTGTTGATTTCGACCGCTAGAGTGGTACAAATATTCTCACCGAATATCTGAATATCTTGATATCTCTGCACGCCATTGCTGTGAGGAGCAATGAAGGCAACATTCGCTCTCGATATAGAGTTCGAAACGCACTTCCTCGGCACCATCTCCCTGAAATACCGCTGCCGTCATAGTTGACTGAAATCCAGGGATCCGAGTAATGTACATCTTCTTCATGGATGCTCGTCCTTTCCGGCGACGCACGACGAGGGACCCACTGGCACGCTTGATTTCCTTCAGCAAATTCAGATCTCCGATGGGCATCATGCGAAAGTCTATTCGTTTAGGGTCAGTTCCCCGTGAGATCGATGCTGTTGCGGGTTACCAGAAGGTGTACGGGGAGCGACTTGGTTAGTATTCGTGAAGGTCCCGCCCGTAACAACGAAATCCTTTGAGTTGGGAAAAAAGGCACTCATGGTGTGTCTGCGATGCATGTGATAAGATTTCGACGGCGGCAAGGCATTGAGTACTGACTGATCTAGTGCGATACCAGGAGGCTGACTGGGTCCTGGCTCATTGACATTTGTGAAGTTCCCGCCAGAAACGACGAAACGTTTCGACTTGGAGAAGAAGGTGCTCGTGTATCTGCGATGTGTGGGATGGCATGAGGTACTGATTGTAAGCACAAATTAGGGTACGAACGCATGAGGGAGCGGCCCGCGGTCATCCAACGACGATTCAGCGGCGAACTCAGGCTCAGAATGCGGCTCGTCGTCCATGGGTGGTGATGGGTAGAAGGAGAAATGTCCAGCGCTCAAACAGGAAGCTGTACTGGGGTTTTTCATTCAAATCGACAGGGGGTGTGACGAGTTCGACATTTCGACAGCAGCCAAATTTTCTCGTGACACCCCCAAAATTTCGACATTTTCACGAAGATTCTCGTCTTTTTGCTGTTTTCAGGCAGTTTGGAAGCCTGCGTGATAGCTTGGAGGTTCGACAGAGGCTCGGGTGACGCGTGACCGCGACGAAAATTCGTCCTCGATAGGGGGGTGCGTGACACATGACTGTCGATTTGAATGAAAAACCCCAGTATCATGGTCTTCGAGAAGTTCTTGACAGGACGCACAGCTTGGGAGGCTCTGGTAGGCTGTAGCCTAAGGGAGGATAAATGAAGCCAGTCAGGGCTGGCGGGCCCACATAACTGGGTTGTCAGCCCGGCGGGGAATAAGTAGACAGGTAACTTGATGGGCCGCAAGCGCAGGACAGCACTCGTTGCAGCGGGATGGTGCAAGCAACTTTCCATGTTCTTCGACGCTCTCCGTGTTGCGGCCTCAAGGTTCAGGGCAGCGTAAGGCTCCAACAGTTTTGGTTTATAAACAGTTTTAAACCAATAAAAGGGTTTTTATTTCATTTAGTTTACGGGGGGTCGTAACCATAAACAGATAAAAATTAAATAGTTTAAAACCTTTTCCGTGTTCAACACAATTTGTGGCCTACAGCACCTGTTACGAGTACTTTATATACTTGTTCTTTTCATCAATCGGGAACCAGATTTTTGATATGGCGAAACATTTATCAGTGTGTTTGAATGATGTAATGAAAATAGTGGCTGTGTTCATTAGCTTTTTGAAGTCTTTTTAAGAGCAAAATCTAATGAGTTTAGTGCTTATATAATTCATCAGACCGGGGAGTGTTCGACTTTCTGCGGGCACATTTATTTTCACACATTCATACTTTTTTGATTCCTCTATTTAGACACTCGCCATTTATCGCTGTTTCATTCGGCAGCATTACATCTCATTTTACCATTATTTACGACCGCTGCCGCCTTCATTTAATCCCGAATGTCTTTGTTTTTCTGCAAAGGGGCCTCCTCATACGATATTTAATTTATCATGTCGCATTACGGTGAAGAAGGGGAATGTACCCAGTAGCAGGTTTCGGAACAAAGGGAGAGGGTAGGAAACTGTGTCGACCAGTAAGTTGAAAATGTGGTAATAAAAGGAGTAGAGGTAAAGGGGGTAGAATTGAGTATATACCCTGCTGTTCTGTTCGCAATGCGCGTCACGGCGCACAGAACTCATGGGTACTCACCCTATTTTCTTGCTCTATGGCGTACACCTGGTATTCGCGTTTGATATCCTGATCACACTTGGAGACTTTAGATTGGCACGACGTGGAAAACGTACTCGGACCTTATCTCCTTGCGTGCCCAGCAGATCTTGCGCCGCGACGAGCTCCTTACTCCCCGCGCTAGAGAAGTTGACCCAGTCGCACCACCAGTCCATCGAGAATATGAATCGCCGCATGTGATATCATTCGTTCTCGGACTTCGAGCCAGGAATGTGGGTGTCATGAATCGCCCGGGTTCTACTTTTTCGCGCGACGCGTCCGTATGGATACAGACGCGTCTTAGCGGCACGGGACTCTCATGACGCCACCACGTGACCTTCTCACGGTTGAAACCCGGCCTCGGATTCTAAAGCCGCAGACTCAGGGAGTCTGCGCCACGGAACACAGAAGACGTTAGGGACTAGGAACCCGTACAGACGGATTCTAGTCCCCGGACGCACCAAAAGGCTGACACAGGAGAGTACACGGAGTACAGGAGTGGTTGCAAACCCGATCGGGTTTGAACCACTGGAGACGATGACACTTAGGACTAGGAAACCCGAACGTCGGGTCTCCTAGGTCCACCGATGCCACGGAAACCAACACAAAGGAGTCCAGGAGCATCAGCATTAATGCTCCTTAACGCTACGTTGCAGGAACTGATCGCGACTGACCGCGATCGCTTTAATTTATTAGAAGCCTATATAAGCACGGTAGAATCTCCATGTACAGTAGATTCTACCTCGTCTAATCTCAGGCTTCTACCTTGGCTTGACATAGGCATTGTCTCCACTCTGTCCCGCTTCCCTCGCACCGTACTACGGGTTGTATCCACACCTCGGGTTTTGTACCTGAGTGGATATCACACCCTCTTCGACTCGTTCCGGGTTCCGCCTCGCATCCCGACCTACGACATACGGCCTCCTAGGGAGGACGCCGTACAACTGGTCCTACTGCTCGGGGAACACACGAGCTATTAGCGTCTATCGGGTTTCTCCTGGTTGGGGTTCTCGCCGGGTTACTCGCTGTTTAGCCGACCCAGAGGCCGTTGCTGACAGAAGGTAGAATCTCTTCTGCCAGCCCCGACAAACCGATACACGCTTGGAACGAGAAGATGGCACCTACAAACATTATGGTTGCTGGAAGCACGCCTGGACAGGGTGTTGGAGAGTGGGTTGGAACCCTACTCTGGTGGGGAGGATTGGTCGCAGGAATGGCTGCTCTGTGCGTCGCCCTGGTATGGGCAACCCAAGAAGAACGGGTTGCTCTACCCTCGGGCGGCTACAGGGCGGGTTCCAAGACGCGGACCACACTCCCCTTGGATGAGAAAACTCCGGCGAGTAACGGAACATGTTGGAGCCTGGTTGGTGAAGATTACGGGACCCTTCGACTGGGCGCGGGTCAAGAGGAAGGAAGAAGGAGGGCTCGCCCCACAGGGGGCCGAGACGGACCCAGGAGGGAGACACTCAGAGAACAGGACATCCGAATCGGAACCCAGGGGTATCGATTACACCGACAGGGGGGCGACTATACCCTACGGTAACCAACCTGGATAGTGGGGCCAATATCTCCGTATACATGGATGACATCCTCCTTACGGGGTTGGCGCAACCCCGGCAGGAACAGGAATCGCCCCGCCCTCCTCCCAGTACTCCGGGTCTTCCAGGACGGATAGTAGATGACGAGTCGGGGTCTACCCCGCCTTACGAAGAAAGGCCGGGTTCCAACTCGGGAACCCGAACCACCAATACACGGGTAGGGTGGTGCGGGGGCGACCCTAGAGGAGGGAGGAACAACGAAGAACCGTGGAAAGGGTTGTACCATACCCATACCCTCACTCTCACCTACTTGTCGAAATCTCTTGGGCGAAAACCCTTAAATGAAACTTAATCTTGGCACACAAAAATGGACAACACTACGCTTTCGCTGGATTTGGAAATAAATCGAAAATACAAAAAAATATGTGTGGTCGGAAGTACTACGGCGCGCGACCCTTCCCCTTGCCCCACGACGCCTCTTGCCCAGAAGTCTACCCGCCTGACCAAAAACCTCGGACATCGTCAGGAGCGCTCTCCAGTTGCTCCTCACCCTCGACGTCCTCGGCGGACTGCTGCAGAATTTCCTCTACGAGGGAGGCGCGAGAGGCGGAGGCGATCTCCGCCGCAGGACGCGGACGGAACCCGAGGAAGCGGGCA